>CM053273.1:42968160-43394160 GCA_028583415.1 Protea cynaroides
CGGTGGGAAGCATTGAAATGATCAGAGAAAAAAAATAAAAAAAAAACTCAATTTTTTTCTTTTTTTTAGTTCTATGTAAAGATGACTTCTCAGAAACTAGATCAGAGAAAAAAAAAAAAAAAACTCACTTTGCCCTTTTTTTTTCTTTCTTTTTCATACCTCTTCCACACACCTCCCTCCAGTCAGTGATTGATTTCCCAACCTTAGCTCTGATACCACTTGTTAGGATTGGGAGAGCATAACCAAGAAGAAAAACACATGAAGAATTAACATGGTTCAACACCCCATTGTGGGATGCTTATGTTTATACCAGAGAAAAGAGATTTATTCATTCCCAAGAAAAGTTTACAACTCTCTACCTGATAGGTTTATCTCATCTGTCAGCCTTACCTAGGTTTTTCCACACAGAGAAAATTTATAGGGAAACCTATAAACCATAATCCCTACATAATTACTGATTTACCCCTATACATGTAGTAGACCCAAACCCTAATACAAGTACAAACCCAATAACCATGTGGACCCTACAGAATACAAGACACCAAACCCAACAAAAACTCCCATTCTGTGAAAGAGAATTTTAAAGATTTCGATCCTGGTTTTTTGAAGGGATGGGTGTTGACAGCATATTTCACCTGACTAATCATATTGTGACATGTGTCCGCCGGCATGTTGCAATAGGAGGACGACACGTGTCCTGCCAGATGTCATCTTCGGGACGCTCCCATGACAGTGAGAGGAAGCACGTGTGGGTTCATACGTATTAGGTCTTAAGTTAGCCTCTGGAAGGCTATGGAGATTCCTATTAGGATATGTCATGGAGAGTTGGACTTTATATAGGACTCTCCACCTGCAAAGGACTCTCTACCAGCAAAGTGCATACGCGACGACCTGAAAGGTCGAAGGTGGCGACTTCACCCAGCTATGGGATCTTCATCCTACGATTACATGAGATGATTGGATTGGCTCCGATAGAGTCATACATTCCTATTCAAACATCATCACTGGATAATGTATCTAGTTTTAATGACAAGGTGTGTCCTCTATATTAACACTCGGTGATCACAAGTAATCCCGTCTGATTTCTATTCACTCCGAGGATACTCAGGGAACCCCACTCTCAAAGGGGCTTACACTTTTCTTGTAAGTTCCATACTGCTTGCTTTGTTACTGACTTGATCGTCGAAGTAGACACCGGACGCCACCGTCCGGCTCCGATAACCTTCATCTTTCTTGCAAGAGGCGAGACATGTCAGCTAGCCCAGTTTCAACAGCAACAATGGGTGTCAGAACAGAGCTGAGGAGGAGTATTTTATGGCTCCTTTCCATACTGAAGCTGAAGATTTGAAGAAGAAAATGGAACCTTATGGGTTTCAACTGGTTGGCTTGAAATGGGCATGAAGATGAAAAAGGTTTCTGAGTTCAGCGGCTTTTGCGATCAAATGGAATTTCAAACTTCGTTTTCCCACTTAGATGATATGTTGTTTCACTGTCCATATTGCCTTTTTCTAATCCCTTTAATACGCAGCCTTTGAATATGATCTTTGCCATGTGTCAACATCTGAGCAGCGGCCTCGGCTGGAGAAGAGCCCAATCCACGATTCCTACCTATCCGGACTTACCCAATGTAGTCACCAAGATCATGCTTTTTTGGATAGCAGGTGAAAAGAAATTGAATGGTAGCTAATTACAGATTTACAGGGTAGAATGTAGTAAGTAAACCATCCAAAAAAGATCCTCTCATGTCGTCCAGTTTGTCTAGCTGTGATTCAACGGCTGAGAATCACTGTTGGAGCATACCCATACATTCTCAGCAGCTAGATCATGGCTGGAAGGACTGGATGACATGAGTTGATCCAAGTCCAACAATATCTGAGGATGAAGTCAAAACTAAACTGTCTACAGATATCCTCTGTTGTCATCCATATCACTTCTCTTATCAATCATCATACTGGTGTAACTTTAAGAGCTCCAGATCGATAAAATTCTTAATGTACATGGTTTTCTCTTCTTCTTATTTTTATTTATTTATTTATTTTTTCGTGGGGGGGGGGGACAAAACACCCAAGCCAAAAGGGGAGAATTTGAGAGAGGAGATTCAAACAAAAAACTTCGACTCAGTCCTGCTTTGACAAGATAAGGCACTACCACCTGGCCATGAGGGGCGTTCACTGCCATAGTAGAAGTTGCTAGTGAACTGTTTACAAAACAAATCTGGCGGGTTGAATTTGATCAACATGGGGTACCTGTAGCACGATTTACCCTACTTTTAGTAAAAGAGTATATAGACTGAAAGTTGAAGGGGATACTTACCAGACAGTCACCTTTTCCAGATGTGGCCAAATGATTTGGTCATTTTTGCATGGATATATAAAGAATTATTGAATAAGCCGCATGCTATTTGGTAGTCTATCAAAACCATAGGTTCCACCATCTAAGTTATTTCCCTTGTTCTGGTAATATATTTTTAAAAGAATTAACCTTCTTTAAACAAATTTTGAGCATGACTACTAGGTTCAAACAGTCAGCGCTGATGATGGTCATGAACTGCGATGACCTCTCTTTCCCTTTACATAAGAAAATCCCATAGAAACAACTCCCTTTACTGATAAGTGATAACTAAGAAAGAATTATAAAGAAATATGGTTAAAGTACAGCCAAATAGAAAAGCACCTAGGACACCAATGCAACAAGAGCACATAAAATAATAGAAAACCTCACACGGTATCATCTGTCAATTGATATTTCAATAAAGAACATCTGATATATGATTTATGATAGAAAAGGTATGCATATAAATATAATGGATCTGAACCATAAACTTATTTCAAAATTATTCAAACCCCCCCCCCCCCCCCCCCCCCCCCCCCCCGCCCCGCCCGAAAAAAAAAAAAAAAAAAAATAACGCGAAGTTTATATAGAGAAAATTCTCTAATTCAATGACAAAAAAGATTGACTGGCATATTCATCATTTCATTGGAACCTATTCACAAAGGTGAACAGACAATGTAGATCAATTACAGTACATCTGAATCATACATGCCCGAAAACTTCATTCCATCATTTCCTGAAGTTCCTGGTTAGAGGTTGCTAGACGATTTAATCGTTTCTTTCTGTATCTCCAAGCTACTTGGATACGGAATGCTGCAAGTGCTCTCCAATAGGGTGATTCATACCTATCAAGAGGTGAGCATGACATTGTTACGCTGTTACTCAAAATGAACAAAACCTATCACTTTCTTTCCTAATTGATATTAGAAAAAAAAAAAAAAAAAAAAATAATCCAACATAAAAAGGTGTTTTCAATCCGTCTGTTATACTGCAGAGGGTCCAGGTGTCATAACTGTGCAGTGACACCATTCGTCACCCAAGACATGGCACCTTATTTTCCCTGTATTATTTTTCCTGCATGTCATGAATCTAGTGGCATGTACCAAAGAGAGCCACAGTAATTTCTGTAAACCTACTTGTAACCGTACATGGTGGCCTTCAATTGGTTGGCAGCTATATTGTTCAAGGTAAAAAGTATTCTAATAAATACCAGTAACATTTGTAAGTTATGAGAGACACTTAATGTCACAAAGTTCTTTGTTTCAGGCAGGAGAAAACAGGATAGAACAGAGGAACCTCAGGCAGGGACACAAGCTATAGTAACCAAGCTTTACCTATTTATGTGAGAGGAGATAGGTAATGTATAGAGGACCTTATGTTGAGATAAACGGCAGTTTCGATGACAAGTGAAAATGCTTATTAAAAAGAGGCAAAGATAAGGGGTAACTAGCCCCTGCTACACTAACATTTGAACCATTCTAGTGATGGAATGAGAGTAAATAACTCTTTATTACTCCGAAGTCAAGGGTTCAAATGTTGGTACCATCAAGTCTGGCCAGCACAACTAGCCCCTGCTACAAAATAGGGAAGAACAAATTTGTAAAAAATATGAAAGAGCCTAATATATAAAATAATTTATAAGCTACTTCTAATCATTCTTGAGAACTGCTAACATCAAATGATCACATTTTGTCAGCTACTTCCCATAAACAAAGAGTATTCAAAAGATGTTTAGCATTAACTAGTTTTCTGGGCTCCTCTTTCCACTTGACATGCAGCAGTTCTTTTCTTCCAACGAATTGAACCACAGAGAACAATGTACTACACTCCAAATCACTGTTCTGAATTCCCCAAAGGCTTTTCCAGATGGGGAAAAGCTTAGCTCTGCGAAGAAAGGCTTATCAAGGACAAGAAGTTTCTGCTGTACCCAACTTCCAATAAACTACCAATAAACAGCAAATCGTGTATAAGCTTTTCTTGTCTCCAATGTTCTCAGAAATGGAATAGAAGCCAAAAGTAGTAGGATATTCTAGAAAAAACTGAGATATTCCATATCAAACATTTTTTTTTTTGCCACCAAAAGAGTACACAATAACAGAGGATATTCTAGACAAACTGAGCTTTCTTGCATCAGTTATTCTGTTTGGTAGACAATAACATCTGACACATACTCAGTAATAATTCGATAGAAATTACTGATCACAGTTGCAATTAACTGAAAACACATTATAGAGGCTTTCACTCTTGTGCCTATTATAACCTCTTTTCATATCCCTATCTCCAGTTTTCTTCTGATTTTATATGCTGACAGGTGAGCAACTGCTTGATGGTGTTTGAAGAACAAAATCAGAAATTTTCAAATAACAATGGTTTGTAGTTCATTTTATTGGTAATAAGCAGGATATACCTACTTTCAACTTATGCTCCTTTTGTTTTCATATAAAATGGTGGAAAAGGAAAATTTTCCTGTAAAATAGTATTCTCCACTTTTTGTTTTAACAAAGGGGGCTTACCCAGTGCACGACGCTCTCACCATTGCGGGGTTTGGGGAGAGGTTAATGTCAGTAGCCTTACCCCTGCTTCGTACGGAGGCTATTTCCAAATTCGAACCCATGACCACCATAGTTCGAAATCTGGGATCTCGAGGGTGTCTCGACCTTTGAGAAAACCGAGTACCGAGATCTCAACCGAGAACCTGCCGAAACTCCCAAAGGGTAAAAATGGGAGTTTCGACAGGTTTTTTTTTTATGGTTTAAGCCATTTTTTGATGTTTTAAGTCCATTTTAGAGCCATTTTAAGGCTATATATTGTAGGAAAATACTTATTTAACATATATAAACACATTTGAAGCATAAAAAATAATCACATTATCGAAAAATCATACATTCATAAATCATAAATCCCACAAAATGACATAACTTACAACTGCTCATTATATGAAAGACTTAAATACTCAAAATGAAATAATACATTCCCATCAGTCCATCCCAATGTCTAATCATATGTAGAGTGGTGTGCAAGTTCCATATGATCAGATTGACTTTGCTGAAGAAAATATATCTCAGTATGATAAACAAATCCTGCCACGACATCCTTCAGCTATAGAAGGTCTGGTAGTCTTCCACATATTTCTCATATACATGATCTGGGAAGTTTCTAAAGATACCCAACCCTGGATACAATTCACTATAATGTGGAGTAAAGTGAGAATATATTGGCTGGTGTGGGGGCGTGGTTCTTTGCAAATTTGGGATTGAAAAAAGACTGTCCACAAAGTTTGAGCCAGTCAGTGATGTAGCATTACTAGTATCAACGGAATAATCATATGCATTTCCCATCATGCGGTCATCATCACAGGAATAAGAACCGTACGCTGAAGTGGTGTCAAATCCATGAGCACTCCACTGCCCCTGCCCCCGTCCACTGCTACCCTCAA
This sequence comes from Protea cynaroides, assembly GCA_028583415.1. NCBI lineage: Eukaryota > Viridiplantae > Streptophyta > Magnoliopsida > Proteales > Proteaceae > Protea > Protea cynaroides. The sequence continues at coordinate 42,973,928 of CM053273.1, forward strand.
TGCTCAGTCCTCCAAAACTTGTGGACATGCTATCAACTTCAACATCAGGCATAATATCAGGATCAGGAACGATGTCAAAGAAACGATCTTCTTCTTCTTCTACTAGTTGCAAAGGGCGTTCCCGTTGACGGGACCTATGTGTATACCCAGTCGTAGGCCGTGATGAAGATGCGCGTCCACCATGATCTGGATCCTGTATAGCGTGTGTATACCGACTCTCGCCGGTCCATCTAATAATGGGTACAGTCGGTCTAGGATCACTACCACTACCACCACCATCATAACTACCACCACCACTACCACCCTCATCACCACCACCACCACAACTACCATCATCACCACTACTATCAGAAGTTGACCAGCCACTTTGATCCATTGTATCATCATCGCCTTCTGAGTCATTACCAGTACCAGTTGGGGGGTCAAACGGTCTAGGCGATGCGTGTACACGACCCTCATCTGAGGACATAAACCGCTCGAGATTAGAACCCATCGGAGCAAACAGTAGGGTCAGGCAACCCAATAGGCTCATCCATCACTGGAACTGCTGTCTCTTACCCATTCCACATAGGGATTTTCTTCATCTGAAGATAGTTGGAAGACGTCGGCTAGTTCGATCAGCTTTTGTTCATTTCTTTGTTCAAATTTCAAGCACTGTACCCTCAGTCTCATGTAGTAATGGGCGTAGACCAAGTCATTTAGCCGTTGAGAGCCCAATTTATTCCACCTCTTTGAATGGGTAAGGGAGAAAGAACTCCAATTTCGCTCACACCCAGATGCAGAACATGTCTGAGATAGGACTTTGATTGCTATTCTCCTCAACTCAGCTGCATGCTTGCCATATAACAACCACCACTCAGTTGCACAAGATGAAGAACACATTTTAATACACATATTAAATAAGATATGTTACTTGAAAATTTTAATTTCCATAATTCCATACCAGGATCGGTCTTATCTCGTCTAGTCACTGCGGTGGGAGTTCCAAAACTCCCAAGACCATCTCTGAACGTTTTCTACACCCATTTTAAAATTTATAACCATTAGCCATTGTAATATATGGATATTCGAATAATTCAGCACTTAAACCATAGAACTCACCTCCAGATTGACCAGTGCTTGTACAGTATAATCTCGTACCAATTTTGCCACAACATCTTTTACCGCATCGATAAGGTCAGAATTGAGCCCAAGCACATGTGAATATTGATACTTGGGGTTCAAATAGTATGCTGCAAAATATGAATCACCAGATTAAAATAGAGTACTAACTATTAAGTAGAACTAAATTAAAGACATTATTAAATATACTCAGCAGCTTTATGCAATGGGTGCATTAGTTGACTCTCCCATCGATCTTTGATAATCTTCACAAAATGTTTGTTTCCACGTGGAAGCACAGTTTTTATACGGTCCTTAAACATATCCATGGCAGCATATAAATGTGGCATGGTGGGTTGGAATGGATACACCTTCACCACTGGCTCCAGAATTTTGACTACATCCTTTAGTGTTCTCCAAAATTCCTCTGAAGCTATAGTAGTCTGTGCTTCACCCCAGCAGGAGAGCTGGACTCCCTCCACCCAAACCAGTCCTCAGATGCAAACATCGATCTGAGGCCTACCATTTTTGCCTAAAAGCTCTTTAGTGTTATGTAGTTGGTAGCAAATCTGGTAATACCGGGTCTTACCAAGTCCCCTCCACATCTCTCCCTCAGCAAGTTCAAAGAATAGCTATGGTTGTATACAATGTTGTCACCTGGCGTGCTTGTTCAACCACTTGCTTTATTTTTTGGATCTTGCCCATGTCCTTCAACATCAAGTCAATGCAATGGACAACACATGGAGTCCAAAAAAGGTTATAGTTAGCCATCATCATCTCTCCTTCCTTCTTGTAGTTGCTGCTATTGTCTGTCACAATTTGCACCACATTGGTAGTACCAACTTCATCCACTACTGTCTGTAGCAATCCATAGATATAGTTAGCATCTTTTGTTCATGCAGATGCATCCACATACTTCAAGAATGATGTCTTCCCATCACTGTAGACCATGAAGTTGATGATGGACTTTCTAGTGGGACCAGTCCAACCATCACACATTATAGTGACCCCATATGTACCCTAGTTATTCTTTAACCCTTCTATCCATACTTCTAACTCTTTTCTAATTCTTGAGAGATAGACATTCATCACTTCATATGGAGTGGGGGCTTTAACACCAGGACCAACCTGAGCAACTACATCAAAGAAAGGCTGATAGTATGGGCCACCGCTGGCATTTGCTGGGATACTATTATAGATGGACCACCTAGCAAAGGCATCCCCAATAAATTCTTTTGTATCCTTCCAGTTCCACATACTCTTCAATCTCTTCTATTTGGTGCCAGCTTTTTTAAAAACTGTTGGATCCTGCTGTAAAATCTCAACATAATCCTCATCCCTAGCAGTAGGTGGTGGTGCCTGGGGTTGTGCTCTAGTACTTTTTGATCTTCTAAACATAGAAGCCAACCCTCCCTTACTCCGTGTTTGTGGTTCTTTGGGCTGCTGAAATGATCTACTACACCTGCCCCTAAGTCTCTTTGCCTCAACCTTTCCATTTCCATCTCATGGTTGACTTTACTAGCCATTATTGCCCGTCTCAGATCTTTGGCCTCTTCTTCAGTCAAACCCCTGATATCTAGACCATCATCTGAATTATCATCATCCAAACCACGCACTGTGCCTCGGATTGCTTCCTCAAATTGTTGTTTACTTTTTTCTTGCTCTGCCCTTCTTTGTTGGCCTCCCTTCATTTGTGCAGCTATGGCCCTGGTAATCTCCACAAGAACTATAGCACACTTTGCTACGTCTGTAGAAATCCCACTCAAGTGTTGCTTAAGTCTGGTAATCCCACCAGATATAAGCTTTTTCCCACAGAATTTGCATTGGGTCTTCTTTCTATCACCATCAATGGTGGTACAATACTGCCAAGCCATGTCAGTACAACTAGCATCACCACCTCCCTCACGAGTATTTAGAACGAGACACTGTTACATAAGATGATAAATAGAGAAATTTAAATCAATAGATTTACATTAAAAAAACTTAAAATTGAAGAGCATAAAAGCATCAAATATGCGAATACAAGTATACAACTCAAAACACATTGAAATTACTTTTCAAAATTTTAAAACAATGTCATAAGAAAATAGAATATTTTTCCTAATTTTCCATAATTATTTAGATATTATTAATAATTTTGGATATTAAATAAAAATAATTTATTTTTTGAAAAATATAATCCGACAACATGGAACCGTAGATTGGCCAATGGTGTTCAACATATATTATTTTGAACACCAATAGATAAGTATTAATATTTTTTTATTAATTTTTTATTACTGAAAAATAGGATTTATTAATAAAAACTTCATAAAAATAAAAATATATACAGAAAAAAAAAACTAAAACTGTGACCGTGTAGATCGGCCAACGATGTTCAACATATATTATTTTGAACACCAATAGATAAGTATTAATATTTTTTTATTAATGTTTTATTGTTGGAAAATAGGATTTATTAATAAAAAATTCATAAAAATAAAAATACATAAAAGAAAAATGAAACCGTGACCGCATAGATCAGCCAACGATGTTCAACATATATTATTTTAAACACCAATAGATAAGTATTAATATTTTTTATTGCTGGAAAATAGGATTTATTAATAAAAAATTCATAAAAATAAAAATATGTACAGAAAAAAAAACTGAAACCATGACCGCATAGATCAGCCAACGGTGTTCAACATATATTATTTTGAAAGTAAACCGATTAATATTTAAGAAATGTATTTTTTATTTTTTTAAACAAAAAATAATATATATATATATATATATATATATATATATATATATATATATATATATATATATATATATATATATATATACAGAAAAAAAAAATAAAACCATGGCCGCATAGATCGGCCAACGGTGTTCATCATAATATTTTCAACACCATCTAATTAATATTTATCATATTTTTTTAATTTTTAATTGCTGAAAAATATATTTTTTTAACAAAAAATAAAAATAAAAAATATATATGCAAGAAAATAATTTCGAAAGGATGAGGCTATAGATCGACCTAATGACTCTCACATATAAATTTCATGATGAACCAACATGTATTGAACATATTCATGTAAAAAAGTAAGTTTTAGGGAAAAAAATCATACCTCAAACCTTAGATTTGCAAGGAACAGGTCAAAATGAGGCTCCAACAGCACTTTGATGGAGAGATTTACAAAGAACAAAGGTTTTCGAACCTTAGATGCAAGGTTGGAGAAGAAGGAATGGAGGAGAAGAAGAAAACAGAATGAAACTTAAAAAAAAATGAGTCTCGGTTGAAATCTCGACCAAAACTCCTATTTATCACTTAAACCAGTTCGAAACTGGTCGAAATTGGTCGAGATCCAGTCGAGAATTGGTCGAGACTGGTCGAGACCCAGTTTCGAACCAGCTTCTCATCTCGACCCATTTGAGGCTACCGCTCGACCTTCTCGGTCGAGTTTTAAAACTATGATGACCACTAGGTCACAATGGAACAATCTTACCATTGCATCAAGGCCTACCCTCTTTTTTAACAATAAAAAAAAAAGGTAGACAAATTTCATGTAAAACATCATTTCCACAGAAAATTTTACAACAAAACAAATGTACCCTATTGGCTAGGGTAGTCTTCCATAATTCAGAATTTGGTTCATTCTGGATCATTCTTTTGTGGTTAACAGTTCATGTTTAGGGGTAGGCTCAAGTCAAGGGTCAAATTAGGGATGAAAAAACCCTTTCACCTTCTATGATGTTTTTTCTTCCCCAATTTTGACACACTTCTATATTGAATTTAATGATCTAGAAAGGCTGCCATGGAGATTTCAGGAAAACTTTTTGATAAGTAATCATCACTTCTTTGAATCAAGAGGGACTGCCTCAGGAATTGAATTATAGATGTATTATGAATCAATTAAGTCTACATAACAGTAAGAAATTATGTAAGCAACATGATAAGGTTGGCATATTAATAACCTTATGGCTCTGTGAACACGTGGATTCCTCAAAAGTCTTGCAAAACAAGTAGTGACTTCTTTTAAATCAGCAGCTCGGAGTGAGAATGCCTCCACATTTGTTAAACATGTAACCATCCTGTTGGATAGCAATTGCTGTCCTGGGATACTGATTCTTTGTCCATCTGAATGAAAAATTGCTTTGACATAAATATAGATCCATGACAGTTATATATTCCCTCAATAGCATGCCCTCGATAGCATGTCAGATAGATGCATTACTTCCATCATTATAGCATGTCAGTAAGATATTGCTTCATTATTGTTACAAAGACTACAAATAACTGAATAAGAAGATCAACAATTAGGAGTCACAAGAGGAGCAAAAGGGGATAGGAAGAAGATGCATTTTAGGGCACACCCCAAGGAGTGCTGAACTCATAACCTCTTAATTGTGAGGTGTGGTCCTGCTAACAGAGCTACCTCCTTGGGGTAAAAAGAAGCTGCTGTTACTACCTATGCCAGGCACTTAGTGCATGTCAGGGTTGGAAACTATGCCATTCAACTAGGACTTCAATCTATATGTCTTGTGGTTAATCAAAATATCTCATGGTTGTTCTTCTCTGCAATTCACTGTCACTCTTATGGGATGGGAAAAAAAGCAAATGGATCATAATATACATTTGTGGTTCAGGTGATGGTATTTGCTCCAGTACGGAAGGGCATTTGATTCAGATTGAAGGAGCTAAAGTATAAAAGGGCCAGGGTAGGCCTTAAAATGACTGTCGATGGTGAGAAAAGACATACATAGCTTAGGAATAGTAACAACTATGGCTTTGAATAGAGCTCATTGGAGAAAAAGGATCCATGCAGCTACCATTTAGTTGGGATTAGGCAAAGTTAAGTTGAGTTGAGTTGGTTCAGGTGATAGTATTGTTCTGTCAAGTTGGAGTATGCAACAGGAACAGTATGCAAGGGGTATTAGTCAACAGGTGGAATTGTCTGCCATATGCATGAAGAGACTACCCCCTGAAACCTAATGGAGATATCCTTCAATATGAAATACAAATGTAGGACCAACTTTGTTCATCTGGTTGGTCCTTATTGTCATAAGAAATTTTCCCATCTACTTCTTTTGTTTACCTGTTTAATGAACAGATTTTTACCTTTGTTCATTGAAGAGTGCTGAAGACACCATGTGAGCAGCTCCTCACCACAAACATCCCCTTCCGACAATGATATTCTATTCCAATCTTCTTCAATGCTCTCCAATTTACCCCTCACAATAAAGACCATCTTCTCAACTGGTTCCCCAACATTTAAAATTTTGCTTCCTTTTATGTAAATATTTTGCCTTATTCTCTCACGGATGGCATCTAATATCGGATCCTCAATTAGGGTAAAAATGCGAACCTGCAATCAGTACAGTTCAAGATTCTTAAAACAATAATGAGAATTAAATGTAAAAGAAGGTAAACAATGGTGCCACAAAATTAGGATGCAATGTTTTGATCTGTTTAGTATAAAAATATCAAAAGAAAAAGAAAAAAAAAAAAAGAAAAGAAAAAAAGGTGGTCCACTTCATTGTTTTGACTATTTGGTGTAACAAGAATCTGGCCATTTCATTTTTTGCAATGTTGACAAGGATAGGGATAGACATGTTTTATAAATAAATAAATAAATAAATAAATAAATAAATGTGTGCATGCATATGCAAGGGGTATGTGAGATCAAAAGACCAAGAAGTCTTAGTTACCAAATAGAAGTCAACCAGTTATGGCCAATAAGTATATAGTTAGGTCGTAAGCTAGTAATGCATATGTAGCTACCAGCTTGCCAGTGTTTTCTACTTATATATTTAAGGGAAAGAAAAAGAAATAAAAAAAAACATTAGTGAAAAACTAAGTCTGCACAGAACATTATGGTGTTCAACTTCCCAGCATTCAGGATTCCACAGAGAGAGAGAGAGAATCTCTATTTTAAACACATTAACATAGTATAGCCATGGAGATAATGTGTAATCTGTCGAGAATCCTGGATTAATTCTGACTTGTTACAATAGACAGAAGTCAATGCTACAAGAAAAAGTTTACACACAAGGAAAGATAAGCATGATTAGGAACGATTAGGTACATCATGTAAGACCCGTGCCCAAATCCCGTTACGATATGACATCATGGGCATGTGTCGGGTCTTCCCACGTGCAATCATATCATACCGTCATGTTCAAAGGTACTGATGTACTCCAAGGTAACACAAAGCTGATACCTTGAGCACTCATGTCACTAGAATGTGCGGAGGAACACTAGAAGAAACCTCGGAACCAAGCCAAACAACTCCCAAAAGCTTGGAGGGTGTGCCTCTAAAACTCACTGACCAGAAGAGGTCTGGCACGTGACCAAAGACGTGCGGTCGAACACGTGCCACACAGTCCAGCCGCACCCCCTGTGGGCGGACTCGAATGGAGACGATCTGTGTGCGGGACCCATCGATTAGATTTGAATCTAGACACTCTCTCCCTGCATGGAAAGCCTATCAACAACACCTTATTCATGGGAGGCTACTCCTAATTGAACCGAGATTGGTAGGGAAAGAGAGAAATTATCCTTGTTTCCTTTTCTGTTTCAAAGAGACTCCAAGCAGTCATTTTTGGCTATGGGTAAGATTCACTCCTCCCAAAATTTTCTCCTACCCAGCCAGAAATGCAGAAGAGAGAGATCTGAGAGAAGGAGTGAAAGAAGACGAGAAGAAGAAATGAACAAGAGAGAAGCTCTTCTCTCATTACCGCCCAGCAAGAGAAAACGCAGAGGAGAAGGAGATGAAAAGAAAGAGGAAGAGAAGAGAGGAAACACGTACCTCTGGATTTTCAATCTTGTCGCTGGAAAACTCAAAGGAGAATCGAACCTGCTGTAAGTACTCTCACTTTGAGATTTGAATCGTTTAAAAAAAAATCATGGAATGTAATGAGACGAGTTAAATAATGACTGAGGAGTAAAGCATGAATCAAATGGATTAAGGAGAAGGTCTATAATTATTGAAAGACCAAGAATGTATGAAGGAACCACCATCCATGGCGGAGCCATGGGCTTGTGCACCATCGTTCTCAGTTTTGAATATTAAATGGTAGTGCACATGGGATTAACTGGTGGATAAGATGATCCATGGATTTGGTAAACCATAGAACGACCGTTAGGGATCCTGAGTTGACCCTTGGAGACTCGGATCATGGATTAATGGAAGGATCCAAATGCTAAAGAGACAGATCTGAAGTAGAAGGTCAGATCTGGTGTCCTGGGCAAATGGATAGTCACAACGGTATCCGAAACCTAATGTAGAAATTTAAATTTTGAGATCAAACTACATAGACAGACCATGAAAAATATGAGAATCACATCAGAAGAATTCAAAGACCATAAGGCCACATTCTGATGTGCGGTCGATGGGACGAGCCGCATGACTTAGTAGTCGTGACGTGCGGTCGCACACATGCCGCTTGCACACGTGCCGCTTGCCATTTTGACACCGGATTTCGACCAAAATTGGTCGGTGACTCTCTGTGAATTAATTAGAATTTATGATGGTTTTAAAACTAAGTTTTGACTACTCCTTGATGCGAAAACCTTGTATGCATCGTGTATACCTAAAATAAGTTCGGGTTTACACCTACAATAAGTTAATCATGGACTATCCGTGCGAGTTAAGACCCAAGACCGACCTTATAGGGGCTAGGCAACATTCTGGGGTGCCGGCACTGTCAAACGACCATGTTTCGACGTGCGGTCGATGACACGTGCCGCACGCCTGGTGGTCGATAACAGTGTGGTCGACCACGTGTCACACGTGATTCTGACCCCCGTTGGTGACCATATTTGGTTAGTGGCTCTACAGGATTTTTATGAGCCTGCCTATAGGCTTAGACTTCCGAAATTGAATGTTCATGAGCGTTATGTTGGTTGGTTCAACCGATTGCTCTATAATCTTTTTGGATAGCTAGCTATTTACTATCTTAATTGGCAAGTAACCCTTGGACAGCAAGTATGGAACCTTAGGAGCTAGTACCTGACCCTGTGCGTGGTGTTGGAACACCCCTGACTTCGTGATAAGAAGTCCTTAGTATTAAAGTTTTTAGATAGAAATCCTTGCTAGCAAGTGTGCCGTCTTGTAGAGGATTATTTCGTTTTTCACCTATCCCCTATGGATAACAGGCTTTCCGCAAGTGTAGACATACCCGAGAGTTATGAACAATAACGAATGAATTTAGTATGAATGCCCTCGATGCTATGGCATGATAAGCAAACAATAAATGGAAGGCATAGAACATCAGATAAGCTACTAAAGCTATGAGCACCAGAATAATGAACTTAAAGAGAAATCTAATTAATTCTATTGAATAACACATTAACAAATGTTATTGTTTGTGATCTTGAATCCTTAGCTACAAGAACTTTGGTAGGCAGCTACTCGATTTGCTTGTCGAGGAATACTCTCTAATTGACAGTAAAAGGAACTAAACCTTTGTTTGGTAGATTAGTTTTATTGAATTATGTTGAGTGATGTTATGCGATTGATAACATGCTTTTGTGTGTGATAACATGTCATCCAATAAACCGTATTGTTTGCTCATGCATATGCATTCTCTTGTGTGCGATTAATGAAACTCGGAGTGGTTTGGAAGCGGGGTGGAATGGGACCCTCGTGACCTTTCCATGAAAGGTAGAGCTGGTCTTGATGATTCATGATGTCTGGTTAAGTTGGTAAGGAAGAAAGTGGGTGGAATGGGACGCTTGCACTTCTTCTTACGGGCACTGCTTTACATTGACCATATGTAACTTAGCCAAGTCACGATGTCCTAGGTGAGGGCTCTGACGGGGTCGAAAGCTTGGCAAAGTTACGGTTCAGTAATATGAATAATTAGGAGGACATGGTTGGTTAAACATAATTATCCTATAACTATACTCCTAACCATTAAGGGATTATATAATGGCATGAGTGCAATAAAAATGTGGTATAAACATAGCTACAATGCTCCCCATACCTAACGTAGTGTGGATGGGCAGGCGAGTCGACTAGTGGATTACCATCTCCTCAAGTGCCACGAGATGGACTTGGGATGAGTTGCGGTCATGTGAGGACCAAAACGACGTACCCATACTTGGGGGTGATACTGTATGCCGAGTGAGGCGGTATCATCTAATGGGAAAAGACAAACTTTGTGTATAGGTTGTCCTGAGCTGGCATTTATAGTTATATATCTAACTATAATTGATAGCTGCATGCATATTGTTTGTTGCACGTTTGGTTTTCTTACTAAGCTCAGTGGTGAGCTTACCTTGTACGCACAAACTCTTTCAGATATCGCAGGTACTTCCCGTGACTTTTCTGGGTGTAGTCCATCTGGTGTAGAGGATGAAGACCCTGAACTTGAGGAGGACCTATCTGATTCTTGAGACGATTCATAGTATTGTGCATGGGTTTAGGTTGTGCCCATGTTTCCTTTCTTTAGTTGGGATATTCGATTTTGGGTTTATGTTAAAGATAAACTTCGAATAATATTTATTTGGTTTGGAATAATTTCCTTTGGATTATTTACTTTGGAAAAAAAATTGATGAAGGGTTAAATTAAGAATTTGGGATTTAAATATAATAAGTTTTATTTAGTAATTCGTCAGCTTTAATAATTGGTTTTACATTTTAAGTTTTCTGCTAATTTACTTTATTTAGTATGAATGGTTGTTTTAAAATAAGATGGTAAATTTAACTTTGATAATTATTATGTCTGGGTTGACTTGTAGAGTACCGTGATGTGTGATCCTGGAAGGGGGTTTCTTGTGCCCAGATTAGATGGAGAGATCCCGTTGCATTTCATAGTACCGATACGTCGGGAACAGGATGTGACACATCAAACCTAGACATTTCCAATACTCCCCCTCAAGTTGGTGCATAGATATCACACATGCCCAATTTGGAAATGATCGGGTGGAACAATTTACTACTAAGGCCTTTAGTCAGAATATTAGAACATCAGCAAGTTGATCTCCAGACTTGACAAAAAGCACACATACTAGGCTGGCATCCGGCTATTCTTTCATGAAGTGGTGATCGATCTCAACATTCTTCATCAGATACTGCTGAATAGGATGTGAGAAATGCTGATCGTAGACTTGATGTCACAGTACAACATCATAGGTAGAAGAACATGAATACTCAAGTCCTGAAGAAGTCCTGGTGACCACAGTAGCTTACAAATGCCTAAGCCATTGCTCAACTTTGCTTCAGCACTAAAATGAGCAATTACAACTTGCTTCTTGCTTCTTCAGGTGACTAGTTATCGCCTACAAAGGTACAATATCCTGATGTAGAACGAAGGTGTTGGAATAATGGTTTGACTTGTCTAGAATGACAGAGGTCATGAGTAAAATGATTTACATGAAAGGAATAAAGAAAAGTAAAGGAAATAATACAAAAGGAAAGTAGAGGTAGGTGAGGAATGAGTCAGCACTCATATTCTTCATACATCGAACCTAGACATTACAACACATAAATCAAACCTAAACATTATAATACTCCCCCTCAAGTTGAGGTATAGATATCTATCATTCCCAACTTGGACATAATAGGATGAAACACCTTGGTAGGAAGACCCTTTGTTAAAATATCAGCCCACTGGTCTTCAGATGTAACGAATGGAAAATGAGACCTTGTTCTAACTTCTCGTTGATGAAGTAAAGATCTACCTCAACATGCTTCGTTATATCATGCTGAATCGGGTTATGGGCAATGCTAATGGCGGATTTGCTATCACAAAAGAGCTGAATAGCAACACATAAGTCTTGAAGGAGACCTTTGAGCTAAAGAAGCTCACAAATGCCATGAGCCATAGCCCTGAATTCAGCTTCCGCACTGGACCAAGCGAGCATTGCCTGTTTCTGGCTTCGCCAAGTAACCAGATTTCCCCCCACCAGAGTACAATATCCAAAAGTAGAGAGTCTATCATCATATGAACCAGCCCAATCAGCATTAGTGTAGGATTCAATGCCCATATGCTCATGGGCATAGTTCAGAAATTCGGCCAAAATTTCGGATTTCGGCCAAAAGCTCTCGGTTTTGACCAAAACCGAAACGAACCATGATGCCGGTACCTTTTTGACATAAATTCGGTCCGAATTTATGGTTTCGGCCAGAATTTCGGTCCAAAATGTTGATTCGACTGATATTTGAATGAAACCGGTTTGAACAAATATAAACCACATAAAGTTTTTAACTATTTTAATTTATGAGCTAGGCCCATTACTGACGTTAGTCACTTTTTTTTTCTTTTTGGTAAAAGTGACGTCAGTCACACCACCCAATTTGTAGTGTACTTTGCTTTCCCAGCTATCTACTTTATATCATTTTGTCTTCTTTCAATTCTTTTAAGTAATCGATGTGGGACTAAAAAACTAAAAGAAATGTTTGTTACCAAGTTTTCCTTCTTATTATATTGTGATTTTTTTTTCAATTCTATAAAGGTATCCATGTGGGATTAAAAGCTATAAGGGTGTTTTTTGTATTTTTGTTCTTCCTTCCATTGAGTTAAAGGTTCATGTGGGACTAAAAGGAGAAAAATAATATTAAATACAAACAAGATAGACACGTGTCTCTATCTTAACAGAATCTCTCTCTTAGTCTCTCGATCTGTTGATCCGAAACTATGTTTTTTTTTTTTTTTTTTTTTACCATGTTTCGCCAAAATTTGGGCCGAAATCATCAAAATTTTGGTTTTTCGCCTAGCCGAAACCAAGCACGAAACCGAAATTACGATCCTTGCTCATGGGGAGACAAGGACACTGCGACTAGGAGCAAATTTCAAGTAATGCAGGATGCTAGAATCCGACACACAACATCTAAATGACAAGAGAAGGGGTCATGCATGTATTTGCTGACCATGCTGACTGCAAAGGCAATATCTGGTCTGGTATGGGAAAGATAAATTAAATGGCCAACTAATCTTTGATATCCACCGTTATCAACCGGTTCCCCATCTTTTTATAACAGATGGGAATTGGCCTCTGCTTCACCTTGTCAACCGAGTCATCTGCTTTCTACTTCACAGTAAAGATCCGTTTGCAGCCTACTGGTTTCTTTCCCAATGGAAGAGTAATCAAGTCCCATGTCTCGTTCTTATCAAGAGCTTGTATTTCTTCCACCATTGTAGTCTTCCATTTAAGGTCAGTTAGTGCTTTTTGCTATGAGAAGGGATGGAAACAGAGGACAAGGAGGAGACAAAGGCACAAAAGGAGAGAGATAAAGACTCATAAAAAATAACATTAGAAATGAGATGATTAGTACAAGTTCTAACACCCTTGCAAAGCACAATAAGTAAATCATGAGTAGCATCAGATGTAGGCTCACCAGATGAAGATAGAGGCAGAGAACTTGGGTCAGGAGTTTCCGATTGGAGAGGTGTAGTGGTAGGGATGGCTTCTTCTCGCTGTCGCTTGAATCTGGAGTGAGTAAATTCCTTGAGAGGAGCCGTAGGTCGTTCAAAGTCAGCTGGGACAGAAGATGACTCCCCCTAAACCGAATCATCAGGACTAGCCAAGGACTCTCCTAGAGCTCTATCAATATCAGTAGCTGGGACATGAGAAGGTATATTCGAAGCCATGAGAATCTCAATAGGCGGAGCAAGCACATCTTCTCATAAACCAGACTCCCCCTGAAGAGGTGCAGGTGCAGAATAGAAAGCTTTAGTCTCATGGAAGACAAAATCCATAGAAACAAACAGCCGACGAGTGGAATCAGAATAACACTGGTATCCCTTCTGGGTCACTGAGTAACCACGAAAAATACACAATGAAGTCCTTGAGGTATCCAGTTTCCAATGCGGGTGGTGATTTTGAACGAAGCATACGCAGCCAAAAACCTTGGGAGGAATGACAAAGGAGGATGTGTCAAGAAGCATCTTTAAGGGTCAGCAAGAATCAAGAACACGGGAAAGCATCCGATTGATGAGGTAAGCAGCTGTGAGAACTGCGTCGCTCCAATAAATGGTAGGGACATTCATTTGGAACATTAGAGATCGAGCGATTTCCAAGAAATGATGATTCTTACGCTCATCGACGCCATTTTGGGTAGGAGTATCAATACAACTCGTTTGATGAATAATGCCATGAGTGGCCAGGTAGGATTGAAAAGACCCATCAAGGCATTCCCGCCCACTATCAGAACGAAGAGTGGTAACCATCGCATCATACTAAGTCTAAATCAATTAATGGAATAGCTGGAAATCCAAGTCAGACGAGTGTAGCAATCAATAAAAGTTACAAATCATTTATACCTAGAAACAGAGACAGCAGGAAGGACCCCAAACATCCGAGTGAATTAAATGAAAAGGCTTGACACTTCGTTTATCATAAATAGAGTAAATAGAATGAGTTCGCTAAAAACGTAAGCATCACAAAAAAAACTGTTTCTTATTACAAAGAGGAAGAAAGCTATGAAAATCTTAACTGAAGTGCCCAGAGGTGGATGTCCCAAACGGTGATGCTAGATACGTAAATCAGTCTGAGTGACAGTGGAAGATGATAGAGCTAGAGTCGCCGATGAGGAAGGGCGAGACTCAAGCAAGTATAATCTATCAACCACTTTACCACTGCCAACCGTTCGCTCCATCCGAAGATATACTAAGTGAGAATGAAAAAAGCTCACTTTGGAATTCAAATCCTAGGTAAGACTACTAACGGAAAGCAAATTAGTAGAAAAATTGGGAACATGCAAAACAAAGGATAAAGAAATGGTGGTAGAGCGTTTAAGAGAACCATTCGTAGAAATAAAGGAGAGGGAACCATTAGCAACCCCGAACTTTACCTTTATCGGAACCAGGAAAATACTCAAAAAGGAATGGGAGGAACCAGTCATGTGATCGGAAGTCCCTGAGTCAATGATCTAAGGGGAAGTAAAGGCACAATGACCACCGATGGAAATACTTGAGTTGGCAAAATGAAAAGTAGATGGGCATGGCAAGGAAGACGCAATTGAAGCTGATGGTGAAGAGGTAGACTGATACAGAAGACGGTGAAACTGTAACATCAAATCTTCTAGGAAAGGAGAGACACCAACAAAGGAACATCGGTAAGCTCAGATTGATGAACCTGAACTGAACCTGAACCACGACCTCGACTACGTTCTCTGCCACTAGCGGGATGACCATGTAGCTTCTAACAGAATTCCTTAGTGTGACATTCTTTACCACAAAACTCACATTCCCTATCAGTAGCAAAATGATTTCTAGAGCGAGAGGTAAATCCGGGAGCAAGAGAGCTCAGACAAGAAAAAAGGGCAGATTGATCCATGAGGACTGGCTGCAACATCACGGATCATTTGCTATCCTTAGATTGTGCTAGGGCATAAGCTTGTTCCAAGGATGGATAAGGGTCTCGATTCAGCATATGGGGATGGATTTGTTCAAACTCAGCGTTGAGACTAGCTAGAAAAACATACACCCAGAACTTATCCTAGCATTTGGCAAACTTTATTGCATCGGTAGGACAAGAAGCAGAGAACGCCTCCTAATGATCCAACTCATGCTATATGCCGTGTAGAGCAGACTAATATTGAGACAGGGACATCTCATGTTTTTTTTTTTTTTATCATGAATCTTCTTATGAATCTTGTAGACCTGTGCATCATTCCTTACCTGAGAGAGTATCCTTTGCTGCCTTCCAAATACTTGCAGCCGAATCTAGTAAGAGGTAGCCACTAGCAATGTGTGGATCCATGGAACCAATGAGGTAGGACATCACCTGGTTATTGTCCGAACACCATTTGCTCAAATCTGAACCTTCAGCATTAGGCTTCTTTGCATCCCATCCCTGGTAAGATATCCCCAAAAACCACGGGAAGTAAAGGAAGTAGGAACCAGGTCACATTAAATAATTGTTCCAATCCAATTTAATGGAACAAGCAAGGAACAAAGGGGAACCAGAGAAACCATGAGAGCTAAAGTTCTCTGGAATCGTAGAAGCTGTGGTGACATATGACATGGCTGATGTCGAGAGATAGTAAAAATAGCCATGAACTAGGTCATATGCAACTCAGACTAGTCCGAAAAAACTTCAGCAATCAACCATTTCTTGATTCAAAGGAAGAAAACAAGATCGCACCATAGGAGAAAGGCAGAATCAGGAGCCCTTGGTGGAGATCATCATCACCACCAAGGGGTGAAAGAGTGGTGGCGGTGCTAGGTGGAGGGTGGCAGTAGAAGGGAGGGGAAGCCGGAGACGAGCTGATATGAGAGAGAGAGAGCGGCGGTGCTGGCTAGGGTCAACGGCACTGGCTGGTGGTGGTAGAGCTAGATGGCGGCCTGTGGTGGAGTCGGCATTAGGTTTGGATCCCAATGATACCATGTGGAATTCAGAACGATGATTTTGACTATTCTAAATTGACAGAGGTCATTCTTTATTTATAGAGTAACGGATTTACATGAAAGGAAAGTAGGTGAGAGAGTAGGTAAGATAGTGTGTGCGGAATGAATCAGGATTCTTATCTCCACATACGTCGAACCTAGAGATAAACCCATAAAACCCATATTACAACAGTAAAGAATAGGGATACATCACCTTGGCCAAAGATTTGGATGGTGAAACTATTAGCAAGATAAACATTTCATGGTTGAGTGCAATTTTGAAAAGATGAAAACAGTGAGGCCTTACCAGTCATGTGAGTTGAGGCACTGATATTAATGACCCAAGGGGTAGGTGCGGGGATGCAAGTAATGCAGTAGTACCGTTATGGGCTAAAGTGGTAGTGAAGGTGGATGTGGAAGCCTAGGTGTCCAACTGTTGGAGACGAGTGAGCATCCGACAAAAATGATCCCGAGAAGGAGTAACAGAGGATGAAGTGGCAACACCAAAGGGAACAGCAACAGGTGGAGGAATATTTTAGAACTAATGGTACCCGCAAACTGAGGAAGTGCCCTGAACCCTACTGAAAAGGTTTGTCATGCTACCCCAACATGTATTAACGGTATGATTCTACTTGCCATAGTGAGAGCAAATACACATAGGCTGATTAGGATAACCAAGACCACATTCCCCACCAACACCACAGCCTTTACCAGAACCACCATGACCGTGGCTGCCACGGCCATCAAACAATGCAGAATTGTTTTTGGGTGAGGCTCCATCAGATTTGGAGAACATGGGTGAGACGATGTGCTAAACACAATAGAATGCTTCATTGAGTGTAGGAACCTTATCACCAGCAAGGAGTTAGCTCTTTTTATAGGCTGCAACTCAGAACTGAGACCGGAAAGAAAGGTGGCCACCTAAAATTCTGCATGCTTCAAAGTATCAAGGTTAGTGGTGAGAGGTTGATGAACATTCAATTCTTCCAGTTACCTTTGAAAGTTCCATAAAATTCTGCAATAGACTTGTCTTTGTTTTTACAATTAAAGAGTCTTTCATATAAATCATAAACACGAGATACATTAGTATCCTGAGCACAACTCTATTTCACGTCTGTCCAAACATCTTTGTAGTGGTGTGGAACATGACAGTAGTTACAAGCCTGCAATAGAGGGGCCCATGCTATTCCATAGTGTTGTAAATATGACGACTTATCTTAAAAGACAGAGGCCATATTGTATTTATAGAGTGAAATATTTACAAGAATAGAAAGAGAGTGGGTGAAGAAAGTAGGTTACATCGATCCTGGACAATAGTAGGTTACATCGAACCTGGACAATACATTGAACTTGGACTATTCTATATTTCAATACTCCCCCTCAAGTTGAGGAATAGATATCAGTCATTCCCAACTTGGCCACAATAGGATGAAACATCTTGGAAGGAAGGCTCTTGGTAAAAACATCAGCCAATTGGTTTTCAGATTTGACGAAGGGAATGCAAATGAGACTTGCTCGAGCTTCTCCTTAATGAAGTGACAATCTATCTCAACATGTTTTGTTCTATCGTGCTGGACTGGGTTATGAGCGATCTAAATGGCTGATTTGCTATCACAAAAGAGCTTCATAGGAAGTTGAATAGGCATACTTAGGTCATGAAGGAGAATAGGCACACATAGGTCATGAAGGAGACCTTCGAGTCAAAGAAATTCACAAATACCATGAACCATAGCCCTAAATTCAGCTTCTGCACTGGAACAAGTGACCACAGTTTGTTTCTTGCTTCGCCAGGTGACTAGATTTCCCCCTACTAGAGTACAATAAACAGAAGTTGAGTGTTTATTCTCCATCGAACCAACCCAATCAGCATCAGTGTAGGCCGCACATTTAAGGTGCATATGAGGAGCCAAAAGAATACCACAACCAGGAACAGATTTTAAGTAACGCAGGATCCAATACACAACATCCAAATGATTAGAGTAGGGATCATGCATGTATTGACTAGCCATGCTGACTGCAAAGGCAATATCTGGTCTGATATGAAAAAGATAAATTAACCAGCCAACTAATCTTTGATATCCACCTTTGTCAACTGGTTCCCCATCTTTTTGTGACATACAGGAATTGGCCTCGAGTGGTGTATCAGCAGGAGTGCACCTAAACATCCCAGTGTCGGATAATAAGTTAAGAGTACTTCCGTTGAGAGAGGAAGATACCATGAGTAGACCAAGCAAGTTTAATCCCGAGGAAATACCTTAATGAGCCAAGGTCTTTAATCAAATTCCATACCCAAAAAAGTATTTATTGTAATGTGCTGTAATGTCTTTGTCTAAGTTCAGTGTTACCTAACATTGTCCAGGTTCAGTTTATGTCCAAGTTCAGTGTTACCAAAGATTGTCCAGGTTCAGTGTTACCTAAAATTGTCCAGGTTCAGTGTTACCTAACATTGTCCAGGTTCGATGTTTACTATCATCTTACCTTCTCTACCATATTTGTACAAATCTCATATTATAAATAGATGAGACCTCACAGACAAGTCAAACCATTATTCAATACGGTATCAGAGCTAAAGCAATCAGCTCTTCCCCTAGCGTCGCCTACTTCCCTTCCGCCGCCGCCGCCACTACCTTCTTCCCCCTCCAACCCTCTCTCTTTGAGGCGGCCTTTCCACCTCCGGTAACCTTTCGGGGTCATGTTCCTTTTTCTCCATCATGTCGGATTAGACTATTGCATCAACTGTCACCAAGGGCTTTAATGATCGGAGCTCCGGCTTTCCTACATTCCCTCCATGTTCCATTAAATTTGATGGGAATAATTACTTGATGTGGTCTCGTTCCTACTTCCTCTCTATTGCTTTCCGTGGCTTTTTAGGAAACCTACCACAGATGACAATATCCTAAGCAAATGGAACACCGACAACTACCTTGTGATGTCATACCTCATCGGTGCCATGAATCCAAACATTGCTCGTGGATATTTGTTACTAGATTCGGCGGTAAGCACATGGAAGGCAGCAAAGGAGACATATTCACAGGTAGGGAATGATGCTCAGGTATATGAGATCCAGAAAAAAAATCATGCTACAAAACAAAAAGAACTTCTTTATCTCAATACTATTCTGAACTACGTGGCATGTGGCAAGAGATGGATTATTATGAAGGATTCTCTGCTGCATGTTCAACTGATGCCATGAAATTTGCAAAGAGAAAAGACAAGTTTCGGGTTTATGTTTTTTTTTTTGGCTGGCCTAAATATGGAATTTGATCAGATCTGTGCTCATGTTCTGAGTCGTGATCCTTTCCCCTCCTTAGAGCAAGCCTATGCCAGGGTCTAAATTAAAGATAGCAGACGGATAGTCATGCTTCAACCGCCTCTACCAGATCGCTCTGCTTTATTCACCGGTAGTTCCTCTATGACAAGTAATTTTGTCCGTCATGTTTCAGACAGGGAACTAATTAAATGTGAGTTATGCGGTAAAGAACGTCACACAAAAGAATATTGTTAGAAGCTTCATTGACTTACTACAAATGGCAAAGGTCGGGGGCAGGGTCGAGGTAACAACTCCGCCTACGCCCATCAAACCGAGTCTGATAATGTTGGTTACACTCCTCTCGGTAATGACGAATTGATGAACTAGCTACACCACCTTCTGCTTCAGACTGGCCCTTCAGAGTCAACTGCTGCCCCCTCTTCCAACTTTGCCAAATCAGGTATTTCACCCAGTAGTCCCTAGTATCCTCAGCCTCTACACTGTGGATCATTGACTCCGGGGCCACTAATCACTGTGCTGGGTCTTCCCATTCTTTTGTTGATTATTTTCCTAGTTCTGGTAAAGGTAAAGTGTGAGCTGCTAATGGCTCTCTTTCCACTATTGCCGGGAAGGGTTCCATCAAATACTCTCTTACCTTATCCCTTTCATCAGTTCTCCATGTGCCTAATTTTTCTACTAATCTTTTATCTATTAGTAGACTGACTTGTGATTTGAATTGTCAAGTCACCTTTTTTCCTTCTCACTGTGTGATTCAGTAATTGGTGACGGAGAAAACGATTGGCAGTGGTAAAGTGGTTGATGGTTTGTACCTGCTTACACCTGCATCTAAGTCCTCTGCTCTCAGCTCACAGGTACCATCTTCCAAAACACAGCTGGCCGCTCTCCCCATATGGCACCATCAGTAGGGACATCCCCTATCAGAAATATGCTTCAATTTTTCCCTAGTTTTCCAAATTTTGTAATACAGACGAGTTCTTTTGTGATGCTTGCGTTTTTGCCAAGCAAACTCGATCTGTCTATCCAATTTCCAATAAATGTTGCACCATTGACCACTGTATTGGGTCTTCCTATTCTTTTGTTGATTATTTTCCTAATTTTAGTAAAGGTAAAGTGCGAGCTGCTAAGGGCTCCCTTTCTACTATTGCCGGGAAGGGTTCCATCAAATGCTCTCCTACTTTATCCCTTTCATCGGTTCTCCATGTGCCTAATTTTTCTACTAATCTTTTATCCATTAGTAGCCTAACTCGTGATTTGAATTGTCAAGTCACCTTTTTTCCTTTCACTGTGTGATTCAGGACTTGGTGATGGAGAAAAAGATTGGCAGTGGTAAAGTGGTTGATGGTTTGTACCTGCTTACACCTGTATCCGAGTCCTCTGCTCTCAGCTCACAGGTACCGTCTTCCAAAACACAGCTGGTTGCTCTCCGCATATGGCACCACCGGTTGGGACATCCCCTAATCATAAATATGCTTAAATTTTTTCCCCAGTTTTCCAAATTTTGTAATACAGTCGAGTTCTTTTGTGATGCTTGCATTTTTGCCAAGCAAACTCGATCTGTCTATCCAATTTCCAATAAACGTAGTACAATTGCTTTTCATTTAATCCACTCTCATGTATGGGGTCCATCTCGAAGCTCCTCAATTATTGGCAAGGAATCAAGTATCGACACGATATGCTGCATATCGGCTGATAAGTATCGGTATCGACATTAATCGATACGATACAAGGCGATACGTATCCCATTTTTAAAAAAAGGTAGAGTATAGTACTGTATCGACCGTATCGAGCCGATACGGCTCGATACGGGGCGATACGGTCAATACATGCTATGTATCGATACAATTTTGAAATTAGTTTAAAAAAAAAAAAAATGTATCGACCAGTATCGACCAGTATTGAACCGATACGGCTCGATACTGGTCGATACAGCCCATATGTATCGAGCAGTATCGAAGGAGCCAAAAATCCACTTCTGTTCGTCATTTTCCAGCAGCCGATACTCCAAAAATCCACTTCTCTCCAAAAATCGATTTTCCTTCGAGATTTCTCCAAAATAGCATAGGGCTTTGATTCTTAGCCCTAAAACGATTGAAAAAGAGGCATTAAACACTTTGTTTGTGAAGATTAGAAGCTAAAATCATCTCTTCAAGCTCTACAGGCGGAAAACCCTTAAGGTATGACTTTGAACTTCAATTTTTTTCATATTAATTCGATTTTTGTGTTGTTTTTTTTGCCATGAATCAGTGAAGTATGGTCTTATTTGATGAATGCATACTACAATCATGAATTTAAACACTGATTTGAGGTTCAATTTGAGAATTTTTTGAAGAACAGTTAAAATTTTGATTTTTTTTTCCAAAAATAATTCCTTTGGTTTTCTACTACTTATATAAGATGTATAGACCACTGATCTACCATCTTTGGTGTTCAATGGTAATTTTCGAGTTTTTTTTTATTTTTTTATTTTTTATTTTTTGTTTAAAATATTAGATATATAAATATAAATTATATAATACCTCTCAGCTCTCACTCTCTCAGCTCTCTCTCTCTCTCTCTCTCTGCCCTCTGCTCTCTGTTCTCTTCTCTGTTCTCATTTCTTAGCATTTTTTTATTTTTTGGTTAAAAAAATAGATATATAAATTATATAATATAATACCTTTCTGCTTTCTCTCTCTTTACTCTTTGCTCTCTGCTCTCTGCCCTCTCTCTCTGCTCTCTGCTCTCTCCTCTCGCCCTCTCTGCTCTGCTTTCTCTCTCGCCCTCTCTCTCGCTTTGCCTCTCATGCTCTCAATTTCTCTTATTTTATTTTTTTATTAAATCATTTGATTTCATATTAAGAAAAATGGAAAACTGTGTCTTAACTGGACCGGGCTTAATTGGGTCTAGATTTGGACTGGAACGACCATATATGGTATCTTGTATATGCGGTAATATGGACCATAGGAGAACCTGGACTAGCATATTATTATTATTTTTTTTTTTGTGAACAGCCTGGTCTAGCATACATGGTCTAGGAACAGAACCTTAGGAGAAACTCCTCCATTAATTTAATGTGCATGATCTATAAATTGGTGAT
Organism: Protea cynaroides; assembly: GCA_028583415.1. Classification (NCBI taxonomy): domain Eukaryota; kingdom Viridiplantae; phylum Streptophyta; class Magnoliopsida; order Proteales; family Proteaceae; genus Protea; species Protea cynaroides. The sequence continues at coordinate 42,996,703 of CM053273.1, forward strand.
TAAGTTTTCTAATCATTAACCCTTTAAAATTGATTCAATTCAAAATACAGTTGTATAAAATATAGTCCATATTCTTGATTAAGTTTTTTCATCATATTATTGAAAACAATCCAATTATTTTTTAAATGAAAATAGTTTACTAGGTTTGACATTTTATATTAACCTCGTATGTCGTATCACATGTGTGATGTGTAGGAATATGACGAACAAAGACGTGGGTTGGTTGTATTGCACTAAAATCAACGACAATAGATTGACGACAAAATGCAATTTTTGTGGCACTGAACATCATGGTGGTGGGGTAACACGGCAAAAGCAACACATGGCAGGGGGTTTTCCCAATGTCAAGAAGTGCTCAAAATGTCCAGTGGAGGTGAACAGGGCAATGGCAAAGCACTTAGCTGAAGGAAAAGCAAAAGGAAAACAGAGGAAGGATGATGCAGAGAGAATAACAGAAAACCTTATGGAGGATGAGGGTCACTTAAATTTAGAGGATTATGAAGGATCAGATATGGATGCTGAAGATGAGATTCAACAAGTGGTTAAGAGCTCAAGGCATGCGGCAACAGAGAAACGTTAGAATGAGGACCAGCTAATAAGGTCTATGTCTCAGGGTGTTGGTGGTAGTAATGCTGGTAGTAGTGGGACACAGAGAAGCAGGGGCACGCAACCAGCTTCATTGAGTAAATCCAGCAGTGTAAGAGGTATGTTTGATCGAATGAGAGGCAAGAGGAAAAAAAGCCCAGAAATTCATGACATGGCTCTTTCAATGCCCTTCAAACCAAGAGATACAGGGCAACAGAGGATAGAGGAGTCAGTGCATTCTAAGTCCATGGGTGAGAGAATGGGAAGTCTATTGCTAGATGGTTCCACAGTGCATTTATCCCATCACACAAGGCCAAAGATCCCTATTTCAAGGCAATGGTGAGGGAGATACAGCGCTGTGGACCTGGTGTGACGGCCCCCACAGCTTATCAGATTGGTGGCCTTACTTGGATGCCATAGTAGGTGAAGTGAATGATTATATAGAAACCTTCAAACAAAAATGGTCCCAGTATGGAGTAACCATCATGTGTGATGGTTGGAGTGGGCCCACAAGGCTGTCCATCATCAACTTTCTTGTCTATTGTGATGGGTGTTCCATCTTCCTTAAGTCAGTGGATGCATCCGCTCACGTGAAAGATGCACAGTATATCTTCAAACTGATGGATGAAGTTGTTGAGGAAGTTGGGGAGGAAAATGTAGTTCAGATTGTTACTGATAATGTTACTAATTACAAAAAAGCTAGACTAACCCTTATGCTGAAGAGGCAACACTTATTTTAGACATCTTGTGCTGCACACTGTATTGACTTAATGTTTACAGATATTGGAGAGTTGCCCAAGGTGGCTAAGGTGGTTGGTTAAGCAAGGACGGTAACAAATTTTATTTACAATCATAGTTGGGTGTTGGCTTTAATGAGGAAGCACACACAAGGGGATTTGATAAGGCCTGGAGTAACAAGGTTTGCAACCAACTATGTTGCCTTGGACAGCCTTGAGTAGCGAAAGACAGGTTTACTCCAAATGGTAACTAGTAGAGAATGGTTGTCGAGTACATATCATGCAACCAAGATAGGGACTAAGGTGACAGAAATCCTTATGTCAACAAAATTTTGGAAGAAGGTTGATGAAATAACTCAGATTATGAAGCCCCTATTTGTTCTACTTAAGTTGGTTGATGGTGATAAGGAGCGAACAATGGGGATGTTGGTCTATGCAATAGCGATGATAAGGTATAAGTTAAATAAATGGAACCCATCATCCTAGAAAAAATATTTGAAAATTATAGATAACCAATGGGAAGGAATGTTGTTACAAGACATTCATATAGCAGGTACTTTGGTTTCGATTAGTCTTAGATTATTGCTTTTTATATTTATCAGTTAGGATTTGAATTATAAATTTCTAATGTTTCTTACATCTGGATGTGTAGCATATTACTTAAACCCGGATCAACAATATTTAAACTCTGAATCGGGGTATGAGTTGAAATATATAGAAGCTGTTAGAAAAGTTATCAATAGAATGGAGCCAGATACAAATAATGCCTTATTGGCCACAGAACAGGTAACAAAAACCACTTTTGTTTTCCATAAATGTTAGTTGCACAAACCCTTTATGATTGGCTAAAGTTATTTAACTACTGTAGATTAAAATTTTCCGTGAATACCGGGGAGAATTTGGTGATCGGGTTACTAAGGCTGCTGCTGCATTCAAGATGGCTCCTGTTAAGTTAGACAATGGACATATTATTTTTGTCTTAACTGATTGGTGTCTTACTTAACCAATTAGTGGCTGATTGAAAATATTGTTCTTTGTGCAGCTGATTGGTGGCTTAACTATGGCACAAGTGCTCCACACTTGAGGAGGATTGCCATCCGGATTTTGTCTCAAACGGCCTTCTCAAGTGGTTGTGAAAGTAACTGGAGCACTTTTGGGCTTATACATACTAAACCACGCAACCGCCTCAGCCATCAAAAACTTCAGAAGCTGGTCTACGTGCACTACAACATGAGGTTGATGAAAAAATTTATGGAGTTGGAGAGCCAAATGAGACAGAAGCCTACATCGACCCACTTGACATGACCCATGCGCTTGATGAGGATGACCCAGTTAGAGCATGGGTAAAGGACACCGATAGAGCATTTGTGATGGATGAGATTGTTGAGGATAGACAATCTACTAGACCTGATCCTTTAATAGATGACATCATTTGTCAACTAAATGAAGAAGACGAAACACAACCACCATCACAAACACAAGATCAAGTTCAAAGTGAGAGTACTTCGTCCCCCTCTGATGGTGATGCCAGAAGGACGAGGTCAGGTACTAAATATGGAGGCACTATTTCTAAAGAAAGTGGTGATGATGATGATGATGATGACGGTGGTGGTGGTGGTGGTGGTGGTGGTGGTAGTGGTGGTGGTGGGGTCAGTGGTAGAAGTGATGCTGGTGGTAATGGTGGTGGTATGCAATCATATGATCCGGTGCACTTTACAGAGGAGGCAGGATATACTCATACAACTCAAGACGATGATCATGGTGGTCGACTACAACAAAAGAGTTACAACCAAAAGGGGAAGGGAAAGGGTAGGCAGCAACTCAATGATGATGATACTAATATGATTACATATGAAATTGAGTCAATGAGCATGAGTTCTGCTGCAGACAATGGAGCAAGAATGGTGAACATCGACGCTGGTAGTACATCACATGGAAGTCAAACTGAGACATCGTGGGTCCCAAAAACGAGAATGTCGACTTCAGAAGAGTATGCACGTTTCTACTACCAGTTTACTACATTTTATAATCAACATATGGATTGGTTTACCTACTGTACATGGATAAGAGATACATTTCAAATAATATTGGTTGCACCTCTGCCTCCCCAATATGAGTCAGAGTTCGATCCAGGCCGTCACTTGACATGGAATTAGCTGAATAATTTACATGTAAGAAACACTTTCCTTCTTAATGTTGTTAATTATAGATTTATTGTGTTTTTAGGCTTTAAAAATGTGTTGTACGATCCTTAATCATTTCTGTGCGTATCCTACCCCATAATCATGTGTCTATGATGTAAGAAACATTTTCTTTCTCAATGTTGCTAATTATAGTGTTTTTTGCTTTAAAATTGTATTTTATATGTTCCTTAATCATTTTTGTGCGTATCTTGCCCCGTATCCATGCGTATCCGTCCGTATCCACGATACGATACGATACGTCTCTTAATTTCAGCTAACCGATACGGTACCGATACACGATACTTGATTCCTTGATTACTGGATACAAATGGTTTGTAACGTTTATTGATTGTAATACCCGGATCACCTGGATTTACTTGCTCCGCAAAAAGAGTGAAGTCTTTAGTTATTTCCAACTGTTTCACTGGACGATCCAGACACAATACACTGGGAAGATAGCAATTCTTCGGACTGATAATGGGACGGAGTATACAGATGGGGTCTTTCAACATTATCTGACGGAACATGGAATTCTTTATCAAACAAGTTGTGTCGATACTCCGGTACAAAACAGCGTCGCTGAACAAAAAAACTGCTACTTATTAGTGGTTGTTTGATCCTTGATGTTTCAGATGCATGTACCCCCTTCATATTGGAGTGAGGCCATCCTTACAGCTGCCTACCTCATCAATCGAATGCCTCTCGTATACTTGACTTCCGCTGTCCAATAGAGATGCTACCAGGTACATCCACATTTATAGTTCCTCCTAAGTTTTTTGGTTGTGTATGCTTTGCCCGTAATCACCACTATTCTGGCAAATTGGATCCCCAGGGTCTTCGATGCATTTTTGTGGGTTACTCTGCTACCCAGAAAGGGTACAAATGTTATCATCCTTCATCGTGCCGGATGTTTGTCTCTATGGATGTGGTCTTCCATGAGTCTGAGGCATTTTTTGGGGTCCCTTCACATCTTTAAGGGGAGTCTCCAAGTGTGATTGAACCAGTTGAAGTTGAAGATGTGCTTAGACCAATTGAAGACCTCCCAGTACTCGCTAATACAGTTCCAAGTGACATCTCCAAAAGTTCGGATCCTCTAGCTGCTCCAGCACCGCCTCCTATGAAAGTATACACTCGATCCCGGCCTCAACAATAGGAAAAGACAGATACCACTACCACCACTATACCACTCCAATCTGACACTCCTGATCTCAGTCCTGTGTCGTCTGATGATTCTGATTCCGGTAAGTCTGTTTCTGGTCCTACTCTGGAATTGCCTATTGCTCTTAGAAAAGCTGTGAGATCCTGTACTCAACATCCGATTTCTAACTTTGTGTCTTATGAGTCTTTATCTCCTCCCTTTCATGCTTTTGTTACTTCCCTTGCTTCTATTTCCACTCCATCCACCTGGCAGGCAGCTTTGACTGATCCCAAATGGAAGACAGCAATGTTGGAAGAAATGCATGCTCTCGACAAGAATAAGAACTTTGAATCTTGTCCCTCTTCCTCCGGGAAAGAGATCTACAGGATGCAAATGGATTTTCACAGTGAAGCAAAAAATGGATGGAACAGTTAATAGGAACAAAGCTCGATTAGATGCAAAAGGGTATACAAAAACCTTCGGGATCGACTATCAGGAGACGTTTGCACCTGTAGCCAAGTTGAACACTGTTCGGGTCCTACTCTCATGTGTGGTAAATCTTGGTTGGAATTTACATCAGTTAGATGTAAAAAATGCCTTTTTACGTGGAGATATAGAAGAAGAAGTATATGGATGCTCCACCCGGTTTTGTCAGCCCTCATACTACTGGTAAAGTATGCAAATTAAAACGTGCTTTATATGGTCTCAAACAGTCTCCTCGGGCCTGGTTTGGACGGTTCCATAAAGCCATGATATCAGTGGGATACCAGCAAAGTTATGCTGATCACACTCTATTTATTAAGAAAAAGGGAGGCCTTAATTACTGTCTCAATTGTGTATGTTGATGATATAGTGGTCACAGGAAATGACACCACTGAGATATCTCGCTTAAAAACATTTTTGGGCACTGAATTTGAGATTAAGGACCTGGGCTCGTTACTGTACTTCCTGGGAATCGAAGTTGCCAGATCAACTCAAGGGATCTTCCTCTCTCAGCGAAAATACACCCTTGATTTACTATCTGACACTGGTCTGCTTGGATGTGCTCCTGCGGATACTCCCCTTGAGCCCAATGCTCAGTTGGAAAAGAAGGTTGGGAAACCAGTTGACAAAGTTGAATATCAACGATTGGTTGGCCGTCTAATTTATCTATCTCCCACACGACCAGATATTGCTTTTGTTGTCAGCATGGTGAGTCAATATATGCATGATCCCTACTCCAGTCATTTGGATGTTGTGTATCGGATCCTGCGCTACCAAAAATCAGCACCTGGTCGTGGTGTTCTTTTGGCTCCTCATTAACATATGGATCTTGAATGTACAACTTACACTGATGCAGATTGGGCCGGCTCTCTGGATGATGGACGTTCCACTTCTGGCTACTGAACCTTAGTAGGAGGCAACCTTATTACATGGAGAAGCAAAAAACAATTTGTAGTGGCTCGATCAAGCACTGAAGCCGAGTTCCGAGCAATGGCTCATGGGATTTGTGTGCTCCTCTGGCTCAATGGCCTTCTTCGAGATTTACATGTTCCCATCAAGCTTCCATGAAACTCTTCTGTGATAACAAATCTACCATCAACATTGCTCATAACCCTGTTCAATATGATCACACGAAACACGTAGAGATCGATCGTCACTTCATTAAGGAAAAGCTTGAAGATGGTCTTGTCTGCATTCCCTTTGTCAAGTCTGAAGATCAACTTGCCGATGTCTTCACCAAAAGTCTTCCGGTAAGACATTTCATCCTATTATGTCCAAGTTGGGAATGATTGATATCTATTCCCCAACTTGAAGGGGAGTATTAATGTGTTGTAATGTCTTCATGTCTCGGTTCAGTGTTACCTAACATTGTCCAAGTTCAGTTTATGTTCAGGTTCAGTGTTACCAAACATTGTCCAAGTTCAGTGTTACCTAACATTGTCCAGGTTCAGTGTTGCCTAACATTGTCCAAGTTCGATGTTTCCTATCATCTTACCTTCTCTACCATATTAGTACAAATCTCATATTATAAATAGATGAGACCTCTGTCTATTACAGACAAGTCAAACCATTATTCCACAATCTTCAAGTGAGATATCTCAGCAGTGTTATATCATCTACATACACAATAAGAGCAGTAGTTAACTCTCCCTTTTTCTTTATGAACAGAGTGTGATGAGCATTACTCTGTTTGTACCCCCACAGATATCATGGCTTTATGGAAGTGTCCAAACCAGACCCAAGGAGATTATTTTAGACCATATAAGGCCCGTTTTAATTTACAGACCTTACCAGTTGTCGGAAGTTCGGAAAAATCATGAGGAACATCCATGTACACCTCCTCTTCTATCTCCCCATGTAGAAAGGCATTTTTCACATTTAATTGATGTAAATTCCAACCAAGGTTGACTGCAAGTTGATTTGAAGATGAAACAAATGGAGTGACAACAAGCTTCTTCAAAATCGCATCACGGACAAAATGACAATCCACTTCTATATGTTTGGTACGTTCATGGAACACTAGATTACTGACAATATAGATCGTAGCCTGATTATCACACTTTAAGGTCTTAGGCTGAGAAATAGGAAATCCCAACTCTTGCAGAAGATTCTTCAGCTACATTAATTCAGCAGTAGTTTGTGCCATAGCACGGTTCAGACTCAGCACTGGATTTGGAGATAGTGGTTTGCTTCTTAGTTCGCCAAGTGACGAGATTGCCACTAACGAAAGTACAATAACCTATAGTGGAACGTCTATCACCATCTGCCCCGGCCTAATCAGCATCAGAAAACCCAACAATGTCAAGATGGCGATGTCGGGAATAAACAAGACCTGTACCAGTAGATTTCTTGAGATAGCGCAAGATACGACAAGCCGCCTCCCAATGGACAGCTTTAGGAGCTTACATAAATTGACTCACCACTCCAACAGCATAAGAAAGGTTAAGTCTAGTAACAGTAAGATAAATTAGCTTCCCAACCAGCCGTCTACATTGATGAACATCAGAATATTCAGGACTATCACATGTTTCGAATTTCTGATGTGGATCCATAAGAGTTTCAACCGGCTTGATGCCAAAAAGACCTGTTTCTGTAAGGAGATCGAGGACATACTTGTATTGGGAAAGACTGATACTAGTACGGCTTCAAAGTACTTCAATACCAAGAAAATAGTGAAGGAGTCCTAGGTCCTTCATCCATAGTTGTCAAGGTGTCGCCTAGGCACCCAGGCTGCCTTGGGTCGCCTTGGAAAATTGGGCGCCTTGGTCGCCTAGGCACCCAATCAGGCCTCCATCGCCTTGGTTCGCCTTGACGCCTTGACAACTATGCCTTCATTTGAAAGTGAGTATTTAGGTTAAACTTAAGTTCTGTAATATCTCCTGTAATAATTATGTCGTCCACATAGACAGCAATGATAGTAACAGTAGCCTGATAACGATGTACAAAAACAGAATGATCTGAATAGCAAGTAGTGAAGCCAAGACTAGTAATGACAGTGCTAAATTTATCAAACCACGCACAAGGGGACTGCTTTAGTCCATATATTGTTTTTAGTAACTTGCAGACTTTAGTGGAATTCCCTCCCTGAGCAACATACCCCGAAGGTTGGTCCATGTATACCTCCTCCTGAAGATCCCCATACAAGAACGCATTTTTGATGTCCATTGAATACAAGGGCCAATCAAAATTGACAGCCATGGAAACAAGTACCCGGACCGAATTGAGACAGGCCACAAGAGAGAATGTCTCAAAATAGCCTACCCCATAGGTTTGAGAGTACCCCTTGGAAACTAACCTTGCTTTCAGCCATTCAACAGAGCCATCTGAGTTATGTTTCACTGTATAGACCCATCAGCACTTCACAACTGAGTGGCCAGGTGGGAGGTCAACAAGAATCCATGTCTGACGGGTGGTCAGAGCATGTATTTCATCATTCATAGCAGCATGCCACCCTGGATGGGACAATACTTGGGATAGGGTAGTGGGTACAAAAGTAGCAGCCAAAGAGTAAACAAGTTGCCGTTGAGAAGTGGGTAGATGGGCAGTAGTAACAAAGTGCTCAATGTGAAAGGTAACCAAGGATTTCTGTGTAGAAGTTCTTTTACCTTTTCAGAGAGCAATAGGTAGGTGAGAGTCGACCACAGAACCAGGGACAGCGTCAGCAGCAGTCGGAGCAGTAGTCGTAGTAGGTGGAGCAACCTGAGTGCGACGGGTATAGACCTGCAAGGGTTGCAAAGTTTGGGGTGGGATGGAGGGAGGTTGAGAAACAGATGAGATGGAGGTGGGTTCATCATCAGAAGGAACGAGAGGTAAAGGAATATCAGTGGAAGGTAAATTGGTGGGAACAGGAATAGGGTAGTATGGCTTGTCTTCAAAAAAGGTTACATCATGACTGACATAATGGCACTGAGTAACTGAATCGAAACACCGGTAACCTTTCTGAGTACGAGAGTAGTCAAGGAAAATACATTTGATAGACCGGGGAGATAATTTGTCCACTTTAGGATGTAAGATGTGGACAAAACACGTATTACCAAAAACGCGAGAAGAAACTGAAAATAAGGGAGTATTAGGATAGAGAAGTTTAAAAGGAATTTTATTGTGGAAGACAAAAGAAGGCATCCTGTTATTAGGTAGCAGGCAGTTAAAACAGCATCACTCTAATAATACTTAGGAACATTCATATGGAGCATGAGAGACCTAGCAATATCCAAAAGATGTCTACTTTTACGTTCAACAACTCCATTTTGTTGAGGAGTGTAAGCACAACTGGTATGGTGTATAATGTTACTGGCAAAACAAAAATCAGAGACAGCAGATTGAACATATTCAAGGGCATTATCAGTACGAAGAACTTTGATATGAGTACCAAATTAAGCGGCAATTTCTTTATGAAAACCCTTGAAAATATTAATAAATTCAGACCGTTCTTTTATTAAGTAGAGCCATGTCATGTGGGAATAATTGTCCACAAAGGTTACAAAATAAGAGAAATCAAGCCGATTGGGAATTCGACAAGGTCCCTAAACATCAGAATAAACTAAAGAAAACGGGAAAGATGGCCTAGGTGTAGAACTAGTTGGAAAAGAGGAACGATGATGTTTCCCTAGTTCACAAGCCTCACATTGTAAGGTAGAGAGTTACTTACAACTAGGGACAAGAGCCTTTAACTTAGAAAGAGATTGATGGCCAAACCGATGGTTCCATTGAAGAGGGGTGGAAGTAGATGTGGTAGCAGCGGTGGGTACGGGTTCAGGTAGCTCCAAATAATACAGACCAGCATGTTCACGCCTGCCACCAATCATCGCCTTGGTCCTGAGATCCTGAAAGGTACAATAAGAAGGAAAAAAGGTTGCAACACAGTTAAGTGATTTTGTAAGTTGACTAATAGACATAAGGTTAAGAGGAAATTTGGGAACGTAAAGGAAAGAAGACAAGAATAAGGACGGGGTAAGGGTAATATTCCTATGTTGGGAAGCCGTGGTAGATGATCCATCGGCTAGGTAAACGGTGACAGGCTTCGGTGTATCATTAAGGGCTATAAGAGTAGAAGGCTGTCCCGTCATGTGACAGGTAGCGCCAGAGTCTATAATCCAAGGGGTAGAAAGGGTGATAGATAACAAGGCAGTTGTACTTGTGTGGGCCATGGTGGCAGCGGGTAGTAGTCCAGTAGCCTTTAGATGTTGAATCCAACGGAGTAAGGCCTCATACTATGCATTGGATGGCGCAAAATGTCTGCGTAGGAGGAGCCTGGATGGGATATGGAACATCCTCAGTAGTAACATCGTTGGCAAGGGAATCAGCCCAATCAGGACAACTATTTATATCCCAACAGTTTTCCACCATGTGGTTAGTCTTGTGACAATGGGTACAATATCTATTAGCTTTTTCAGAAGATGTTCGCCCATTGCCACGTCCTGGAGGACCACGACCACGACCACGAGTGGATCAATGCCACGGCCTCAGCTACGGCCATGGCCAATAAACAAAGCAGAAGTGTCCTTGACAGGAGAGTCACTTTGAGGGACTAATCACTGAAGGCAAAAGAAGGTCTCGCGAAGGGTAGGGATAGAGGCTCCTGCAAGAAGTTGACTTTTGACACTCTGATATTCCGGGGAAAGGCCAACAAAAAATTTAGCAACGTAGAACTCAGATTGTTGAGCTTTGATTTTGCTCAAATCATTGGTAAGAGTTTGCACAACCTGTATTTCTTCAATAAGTCTTTTGAAGCCTCTATAGTAGTCACTCAGGGATTTTTCACCAATAAAGTAAGTAAACATCCGCTCATATAGGTCATAAATGCGAGAGACATTCTTATCTTACCCATATGTCTCTTGCAGATCAGCCTAAATGGCCTTGACTGTATTGTGGAACATTACAGTGGGTAAAATGGAGGTATCAATATTGTTCCACAACCATGTTTGAACCTGAGAATTATCTCTTAACTAGGTATTGTACAATTTGACAGATTTACTGTCTTTCACATCACATACAGGGGGCTCATCATTTAACAGTGTGGCTTTGTCTTTAGAAAGAATAAAGGCTTTGATAGCTTGAGCCCATAACAGATAATTAGAAACTCCTTTCAACTTTATGGAGATGATCTGAGCCTCAGTGGGCTTAGGGTCAGTCATCATGATAGAGAACAAAATCCACAACCAATGTATATAAAAAAAAATGTCTTATCGGTTCAGCCAACCGATTGGCCAAAGGCTCAGCGTGGGTGAAGGTAAATGGTGGTACTAAGGTAAATGACAAGGTCCAAAGCTCGGTTCTGCCACCAAGAGGCCAAAGGAAAAGAGAAGCTCAAAGGGAGTGATGGATGTCAAGGAGAGGATAATAACCTTACCAACGGGGTGATGAAGAACATAAGTCCACAAAGTAGTATTTAACAACAATATTCATAGATGTAATCTCGATCACCAATTAGTAGTAGTAAAACAGAAAATTGTAGATACATAGAGAGCAAAAATATCAAAGGCCAATCAAACCAAGAGTTCTTTGATTAGTGATGGCCAAGGATCTAGTGCTCTAATACCATGTAATAATTTCTCAAAGAAACAACCAGCAAGTATACAACCAGAAATTAAAGAGAAGAAGATTGAGGAGGAGAGAAAGAGAGAGAGAGAGATTTCGACACAGCAATGTGCTGTAGCCCAAATCGTTAAATAGCTCTCCTCTCTACCTTGTATTTATAGAGAAAGAAAATAAACAAATTTACAAGGAAAGTCTCTATTCTAAGAAAAGACAATAAGAGAAGATTACAATAAGATTACAATAATAAAATAAAAGGAAATAAATCTATAATTAATTAAAGAAGGAAGAGAAAGGGGAGCAGCACTAGATATCGCTGCTAGCACCAGCTATATCTAGTGGGTCCCATGGGCCTATGGGCCTATGGGCCAACTTCGTAACAACATCGAACCTGGACAATATTAGATTACATCGAACCTAGACAATACATTGAACATGGACTATTCTATATTCCAATACAAAGTCATATCAGAATAGTGTCGTTCTCATGCATCCAAGCAGCATAAGTATCATCTCTATCAGCAGGAGGATCGGTAGTCAAATAAACCAATATATCACTAACATTGATGTAAACCTTCAGAGCCTGTGGCGAGAACAGGCTGTTGGAAAAACTTTTCCAACTTGATAGAAGTAATTTGGATATGAATGGAATCTGAATAGGCCTTGGAATCACTCATTGTAAATGGAAATTCCCAATGCCAAAGGCTACCAGAAAATCCCGGGTAGAGCAAAAATCGATCTAACTGAATCTGATAAAGTGAAGTTCAGAGACAATCAGGAATCTGAAAATACACCCTAACAATAGAGAGAAACAATCTCTCAAAGTCTGCCAAAGATGTATAGGTCATTGTGCACAGTGCAGTCGTTATCAATGACTAAAAGACGTATCTAAAATCATAACATAAGCTCCTCCTAGCCCAACCAACAAGGAGAGAGAATTTTAATATGTAAAATTATGTAGGATGATTTTTATTGACCAATTTACCCCTACATTGTTTGAAAGCAACCTTCCTTTCAAAGTTTCACATGCTTTTGCAATATAAATCACCATTACTTCTTTGCCCATGCAAGATACTATCTCATTGGAATTGGACAGGGTTAAGAAAATTATGTTACACTCCTTTCGGAACCTTGAAGGGTGTCAACAAGAAGATTCCTATATTATGTTTAAAAGCCTGCCTACTCAAATTTCTTTATAAATCATCCCTTATTTTGAGGTTTAATTTCATAAAGCCTTACTCTAAAAAAATATGTAAACACCCTCGATTATGTTCATACATTTCTTAAAGGTCTAGAACTTCTATGTAATAAAAGAATTGCCACAGGTTTTGTGTTATCCGTTGTGTAGCTTCTTTTTACCTCAGATTGGAATTTTCACTGTCCCAGTTTTTTTAGGCAATTTTCTAAAAATTAAAAAAACATGAAAATATAAATTTTTATGGGTTTGGCATAAGATGATTCGTTGAAAGTTTTATATCTTGCCAGTCATGCATGGATCTTTGATTTGGGTGAATTCCATAAATATTTGAAAATTTTTAAATTTTTTTATTTTTCCTTATAATTCATAAATTTTAGAAAGTAGTATAAATAGGGTTTTTTTTTTTTTTTCCCTGGATTGATCTAGTGTTTCTTTTTTTTTTTTTTTAATAAACATGTCAATAGATAATTTATGATGTTCTTGATTGATTTGTGCATGGTTAATTGTTCCAAATCATTTGAATTTTTTTATGTACTTTTTTAAATTAAAATATAAAACACAAATGGCATGCGCAGTGCACGAGGCTCCAGCCACTGGCGAGGTCTAGAGAGGGGCTTACGTACGTAGCCTAACCCCTGTTTCACAGAGAGTCTGTTTCCAGGTTCGAACCCATGACAATAAGGTCACAATGGAGTAACCTAACCATTGCGCCAAGGCCCGCCCTCAAAATATAAGGCACGAATCTGGAGTTTATTTTGTGTTCAAGTGATCTGAAATTGAATCGTGTTGACTCATATAAACATGTTTTAGTGAATATTAATATTTTTTATTTCTTATTTATGGTATATTATGCTTCCAAACACTAACTTCGCATATATCCATGTATCCATGTATCCATGGTTATCTTAAACGTCCTTTCGCATCTCTCCGATACGTCTCCATTGTCTCCAAGACGTCTTTTAGTGTCTCTCCAATATGTCTCCAAGATGTCTCTTAAAACCAGCTCTCTGATGCACTGCTCAATATCAAAACTTGTTAAGGTGAAAGTATCTAATTCCTGACTAGAACATCTCAGATTATATCTAGGTCTAAAAGATTGACTTGAGGTCTCTACCAAAAACTAACTGACATCGCAATGAAATGGGCAACATTAGCTACCAAACAGAAAAATGAAATGCAACAGAAAAGAGAAAGATAAAGTGTAAAAATTGCCAAATAAATCCAAATGACATAGAAAGCATTTAGAAAGCTTTGCTAATTCATTACAGCAGTTAAAGCATGTTCTAGCACTCACTTTCTTGATAAATTTAAAAAGATGACGACGAATTTCTCTTTGTAGGTCCTCCGGCAAATCTTGCATTAGAAATTCCTCATCTACGCCTCGTGTAATGGACCAGTTAAACCTCTCTGATTCTCTTACTCTCCTACATTATATAAAAATGCTCAAATTATACAAATGCTTCTGTATTTCATGCAAACATAAAACTTAATGAGATAGAGCATCCACATCAGCTGAGACATGTTTCAACTGCATGTACCCAATTAAAAATCAGATTTCCAAGCAGGCTTGGGAAGAAATTGCATTAAATAGAATAAATAGACGGAATAACAACAGAGCATTATAATTAGACTTGTACCCTTTGACAATTAAATGAGCAACAATCCACATTAGCAAACGTGTAATATAATTTAAATTAACGGTCTTGTTATGTTATCTTCCACAACTTAAAGTTTGCATCAAAGTAACATGTGGAATGTTTATGGAAAATAATAGTTATGGTATCAATGTTTCCTGAAACTTCCTTTCTTTTCTCTTATTCTTTTCTTTTTCCCAATTGCTGGATTTCCTTATTTTACTTTGTCACATGGTATTAAAGCAGGATACCCAATGATTGTGTATCCCATTATTGCCGTTTTGAGTCATTTAGGTTCTTTTTTGTGGTGTCCAGCCACCATTGCTGCATCTGAAGTTGATGTGTTTTAGAGATATTAAATGAATAGAAAGTATTGGGTTGCTGGTTCCATGTGTTGGAGACCAGTTGTTAAGACTCTGTTTCATGCTTCTTTTTTTTCTTTTTCTTTTTTTTTTTTTGACAAGTTATCAGAAATTATATGAATTTAAAGGGAAAAAAAGGGAGTCAAGTTTCCAGTTAGTAACACCCCACCTTCAGCATTGCCATCAGCAAGGCCTAGCAGGTGACCAACAAAGAAAATCTAACAAAAACAAAATCTCGGATGTCTCAGGACATCCCAAACTGACTCTCTTGCTACAAAGTCCAGACACGTCATCCATCTCTCTGATCTGCACTCAGTAGCTGCCCATATTGCCAAACTAACTGCTACTGTATTAATCTCTCGAAAGCAATGAGAGACACGCAGTTGGACATTCTCTAAATTCTCCACCATGCTATTCCATTGCTGCAAGTAGTACCATGGTAGATTCATTGTATGTAAACAGCTTACCACCGATCCCAAATCACATTCTATCCAAATCCGTGTAAAACCCATCAATATCGCCTCCTCTATACCCCTTAATGCCTCAGTAATCTTAGCCTTGTAATTTGTTGCCGCTCCAATGAACTCTGCAAATGCTAAAAAGACCTTACTAGTGCTATCACGAATAACACCGCCAGCACCAGTCACCAGGATTGCAAAGAGAGCAACCATCCACGTTAACCTTACACCACTGCTCCATAGGGGCCCTCCATTTGAGTTGTTGAATATTTCGGGATCTACCTCCTATCCTTACCAAATCAAACCGCCGAACAATTTCAAAATCACCAATAGTTTTCACAATACAAGGCCTTCTAACAGAGAGGTCTCGAAAATCTCTAGCCAGCCATCTCATAGTGTTGGGTACTGACGGCTTGATATTCTCAAAGCAACTGAAGTTACAAGTTTTCCATATCACAGCCAGTAAAATAAACAGCAAGCGATACCAAAGGGATTTCAATCGAACAACTCGCCTCTTTCTACGCAACCAGGAAAAAAGCAACTCTGTTGATTCAAAGCCACTTGCAATCATTCTGGAAGGCCCTAGGACTTTAGTCCAAATTTGCTGTGCAAAATCACAATCAACGAATAGATGCTGGTGGGTTTCAGTTTCCTCAAAACACAGGGAGGATCTTGAAACCAACGTGACAATTTTCTTCCTAACAGATTTGTCACAAGGTAACCTTCTGTGAAACCATTGGCAACCAAAATTGACATCCTGAGGTGAAGTGCTTTGTCCCAAACTGCATTATACCAATGTGTAGGTTCATGACAAGACCACATCCTGTCCCAAGCAGCAGCAACAGAAAAGGCGCCAGCCGTTGTAGCTGCCCATACTAGCTTATTACATCCCTGACCCTGCAGAGGGATATCAGACCCTACTGCAAACCACTGTCGAAGTGCCCCTGATTCAACAACAGGAAACATCCATCGTCCATTGATAATAAAGGCAGAGAGCTTTGTACACATGTCACTAATATCGATTCATCCAACCAAAGCACCTCCTTCAAAGAGAAGTTTCCCAGCCAATTGTCTGTCCAGAAATTAATGGATTCACCGTTTCCAATAATCCATCTCATATGCTTTGAAGTCCAATCCCACACCCGCCTAACACTTTCCCATGCTGCACATGCCAGGCTATGTTTTCGTATTGATCCATCC
Source organism: Protea cynaroides (assembly GCA_028583415.1). Lineage (NCBI taxonomy): Eukaryota > Viridiplantae > Streptophyta > Magnoliopsida > Proteales > Proteaceae > Protea > Protea cynaroides. The sequence goes on from CM053273.1 coordinate 43,013,215, forward strand.
ATTGAAATACTTTGTCTCATGAACACCGCAAACATAGACTACTCTGTTTTGATTTTCCATGCTAATTTCTCTAACAGAGACAGATTAATATCCTTTAATTTACTGATACCCGACCCCCCTTATTTACGAAGGAGGCATACGGTATCCCATCGCACCACAATGGATTTCTGAGTATTGCGATCACCACTCCAAACCTTTCCGCCAGCTCTATGAGATTATCAGAGTATCTGGCCATCTATATACCAAAAAATTATGCACAAAAATACTACTAAGAACTAACCTTACCAGTTCAATTCCTCCTGCCATTGATAATAGTCGGCCACACCAAATGGAAAATTTCTTATTGAACTTATCCAACAATGGCATCAGATACCCCCCCCCACCAAAAAAAAAAAATCTGGTAGGAAACATGCACTCTAAAAAACCCATTGTGAGGATAGATGTCCACCCACGCTGATGGACGGTGAATGATTTGGAGTCGCCACCGAGATTAAGGTCTAGGACCTAAAATGTAGCCTCATCCTGAGATAAGACTTTTATTGACTCATGACCCAACATATTGGCTTTGGTCTATCAGAGAATGGGTAAGAGTTCAAGGTACAGTTTGGGAAGGTGTTAGGCACCCAAAACTGCCCGATCCAAAAATCGGCCTCCTATGTGATTCTACTTTCCTTAGACTCTATGGTTCTGACTGTTCATGGTCAATGGATGATGACTAGGGCTCGTGGGGGATCCTATGCCAAGTTACTAAGTTTTTCTAGCCTAAATTCAGCCAAACATGCTCTCAAAGTAAGAAAAACAAACCAAATAATATACAATGAACCGAACCAAAGATCTTTGGTTTGGTTCGGTGATGGACTGAATCTGAGATGTCCGAAACATCCCAAATTGTCTACGTATTCCAATCCTGGAAATCAAGCTCAGAATGTAGTTCGTAACAGAATGTGATTAAAGTTTATGGATGTGGATTATGATTAAACTTCCTTAGATTCAATTGTTCAAATTGAAGTTTATGCTTGATGATGATTGAAATTGAATATTGAGATAGCCTAATATGGATTGAAGTAAACATGAATATGGCTATGGATATGGATGTGGATATGGATATGGATATGGAGGACCTAAGGATACTATGATGTGGTACTTGGAGAGTCCTTTAAGTTGCCTACGAATTCCAGAGGTCCTGAAAATCAGGTACAACGTAGTTCGTTGTTTGGTGGATTGTGGATAGCCCCGCAGGACTAAGTAGGTATGGCATATGGATGTGTGCTCACAAGCATGGCTTTAGATGGGAAGTCCCGTAGGACAAGGGTGTAAGATAGTCTCGCAAGACTAAGGTGCGTACTCGCAAGCATGACTTTGAGATAAAGCCTCGCAAGGCAAGGAGGTGCGTGCTCGCAAGCACGACTTCAAGATAGAGCCTTGCAAGGCTAAGGGTGCATACTCGCAAGTACGACTTCAAGATAAAGCCTAGTAAGGCAAGGAGGTACGTGCTAGCAAGCACGACTCCAAGATAGAGCCTCGCAAGGCTAAGGGTGCGTACTCGCAAGTACGACTTCAATATAGAGCCCCGCAAGGCTAAAGGTGCATACTCGCAAGTACGACTTCAAGATAAAGCCCCGCAAGGTTAAGGGTGCATTCTCGCAAGTATGACTTCAAGATAAAGCCTCGCAAGGCTAAGGGTGCGTACTCGCAAGTACGACTTCAAGATAGAGCCCCGCAAGGCTAAAGGTGCATACTCGCAAGTACGACTTTAAGATAAAGCCTCGCAAGGCAAGGAGGTGTGTGCTCGCAAGCACGACTTTAAGATAGAGCCTCGCAAGGCTAAGGGTGGAGTAATCTCTCAAGATTACGGTGCGTACCCGCAAGTACGACTTTAAGATAGAGCCTTGTAAGGCTAAGGTATGTGGGTCCGTATTTGGGACTCTTTCCCAAACTACCTACATATCTTAAGGTTTCCCCTAAGAATCAAGATCTGCGTAGTTCAAAAATCTAGATTGTTCATTGGGTGACCCGCTTGGGTCGGAATATGGGTGATCCAATCGGACTGAATGATGATCCTAGATTATCTATGGTTGGATTTACATCACACCTATCTAGGTTTCTGCACCTTAGAGGAATGAGTTGAAAGGTAGGGATCCTCCTAAAGCTACCCTTCTAACCTAAACCCTAATTTTGGAATTGTTGGGCTAGGCTTCATGATTCTTGATTAAGACTTTTATGTTTTCCGCTTTTACCCTTCCCATGAATATGGGTGCTTACATGCACGTTACCACACTAGGAATGTCTTCTATCAGTGTATATGAACGGCAGTTCGACTAGGGTGTAGCGGAAAGTAAGTTCTTTGCCGACAACAGATATCATTCATGGCATACAGTAACAGATCAACATGGCAGTGTGCACAAAGTTAGCAGTGTAAGCATTCTAAACATGGTAGTGCATAATATGACAGTGTAATCAAGTGAACATTATAGATGCATGGATATAACAATGTAGACAATATCAGATCCTCAATCTAACGGTTAGATCTCTTCAAAACATTGATAATCATGATCAACACTTAGATTTCTAAATAGCCAAGATCAACGGCTCAGATCTCACATCAAGCTATAATCATGATCAGTGATTCATATCTCATAAAAGACTAGGATCAATGGCTTAGATCTCCCAAAAAGATAATCTAGCTATTTAGATTAGTCATCATGATGGTCCAACAGCTCAAATTCGATCAAAAACACCCATGATCAAAATCTAATGGTTCAAATCACTTAAAATCACTCACAATAAAAATCCAATGGTTCAAATCAATCAAGATCATAATCCAACCATTCAGATTCATTTAAGTCATTCCCGAAGATAATCTAGCGGTTCAGATCACTCATCATGATAATCCAACCGTTTAGATTGATTAAAATCTCTTCCAAAGATAATCCAATGGTTTAGATTGCTCATCAAGATAATCCAACCATTCATATTGATTAAAGTCACTCCCAAAGACAATCTAACGATTTTAGATCACTTAAAATCACATCAAAACTCCAAATCAAAGACCATGATCAACTCATGAAAATTCCAATTTATATGGTCATGATCAATTCTCATAAAATTCATATCATTTGGTCGGATCACCTACATTAAAATTCTAATCACATGGTCGGACCAATCACATCAAAATTTTCAAGCACATCGGATCAATTTCATCACCCAAAATGCAAAATCAACAGCCATATTTCATCTCATCACATTTATAACAAGAAAGGCTGAGCCAAAACCCAACATGCACATGTGGAAGCCGACAAATATGATCAAAGAATCATCATGTATGCGAAGATACAATAATAAAATGAAGCAAACAACCACAATACGACATACAAGTATGGTAAACTGGAAAAGAAACCAACCTGATGTGCGTCGGTGAGATTGAACAGCTGGATGTCGGGAGGATATTCGGGTTGACGACGAAGGTCTTCTCTAGATCTCGCAAGGGTCACCGGGTTGATGATGATGATCGTCGCAGGGTGTCGCGAGGATCTTCGGGTTGACGACGAAGGTCCTCACAGGATGTCGCGAGGATGGTGCGTGCTCGGCTGGGTGTGAGTTGCGGACAGGTGTGGGGGATGGTCGTGCTCGGCTGCTGGGTGCGAGTTGCGGACAGTTATGAGGGATGGTCGTGCTCAGTGCGAGTTGCAGACAGGTGTAGGGATGGTCGTACTTGGCTGCTGGTTGCGAGTTGCGAACAGTTATGGGGGATGGTCGTGCTCAGTACGAGTTGCGGACAAGTGTAAGGATGGTCGTGCTTGGCTATTGGTTGGAAGAGATGGGTAGGGGGCAAAAGATGATGAACAGCAGGAAGGTGAGTATGGTTGTTGTAGGTGATGGGGGCAATGGGGATTTCGAAAGGAAATAGAAGGGCCGGCCTTCCAAAACTCCCTTTCCTTGTGAGCATCGGTGGGGTATTTATAAAAGCAGGAGGTTGGATGAAGAGAGGTGGAGTGGGGCTCAATGATGGAGACTGGAGTTATGAGGGATGGCTGTTGTGAGGTGTCGATTATTGAGGGACTCGATGGAGACTGCTGGTGTCTACACGGTGGTAGTGCTCTGTACAAATTATGGGAAGTGGAGTGTTGCAAGTCAGTGGAGGAAGTAGCATGGCTGGGTGGCATGGGTTGTTCAGCTGGGTAACTTGAGGTGTCGATGGGAGAAGGTGGGTGCATTCAAAGAGGGATAGGGCACTGGAGCTGGTCAATTGGGTTTTAGGGAGAAGAGGTGGAGTGGGGCTCAATGATGGATGCTGGGTTTAATGGAGTATAGGAGATGGCTGGGTTTTAGGGAGAAGAGGTGGAGTGTGGCAGCACCCCCGCCAATCTTCTCCCTCTTTCTTTCCCCATCTGATTCTCTCTCTCTCTTCCCATGCTTTTCTCTCTCCTCTCTGATCCTCTCTCTCTCTCTTCCCGTGCTTCTCTCTATCTTCTCTGATCCTTCTCACGTCTGTCCTCTCTCTCTCTTTCTCTCTCTCTCTCTCTCTCTCTTTACGGTTTCTCCCTTATCTCTTTCTCTTGCTTGTGGGATTCCTCTCCCTCTCTTTATATATACATTATATATATATAAAATAATATAATACATATAAATATATATATAATATAACATATATAAAACATATGTTATATAATATATAAATGTATATAGTATATATAAAATATATAAAATATATATAACAAATACATAAAGTACCTACACATGTATTGACCCGACTTGGTCTGGACCGGTCCAGGCCGGGTCAGGTAAGACTGGTCGAGGTTGACCGGGTTGGATTGACTCAAGCTTGAACTGGGTTTGAACTGGTTTGGACTGAATTTGGTTTCTCTCTATTATGGGTCCTCTCAGCTTGCAACTCCACATGGAAAATTTTGACGGCCTCTGTCTCAGATTTTCCATGTCCACTTTGAAGAAGACGAACAATGGAGCATGTTGGTGCTCGAATCACCTGATTCGGACGTTAGATGACCAAAATATGAAGAATTGAAGTTTTGACGATAGTCCTACTGGCAACTTTGCATGGGACCCGCTGGTGGCCTTTGTCCTAGATTTTTCCACGTCCACTTTGAAGAGGACAGACAAAGGAACACACTGGTGCACTTTGGCTCAGCTCAGAACCGTAGAGTACACAGGGACTGATTAACTGTTAGTTTGAGAGAGTTTCATTTGTCTCCCTGTACTTTCCAAATTTCCATTTACCTCCGCTCTCTTGCTATCTATACACCAATAGGACTTTGTTTGGCCGAGGGTGGCAAAAATGGGGTGCTTACACCCATCAAGGATAACAGATGGTTCCTGCATCCCACCGCTACATTACCAAAAAAAAAAAAAAAAAAGGACATTTTACTCATCTCTAATTGTTGAAATAATGAGAGAATGTTTGGCTATCAAATATGACATAGGCCTCCTCTATTTATAAGAAAAAAGATTTGTTTTTACATAAATATTGGGATACCTACCAACCACTCCAACCACTTCATGGTATGATGACTAACCAACTACTCATCATAAATATGATATGATGACTATTGTGACATAGCCTACCAATATTGACTTATACCATACCTACCAAAGACTTATACCACCTAACAAAGACTGGTAACCTACCAAGTTACAATGAACCTAGACATAGACTTACAATTACAACACTCCCCCTCAAGTTGGCGCATAAATATCAAACATGCCCAACTTGTGTACATGAGAAAGGCGGGTTGCCCAGGGTGCCTGGGCGTCGCCTAGGCGATGCCTAGGTCGCTTTGGACGCCCAGAATGCCTGGGCGGCCGTCTTTTTCTCATATTTTTCCTTGATCTTTGAATTTTATTTAGGAGATTTATTAGGCCAGACAGGAACAACATTTATCAGGCAGTACTTATTTATGATTAATATCATTTAAGTAAATGTTCATTTACTTAAGATATTATTCATAATTAAGCAAATACCCCCCTATTTGAATCCAATAAAAATAGTCTAAAATTCAAATTCCAAAAGGATAAAAAGTCAACCCCCCAGTTCAAGAACAAAAACCATATTTTTGGGTGCGAGGGCGATTTTCAATTTTTAAATGCTAGGCTTTTTTCTAAATATAAAAATTCTATAAATCTTATTATAATAAATCATCACTAAAAACCAAAAGTGCGCCAAAATAATCTTTTGCTTTGATGCCCAAAAAATAATTTACGTTCAGACGACTTTAAACAGCATTCCCGTATTCCAAACAAGGTTTGACCGGAGTGTAACTCCTTCATTATAATTTGGATTCAAGCAATCTCGGATTTGTTGAAAAGCTGATTATGCTAGCTTTGCAACGAATTCGAGATTGCTTGAATCCGAACAATATTAAAGGAGTTACGCTCCGATCAAATTCGTTAGAAGTACGCAAATGTTAGTCATAAATAATTGTTTACTTAACTCTAGACACAATCCCAGGTCTTAGCGTACACTAGCAAACTTGGGTCCACACCACATATTAATTAAGTTATGTCTTAAATGTTGAATATTTATGTAGAATGTTGCATATATATAAACATTAATATTTTAGAAATAAAAAAAAATGCACTGGGAACGCCTTGGTCGCCTAGGCAACGCCTAGGCGCCTAGGATGGCCCCAAACGCCTTGGATCGCCTTGTCGCCTTGACAACTATGCTCTTACTACTAATCTCTTTAGTAAAAACATTTGCTAACTGAGCATCAGACGGAACAAAGGGAACACATACAACTCCTTGTTCCAGCTTCTCCTTGATGAAGTGACAAACGATATCTACGTGCTTAGTGTGATCATGTTGAACAAGATTATGTGCAATGCTGATTGTTGATTTATTGTCACAGTACAAGCGTATAGGCAATTCAACTGGAACACACAAATCCTAAAGAAGACCACGAAGCCAAAGGAATTCAGAAATGTCATGGGTCATGGCTCGAAATTCAGCTTCAGCACTGGACCAAGCAACAGCTTGTTTCTTACTCCTCCAAGTAACAAGGCTGCCTCCAACAGACGTGCAATAACCTGAGGTAAATCTCCTGTCATCATGACACCCACCCCAATCGGCATCAGTAAAGGTCGCAGTACGAAAGTGGCTATGAAGAGAGAAAAGAATACATTTTCCAGGAGCGGAATTCAAATATCGTAAAATCTTATATGCAGTCTCTAGGTGAGAGGAATAGGGATTATGCATATATTGACTGATTACACTTATAGCAAAAGTGATGCTAGGCCGGGTGTGTAACAAGTATAGTAGTCGTCTAATCAACTGCTGATAGCTACCTTTATCAACTGAGTCCCCAACCTTGTGCTTGAGATGAGAATGAGGCTCTAGAGGAGTATTTGCTAGTTTACAACCCAGCATTCCTATCTCTGATAAGAGATCTAGAGTGTATTTCCATTGTGAGTGGAAGATACCTTGAACTAAATGAGCAACTTCAATTCCAAGAAAATATCTCAGCTTACCAAGGTCCTTGATTTCAAATTCCGTCCCCAAGTAAGTCTTTAGGTTGGATATTTCGTCAACATTACTACCAGTGATAACCATATCATCTACATAGATGATCAAAACTGTAATGTGCTCACCAGTCTTCTTGATAAACAAAGTATGATCAGCATTACTCTGTTTATAACCAATTGATATCATAGCTCAATGGAATGGACCAAACCACGCTCTTGGAGACTGTTTCAGGCCATACAAAGCTCGCTTCAACTTACAAACTTTACCATGAGTTTTCTAAGAAGTAAATCCATGAGGAAAGTCCATATAAACCTCCTCCTCAAGTTCCCCATGGAGGAAAACATTTTTTACATCAAGTTGCAGAAGATGCTATTCTTGGTTAACAGCACATGAGATGATTACTCTAACAGTGTTCATTCTTGCTACATGAGCAAAGGTTTCCTGATAGTTGATCCCGTATGTCTGACACAGATTCCTCTAGCAACTAGCCTTGCTTTGTATCTGCCTACAGATCCATCATCCTTTTGTTTGATAACAAAGACCAATTTGCATCCTACAACTTTCTTTCCTAGAGGGAGAAACACCAAATCCCACATGTCAGTCTTCCCAAGTACACACATCTCTTTATTCATTGCCTCTTTCCACCTTGGACTTGCCAGTGCATCCTGCCAGGAGGTTTTTTTTTTTTTTTTTTTTTTTTTTTTGGTGAATAAATGAAAGAGTTAGGAGTAGAAACAGACAATAATGAAGAAACAAAAGTACGGTAGGAGGGAGACAGAGAATCATATGCAACAACATTAGATATGGGATGCTGAGTAGACGTTTTTAGACGTTCTAATGCTCTTACGAACAACAATAGGTAAGTCAAGACTAGGATCACTAGGAGAATCACTAGGAGGAAGAAACTTACCAGAGGAATGATTTGGAAGATTTGAATTCGGAATGGAAGACGACTCTGGTTAGGTATAGTGGTGGTGGTCTTTGGCACTTGCTTACATCGAACAAATACTTTGAGAGGTGGTTGAATCAATTAAAAAGGTGCCCTTGGAGGTTGGAACGGAGTTAAAACTCGTTCTTGACTTGTCACACCCTCAACATTAGTTTTAGCCATTATAAGAGACTCCAACAGAACAATGATAGGCACATCTTCTCGAAATCCCAAGTAGAAGACTCCCCCTGAAGAAGGGCCAGATAATAAGCATCGGATTCATGAAAGACAACATCCATGGTGACCAGTAATCTCCGAGTCAAAGGATGATAGCACTTGTAACCCTTCAGAGCGGTAGAGTAGCCAAGGAAGATACAACGGAGTCCTCGGGGATCGGGCTTGCCATGGACATGATGGTTGCTAGCAAACACCACACAATCAAAACCCAAGGCAGAACCACAAAAGAAGAGGAGCCCATGAGCACATCAAGAGGGCAGCGAGAGGTCTAGACATGAAAAGGTAGCCGATTGATTAGGTAGGCCGCCATAAAAACTGCATCGCCTCAATATTGAAGAGGGACAGTAATATGAACAAGAGAGACTGTACCACTTCCAAGATGTGATGATTCTTTCATTTAGCGACACCAGTTTGGGCAGGAGTGTTGATGCAGCTAGTTTGATGAATGATCCCATGATCAGACAAATACAACTGGAAAGACCCGTCAATGTACTCTTTGCCATTATCAGATTGAAGAATCTTCACTATTGCATCAAATTGTCTCCGAACCATCTTATAAAATAATTGAAAATAGTTGGCCACATCACTCTTCTGCCACATCAAGTAGATCCAAGTGGTACAACTGAAGCAGTCAATAAAAGAGACAAACCATTGGCAACCAAAAGCAGATACACAACGGGCAGGACCCCAGACATTAAAATGGATTAAACCAAAAGGAACTAAACTTCTATTATCAGAAATAAGATAAACAGCTCTAGTTTGCTTTGCAAAGACGTAAGCATCACAAAAGAAATCATTGGAATTATATTTCTTAAAAACTGGAAACAAAGTAGATAAAATTTTGAAAGGAGGATGACCCAGACGACGATGCCACCGATGTAACTTGGATAAAGCAACAATAGAGGAGTTGGGGTGAAGAGCCTGAGCCGCCAAAGGTGATGGAGAACTATCAAGTAAGTAGAGACCTCCAACCACTTTACCACTACCAAACTTACGACCCAAATTCATGTCTTGAAAGACACAGCGAGCAGGAAAAAATATTACTTTACACTTCAAATCATGAGTAAAACTACTAATAGAGAGAAGATTAGTAGAAAACTTCGAAACATGTAAGACATAGGAAAGGGATAAAGAAGAAGTACACTGGATAAAGCCCTTCCCGAAATAGTGGAAAGGGAACCATCAACAACACTTACTTTACCATTACCGGATAAAGGGAAGTACCCAAAAAATTGATTAAAGGATCCAGTCATACGATCAGTGGCACCAGAGTTGACTATCCAGGGAATAGAAACTATTGAGGCACAATGGTCACCAAAAGAAATACCTGAAGGGGTAGAAGGAGATAGAGCGGAAGGCACTGGCACTGGCAGGATGGTGGCGAACGTTGCAGATGGCGTTGAAAAAGGTAAGGAGTCCAGCCTGGTCATCAGATGACATAGAGTTATTAACTCCTCTTGAGAGGGAAGAATCTTGAGGAATATCATCAGCGGTAGTATAGTGCGCTGTGGCGGAACCTGGACGACCCTGTCCACGACCAAGAGTATCGGAAGGACAGCCATGTAATTTCCAACACCTGTCTCGAGTATGTTGTTCTTTCCCATAGAAATCACACTTTACAAGAACTTTGTTAGAGGCAAAATGATCACTAACTCCGCGAGTCAGACCTCCATGAGATGAGGAACCCAAGCCAGAATAGAGAGCCGAGCGTTCCTGTGTGAGAGGGAGAACCATAGCAATGTGGTGACTATCCTCAAAAGACACCATAGCATAGGCCTGCTCGAGGGAGGGTAACGGATCACGATTAAGGACATCAACCCGAATCTGATCAAATTCGATATTGAGGCTAGCAACAAAATTGAATACCAGGAGATTGTCCTCCCACTTTTTAAAGGCAGTGGCATCTATATTATAGGTAGCAGTAAAAGAACCATAAAAATCCAACTCTTGCCACATACTTAGCAGAGTGGAATAATATTGGGAAATAGATAACTCCTTTTGTTTGGTCTCGTGAATTTTCTTCCGGAGTTGAGACGAAGATAACCCCTAAAAATAGATTAATCCATGGAGTTGATAAGATATGACATGACCAGATAATTGGAGGTAATCCATTTATCCTAAGAAGGACCAGTAGCAGTAGGCTTAATGGTGTCCCCTATAATGTAGCTAGAAAGACCACGAGAACCAATAGCAAGATAACATGAACGAGACTATATCAGATAATTACTCCCATCTAACTTGATGAGGTAGGGAACGAAGGAAAGTCACGAGAAGGGACTCCTTCTTGTCCTGTTAAGGCTGATGAAAATCTCAGACATAATTGCTGGTCAACGCTAGTCACAAAAAAGGTACAACATGTAGACAGCTGATGAAATCTCAGACATGATTGCTGGTCAATGCTAGTCACAAAAAAGGTACAACATGTAGATTGTTGAATCAGAGATTGAGAATGAATGAGTGAGTTGATTTACCTCACCCCCAAATGTCTTTATTTACAATCAACTATAATGAGGTAAATAAGGAAAGTAGGTAGAGCAGACCCAGCACATACATTACACATTTAATACATGTTAAATGTGTGTACATAGAGCTGTCCCAGCAAACACATTACACATTTAACACATGTTAAATGTGTGTACATGAGCTGTCATTCTTATCGTATTATCCTAAATAGATCCACTTAAATTGCACCGAACCGTGAATCAGTTCATAACTTACAACACTCCGCTAAAGTTGGTGCATATATGTCATGCATGCCCAACTTGGACAAAATGACATGAAACTGTTTTCCAGGTAGTCCTTTGGTGAAGATGTCCGCAAGCTGGTCAGTTGATTTGACAAAATGAATCTGAATCTGACCACTTTCCAACTTCTCCTTTATGAAATGCCGATCTATCTCCACATGCTTAGTTTGGTCATGTTGTATGGGGTCATAAGCAATGCAGATGGCTGCTTTATTATCACAACATAAAGTCCTAGGCTGAGAATATTGAATCTTCAAATCCTTCAACAGGCTTTGTAACCATAAGAACTCACATATGCCTTAGGCTATAGCTCTAAACTCTGCTTATGTACTGGATCTGGCAACCATATTCTGCTTCTTGCTACACCATTGATAAGACTGCCCCCCACAAATGTGCAATAACCAAATATAGACTTTCTATCCAGACTTCTAGCCCAATCAGCATCAGTATAACCTTCTATTTTTAAGTGATCATTTGGATTTAACAAAATCTCTTTCCCTGGAGTTGCCTTAAGATAATGCAATATCTTGTAAATAGCTTCCATATGTTTGGTGTAGGGATCATGCATGAACTGACTCACCATATTGACTACAAAGGCGATGTCTAGGCGAGTATGAGACAAGTAAATCAACCTTCCAACTAAACGCTGATACCTCCCCCTATCGACTGGCGAGCCATCTTTTTCCTTGATTTTAGTGTTGGGGTCTAAAGGAGTATTACACGGACTGCAACCAAGCATACCAGTCTCTGTTATGAGATCTAGAACATATTTTCTTTGAGATAGAAAAATCCCTTTAGAAGAACGGGCACCTCTATCCCAAGAAAATACCTTAACTTTCCTAGATCTTTTATCTCAAAATCCTGTCCCAAGAATGCCTTCAACTTCATGATTTCAGCATTATTTTTTCCTGTGACTATGATGTCATCAACATACACCAGTAGTGCTGTAATAGTCCCACCAGAGTGCTTCATAAATAGAGTATGATACGCGTTACTTTGAGTGTAGCCGAATCCTATCATGGCCCTGTGAAACCTTCCAAACCATGCTCTGGGAGACTACTTCAATCCATACAATGCACGCTTCAATTTACACACCTTGTCACTACTAATGTGGTTTGAGAAGCCAAATGGATAATCCATGTAAACCTCCTCAGTCAGCTCCCCGTGTAGAACGCATTCTTCACATCTAGCTGTTGGAGAACCTAATGGTGATGCACAACACATGCTAAGATAATTCGAACAGTAGTAATTTTCGCAACTGGGGCAAAAGTCTCCTGATAGTTGATCCCGTATGTCTGAGTGAATCCTCGAGCTACTAGCCTTGCTTTGTAGCGGTCTACTGTCCCATCTGCCTTCTGTTTGATGGTGAACACCTATTTGCACCCTACCGGCCTCTTCCCTGTAGGGAGTGAAACAAGCTCCCATGTGTTATTTTTCTTCAGTGCTTTCATTTCTTCTTCCATTGCTGCTTTCCACCGCTCATCAGTAATTGCATTCTGCCATCTTTGAGGAATGGACACAGAGGAAAGAGAGGACACAAAAGCATGATAGGAAGGAGATAACGAATTATACGAAACAAAAATAGAGATGGGATGAAGAGTGCAAGTCCTAGTACCCTTTCTAAGGGCAATAGGGAAATCAGAAGCAGAGTCTAGAAGCTCCTTACCTGTAGGCTCCTCAGTATCTGGATCCTGGGCTGGCGAAGGGACATATGGAGTAGTTGCGTTGATGGTAGTGGCCCATCCATGCTTGCTTCTGGCACGGCTATATACTTGCAACGGCTTAGGGCTAGGATTAGATTGGTTGGGTACGGTAGGAGTGGATGGAGACTCTGGTGTAGGAAGAGGTTCTGGTATTTTGTCATTTTTACTTGGTGTACATGAGCTGTCTGAGTCCACAAAAGTTTGTACCCTTACTTCCTCAGGAGATGCTGATATAAGTAAAGGCACATCTCCGACTTCAACTGATGCGGGCTCTCCCTGAAGATGGACTGGTAATACATTAAACTCTTATGAAAAATAACATCCCCTATGATGATCATCCGGCGAGAAGGAGGATGATAGCATTTATATCCTTTTTGAGTTGCCGGATAGCCCAAGAAAATACACCGCAGACTTCGTGCCTCTAGTTTGCCATATAGGTGATGATTACGTGCGTAACACACCCAACCGAACACCTTAGGTAGCAGTGGGAAGGAGGAATCGCTAAGTAATAGCTCTAGTGGTTGCCTTGTTTTGAAGAAGGCGAGATGGAAGACGAATGATCAAGGATGTGGCTGTGAGGACTGCATCGCCCCAATAATGTACGGAAACATGAGCATCCATCATTAAAGCGCGGGCTATCTCAAGGAGATGGCGGTTTTTTCTTTCAGCCACCCCATTTTGTGCTGGTGTGTCAACACAGCTCGTCTGATGAATAATACCGTGATCCAGTAAATATTGCTGAAAATGACCTTCTAAGTATTCCTGACCATTGTCACTTCGAAGTACTTTTAGTGAAGCATGAAACTGGGTTTGTACCTTTTTGTGGAACTGGTGGAAGCATGAGAAAACATCACTCTTGTTTTGCATCAAGTAAACCCAAGTGGTACGAGTGTGACAGTCAATGAATGTGACAAACCACCGGTGATCAAAAGTAGAAGAAACCCGAGCAGGACCCCAAACATCTGAATGAACCAAGTAAAAAATACCAGTGCTCCTAATATAAGTAGGTTTATAGGAGGTACGAGCCTGTTTAGCCAGAATACAGGCTTCACATAATAACTCGTCCTGATTACATTGCTTGAATAAAAAAAGAAATAATTGAGATAACACAACAATGGAAAGATGCCCTAAACGACGGTGCCACTGTTGTAAAGTACTAATAGTAGAATAAAGAGAGTGCGGGGTTGGTTGGGTAATGAGTGGAGGCTGATATGCTATTGGTGATGAAGGACCATCCGCAAGAAGGTAGAGGAAATCATGCATTCTACCATGTTCAATCCTCCTCCCACTTTCCAGATCCTGAAAAACACAGTAAGGGAAAAAGGTAACTTTACAATTCAAGGATTTTGTAAGACTACTAATAGAAAGTAGGTTTGTAGAAAAATTCGGGACATGAAACACAGACTATAAAGTAAGATTTGGGGAGCAACGGACGGACCCATATCCCAAAATAGGAGAAAGAGTCCCGTCTGCAACTCGGACTGTATCTTGCCCAGAGGAGGGAGAATATAGAATAAATGAAGAGGAAGAACTTGTCATGTGATCAGTGGCTCCAGTATCAATGACCCATGGTGGGTGTTATTGGAAGCACACTGACCAGCATAGGATGTACCTGACCGAGCAAAGAATGAACCTAATGGCCCTAAAGCTGACTGATGACCAGTGGTGGCAGCAATGGATCGTAGAAGATTCCTGAAAGCCTGAAGTTCTTCAGAAGTGAGCACAGAAGATACAACAGTTGGAGGTCCGGGCTGTTCACAAGTTTCCGTCTAATGTGCCTGTGGAATCTTCCCAAACTTAGACTTTTTCTCCCGTTTCTTGGCTTTAAAATCTGGAGGTTTCCCATGTAACTTCCAACAGGTTTCTATAGTGTGGCGCTCCTTGCCACAGTGACTACAACGAATAAGTTCCTTGAGAGAAGAATAGTGTGCTGAAGGCTGTGTAGAGTGAAGCGCGGATCGCTCAGCTGGTGCAACAGGCATCAATGAGATATGCCGTAAGTCCTCATTTTGTAAAATTGCATTAGTCTGCTCCAAAGTTAGGAGATGCTCATGGTTCAGAATTTGTGAGCAGACGTGATCAAAGTCAAAGTTTAAACCAGCTAAGAATGTATAAACTCTGAGTTTGTCCTTAGCACTTTTCATAGCAGCAGCATCCACTGTGCAAGCGGCTGTGAAGGTGTCATAGTAGTCTAGGTCTTGCCACAAGCTTCGTAGTAGTCAGCCACAGAAAGTTCCTTCTGTTTCAGGGACCCAATCTTGACATGTAGATCAAATATGATGGAGTAATTTTCTACTTGTGACTAAGACTCTTTAGCAGCAGTCCAAATATGGGCAGCGTCAAGTAGTAACACATAACCCCAACCTATCTTTGGTTCCATAGATCCAATAAGGTAGGTCATCACAATTGAATTCTCAGAGACCCATTTATTGTAAAATTTATCACTTGGGTCGGGTGTTGTAAGCGCACCATTAATATCTCTAAGGAGTCCTCAAGCAGCAATGGCCATATAGGCTGTCTTTGACCACATAAGATAATTGGTCCCATTCAATTTCATAGGATTTAAAGCAATGGTAGTCAATTCCAATTTTGGTACCTCAGAGGAAGTAGCATCAAAATTCAATGCACTCAACAACCATGATCATGGAAAAATAGGAATCGATTATGCCCATATCAATTCCATAAAAAATCCAGCAAAGAGGAATACCTGTGTCGGAATGATGATTAGACAAACAAGTTTTGTTTTGTTTTTTTTTTTCAGAAGAAGGATTCCGCAAGTATGGGCTGTACTGAAATGGGAAAAAAATTCCAAGAAGAGGTTGCCGCTGATGGTGCTTGGTCCAAGAGAGGTTGCTCACCATAGAGAATTAATATTTCTCACCAAAAAAAGGACAAACTGCAACAAATAAAAGCCCTAGAATGGCTTGCGGCATATGCTGGCTGAGAAATCTTCCCGTCTCTTTGATAAATTTAGTTTTTTTTTTCAAGAGGAAAAAGATACTGCAACTTTGTCAATTTATGACATCCTCTCAAATTGGAGCCCAAATAATGGGTTAGGGGCTAAGAAAAAGAGGAGAAGGAGGATTTACAAGATGCGGTAAAGAGAGAAGGGGTCAGATACACCTTGCGTTCAGGTTCTCTTGAGAAAGGAGCCTTGTGGCAAGGAGAAGAAAGAAGGGAGGGGTGAGGTGGATCACGGTCAGGTTCTCTTGAGAGGTGGCTCTGATACCATGTTGAATCAGAGATTGAGAATGAATGAGTGAGTTGATTTACCTCACCCCAAATGTCTTTATTTATAATCAACTATAATGAGGTAAATAAGGAAAGTAGGTAGAGCTGACCCAGCACACACATTACACATTTAACACATGTTAAATGTGTGTACATGAGTTGTCATTTTTATCTTCTTATCCTAAACAGATCCACTTAAATTGAACTGAACTGTGAATCAATTCATTCCCTACAACATAGACAAATATCCATAAGTTTCAACACGACGTACCAACTTCTGGAGAAAGCACCAAGAAATCACGATTAAGTTTGTGATATAGATCTGCATGGTGTAAGAGGCCCTTGGTGGGAGAAAAAAAAAATCTCACCACCAAGGGAAAGGAGGACTGAAGAGTAGGAGAGAGACGAAAGCGATGGCGGTTAGCGGAGGTAACTGGGTGGTACTAAACCGGGGAGGAAAGAGAGAGGCGGTGGAGGTGGGTGGTGCTTATGATTTCGTGGCTAATAGCATTAAATTTAAGATCTTAATAATAATCCTAACTCTGATACCATGTTGAAATAATAAGGAGAGAATGCTTGGCTTAACAAATATGACAGAAGCCTCCTCTATTTGTAAGAAAAGAGATTTGCTTTTACATAAATATTGGGATACCTACCAACCACTCCAACCACTCATCATAAAGAAGGTATGATGACTAACCACTCATCATAAATATGATATGATGACTATGGTGACATAGCCTACCAATATTGACTTATACCATACCTACCAATATTAACTTATACCACCTACCAAAGACTATGGTAACCTACCAAGATACAATGAACCTAGACATAGACTTATAATTACAACAGTATTGAATTTTTTATCCTGAATATTCACCATAGATATCTATTGTAATGTGCGTAATGTCTTTAAGTCCAGGTTCAGTGTTACCTAACATTGTCCAGGTGTGAGGACAATGATGGGACGATGGTCCTCCTCGGGATAAAATTAAAAGGTGTGTCAATGAAGATCAATGTTCTATTGGAGTCGTCACCTAGATTAAGGTCTAGGACCTCTAAAAATGTAGCCTCACCCTAAGGTAAGACTTCTATTGACTCATAACCTAATGTATCAGTTCTTTGGTCTGCGAGAGATCGGGTAAGTATTCAATGTACGGTTACGGGAAGGTGTTAGGCAACCAAACCGTCCGATCAAGATCGGCCTCCTAAACTTTCCTTAAACTCTAATTTTGATTATGCTTGGTCAACTGGATGATTAGAGTTTAATGGGGGATGTCCTAAACCAAATTGTTAAGTTTTACTAACCTAGGGTTCAGCCAATCATGTTCTGAAGCAAATAAACAAGCAATTGTACAGTACTATACAGTGAACCAAACCAAAGATGGTTCCATCTTGGACTGAATCTCAGAAGTCCATCTGAAACTGCCTACGTATTCCAATCCTAGAAATCAAGTCCAAAACGTAGTTCGAAATGGGTTTTGTGATTAGAGATTATGGAAGTGGTTTATGCATGCGTTACAATTAGATTCTTTGTTCAAGTTGAAGTTTATGCTGGATGGATCGTTCATGGGTGGCTTTGTACCGTATTTGGGACTCCCAAATTGCCTATGTATTCTAGGGTTTGACCTAGAAATCAGGTACGACGTAATTCGAAATTAGTATGATGGTTGGATCTGGGAATATATCAACCCAAACTCCTCAATTTTACGTTTATCGGGTTGCCTATCCCTACAATTTCATCTCTTAGGTTTATCGGGTTGCCTATCCCTATAATTTCAACTTTTAGGTTTATCGGATTGTCTATCCCTACTTTCATCACTTAGGTTTATCGGGTTGCCTATCCCTACAAATTCATCACGTAGGTTTATTGGGTTGCCTATCCCTACAAATTCATCACTTAGGTTTATCGGGTTGCCTATCTCTACTATTTATCTCTTAGGTTTATCATGTTGCCTATCCTTATAAATTCATCACTTAGGTTTATCGGGTTGTCTATCCCTATAATTCAATTTATTCAGGGTTTCTAGGGTGTCATGTCCCTTTTATTCAACTCTTCAGGTTTTCTAGGGTATCCTGCCCATTTTGTTCAACTCTTTCCATTTTAGGGTTTCCACTTTCCCTATATGATTTGTACTTAAGATTTATGCAATTGTATCTCTAAACATAGCAATATGTATCAGGTAATCATCCAAATATGGCAATGTGTCCAATATAGCATGTGAGCAATCCAAACATAGCAATGGATCTAGATATAGCATGTGAGTCCATCAAAGCATGTGAGAATATATCATCAAATATGACAAGGAGCATCCAATCATAGCAGTAAGCATGTGAAAATATTAATCAAGTAGTGATCATCAACAATGTGACCAAGATCATATTTGATCAACTACTCAAACCTGATGTAATCGATCATCATCAATGTGATCAAAATCATAATTGATAGATGATTCAGATTCACTTAAAACATTCATGGGATCAATCCAACCGTTCAAATTCAATTAAATCACTCAAAAAGGTAATCCAATGGTTTAAATCACTCAAAATCACAATCTAACCGTTCAGATTAATTTAAATCATTCACAATAAAGATCCAACGGTTCAGATGGCTTAAAAACACCTATAATCAAGATCCAACGGTTAAAATCACTCACAACACATATCTAACTGTCCAGATTCATTTAAAATCAATCATAATGAAGATCCAACGGTTTTAGATTACTCATGATGATAATCCAACCGTTCAGATTCATCATATCACCTCAATATCATCAGATCATATTAAAATCAATGGTTCAAAATTAATTAACCTTTGTCATGCTCAGATCATCTTTAAATCAAGAGTTCAAATTAATTTAACTTTTCATGCTCTAATCAGATTTAATTTGAAATCAAAGGTTCAAATCATCTCACATCAAATATCATCAGATTAGGTTCACCTAAAATTTCATATCATAATCAGATTACATATAAAAGTTCAGATTTGATCTCACATCAATCATTATCATAATCATATAAGAATTAATGGCTCAGATTAAATTACGAACATCATGATCATATTAGATTAAAATCAATGGCTTAAATAGGGCAGATCAAGGGCTGGTTCAGGGGGTAGGATTACATAGGATTTGCTGCAGGGTGCTACGGCAAGTGGGGTATAGCAGTGGGTTTGGGTTGATAAGAGTGATGGAAGGAAGTGGATGTGTGGGGGTTATAGAGTGTTGACCAGGTGAAGGAGATGAGTGATATGGTAGGAGTGATCTCAATAGAGTTTTGATAGGGATGATCTGATTTGAATGTTGCAGGTTAATGAGATGGGGAGTGAGTGGTGCTACAGAGTGGCTGGGCTTAGGTGTCACGGTGGGATGGTATAGGCTGGGGTTTGAAGTGGAAATGGTTTGTAGATTAGGTTTGATGCTGGAGTGACAAGTGGGTAGGTTTGTGAAGTGGTGAACAACAAGGTGCTCAGTGATTTAAAAGTGGTGAGCGGCAGGTTTGAAGTGCAGTTTCAAGCTTGGGAGACAGATGGAGGAGGGGCAGTGATGATGGGTGGTATGGAGGGATGAAGCATATGGTTATGGTGGCTTGCGGTGAATGGAGTTTTGTAGTGAGATAAGTCGATGTGGAGGATTGGGAAGGATGATAGTTGTGGCTGATCGGGTTTGATTGGAGTGTTTGGCTGGGTTGTGGTGCCTCAAATAGATGGTAAATAAGAAAATACAGGTGTGGGATGGAGGTTCTATAGGAGGTGATGGAGATAGTGGATGGTTTATTGGCTTAAAGTGGGGTCGGTTGGACAGAAATTCTGGTTTTCTCGGTTTGCATCAAGGCTGGGTTTTTGAGACGTGGTGGTGTTGCTCAATGACCAGGTGGAAGCTGGTGGGACTAAGGATGAGTGGGGCTTATGAGATGAAGTTTCGGGTGGGGCTATGATGCTTACAGGAGGTAATGGCAAGGTTGCATGGGTAACAGGTGTGCTGGTCGGCTACAGGTGACAGCATGTGGTGGTTTGGGTCTTGAAATTTAATTGCAGGTGAAGAAGTGGGATCGGTTGTGATAGGGGGTGAGGTGGAGGCGTACCAATGAATTTGGGCAGTTGGTGGTGGTTTGTAGGTGTGTTGCAACAGATTGGGAGGATGGTGATGGCCAGGTGCTTGGCTGGGATCGATGGCCATAGTTTGGGACCGTTGGGTGATAATGGAGGTGGCGGTAATAGCCGGAGGGTTTTTTGAAGGTGGGGTTAGATTGATTGTTGGCCGATGGAATTCGGTGGGTGTAGCAGGTGGTGTTACGGTCGTGGAGGTAATGTCTGCAGCAGCATGGAGTGAATAAAAAAAATATAAAAAAAAAAAAAAAAGCAGAGTCGGTGGGGTTTACCTGGTTTGCAGCTCGGCATTCGAAGCACCAGGTATGGTCCTCTTCTTCTTCTTCTTCTTCTTCTTCTTCTCTATCTCTTTCTTTGTTTCTTTTCCTCCCGCTTCTCCTTTCCTCTCTTCCTCTCCTCTCTCTTTCTGATGTCCTTTTTTTTTTTTCCTCTGGTTGTCCCCCCGCTTTTTTCTATTTCTTCCTCTCTTTCTGATCTCCTTTTTTTTCTTCACTTCTTTGAATCTCAGCTCTCACTTCTCTCAATCTTTTTCCTCCTTTTGGATCTCACTTTCCATTCTCTTTCTTTTTTTTTCATATCCTATCGGTCCAGCCTTTCTCTATCCAAATTTTTCCTGTGATTCTTTTTTTCTTCCTCTTCTCCTTCTTTCCATTATTTCTCATCTTCTATCTATATTTTTTTCTTTCCATTTGGAGCTCCCATCGAATCACTTCCTTTCTAAGATAAGCCGCCCCAGCTCTCTTTCTATTCTCCTCTTCGAGTCCCTTTTTTTCTTTCCTTATCTCAGTTCTTTCTCTCCATTGGTCTCTCAAAATCCCTCTCTCAGCCCTCGGCCAGTTTTCCTTTCTTTTTCTTTTCTTATTTTTTCCTATCATTGCTGATTCCCTTCCCTCGGGTTTCCTTCTCGATTTCTTTCCCTTTCTTTTCTTGTTTCCAAAAGCCGACCAAGCACCCTTTCTTTCTTTTCACATCCACGGCTCTCTCTCTTACTCCATATATGTATATTTATACATATAGTATGTATACATGTCATATTACATGTAACCATATATATAACATCTATACATCATATAGTATAATATGCATGTACTTGTACACTAAGGCTTAAACTAATTTGGATTGGACTGGTCTGGCTAAACTGACATGGGTTGACTGGACTAGGTTGACCAAGCTGACTTAGTTGGGCCAACACGGACTTGGATTGACTGGGTTTGGGCCAAGAATAATTTTATGAGCACATTTGGCTGCAATTCCTCACGGGATTCTCCGGCAATCCCCATCTCAAATATTCCATGTCCACACTGTAAAGAATAAAAATGGAACACACTGGAGCTGGAATCAATTGATTTGGATATGGGGTGACCAAAATATGAATTTTTGAAGATTAAATGGTCATTTCGTCTTGCAATTTTGCATGGGACCTTTCGAAGACCTCTGTCCCAAATATTCCACGTTCACTTTTTAAAGCACTAAAAATGAAGAATAGACGTGCTTGAATCACCTAATTCGGATGTAGGATGGCCAAGATATGAAGAATGAAAGTTCTATCGATAATTTTACATGAAAGCTTGCATGGGACCCACCGGTGGTCTCTGCCCGGGATTCTTCACGTCCACTTTGTAGAGCACCAAAAATGAGGACTAATAGCACTTGAATCACTGGATTCAGACGTAAGACGGCCAAGAAATGACGGTTGAAGTTTAAATAATTAAACTTACGATAATTTGCACAAACACCCTTAGAATATTTATGATAATTTCATAAACCTCACTTATACTTATCATCCGACAAAAATGGCCATATCTTTTCCGTCTGATATCAAAATTGAACAATTTTGGTCTACTTTCAAAGGTAATTCCATGACCTATGCATCCATGCAGATTGCATCCCATGACTTGTTATGGGACCCACCAAAAACCGTCTCAAGGTCGCAGTAAAAAAATCCAAATTTTCACTCATCTCTCCTCCTTTGTTGTCCACACACCAATAGGACTTTGTTTAACTGGGATGGCAAAAATGGGGTGCTTACGCCAGGTTCAATTTATGTCCAGGTTCAGTGTTACCAAACATTGTCCAGGTTCAGTGTTGCCTAACATTGTCCAGGTTTGATGTTTCCTATCATCTTACCTTCTCTACTATATTTGTACAAATCTCATATTATAAATAGATGAGACCTCTGTCTATTAAAGACAAGTCAAACCATTATTCAACATGGTATTAGAGCTAAGGTAATCAGCTCTTCCCCTAGCATCGCCTCTTTCCCTTCTGCTGCCACCACCACCTGCTTCGGCCTCCAGCCCTTTCTCTCTGAGGCGGCCCTTTCGCCTCCGACAACCCTTCAGGGTCATGTACTTCTAAACTTTTTTCAAACTTTTTTTTTGTTGTTTTATATGATTTATTGTCAGTAGTTCCTTTTCCTCCATCATGTCGGATTTGAGTACTACATCAACTGTCACCGAGGGCTCTAACGATCGGAGAATCAACGTTCCCAGTTTCCCTCCTTGTTTCATTAAATTGGATGGGAATAATTACTTGATGTGGTCTCATTCTTGCTTTCTCTTTATTGCTTCCCGTGGCTTTTCAGGATTTCTTACTGGTGATGCTAAAAAACCTACCATAGATGACAATACACTAAGCAAATGGAACACTGACAACTACCTTGTGATGACATATCTCATCAGTGCCATGAATCCAAACATTGCTCATGGAAATTTGTTACTAGATTCGATAGCAAGCATATGGAAGGCAGCAAAGGAGACGTATTCACAAGTAGGGAATGATTCTCAGGTATATGAAATTCAAAGAAAAATTCACGATACAAAACAAAAAGAACTTTCATTCTCTCAATACTATTCTGAACTACGTGGCATGTGGCAAGAGGCGAATTATTATGAAGGATTCTCTCCTACTTGTTCAACTGATGCCATGAAATTTGCAAAGAGAAAAGACAAGTTTCTGAACTACGTCTATGTTTTTTTGGTTGGCTTAAATATGGAATTTGATCAGATCCGTGCTCATGTTCTGAGTCGTGATCCTTTTCCCCCCTTAGAGTAAGCCTATGCCATGGTCCAGACTGAAGAGAGCAAACGGACAGCCATGCTTCAACTGCCTCTACCAGATCGCTCCGCTTTATTCACCGGTACGAGTTCCTCTACCACAGGTAATTCTGTTTGTCATGGTTCAAACAGGGAACCAATTAAATGTGAGTTATGTGGTAAATAACGTCACACAAAAGAATATTGTTGGAAGCTTCACGGACGTCTAACAAATGGCAAAGGATTGGGGCGGGATTGAGGAAACAACTCCGCATAGGCCCATCAAACCGAGTCCGATAATGTTGGTCACAATACTCTTGGTAATGACGAATTGATGAACCAGCAACGCCGCCTTCTGCTTCAGACTAGCCCTTCAGAGTCAACTGATGCCCCCTCTTCCAACTTTGCCAAATTAAGTATTTCCCTCGGTAGTCCCTGTGTTTACTCGGCCTCTACACCGTGGATCATTGACTCCGGGGCCACTGATCATTGTATTGGGTCTTCCCATTCTTTTGTTGATTATTTTCCTAGTTCTGGTAAAGGTAAAGTGTGAGCTGCTAATGGCTCTCTTTCCATTATTGCTGGGAAAGGTTCCATCAAATGCTCTCTTACCTTATCCCTTTCATTAGTTCTCCACGTGCCTAATTTTCTACTAATCTTTTATCCATTAGTAGTCTGACTCGTGATTTGAATTGTCAAGTCACCTTTTTTCTTTCCCACTGTGTGTGATTCAGGACTTGGTGACGGAGAAAACGATTGGCAGTGGTATAGTGGTTGATAGTTTGTACCTGCTTACACTTGCATCCGAGTCCTCTGCTCTCAGCTCACAGGTATAGTCTTCCAAAACACAGCTGGCCGCTCTCCGCATATGGCACCACCAGTTGGGACATCCCCCTATCAGAAATATGCTTAAATTTTTTCCCCAGTTTTCCAAATTTTGTAATACAGACGAGTTCTTTTGTGATGCTTGCATTTTTGCCAAGCAAACTCGATCTGTCGATCCAATTTTCAATAAATGTAGTACAACTGCTTTTCATTTAATCCACTCTGATGTATGGGGTCCATCTCGATGTTCCTCAATTACTGGAAACAAATGGTTTGTAACATTTATTGATTGTAATACTCGGATCACCTCGATCTACTTGCTCCACCAAAAGAGTGATGTCTTTAGTTGTTTCCAACTGTTTCACCAGATGATCCAGATACAGTACACTGGGAAGATAGCAATTCTTCGGATGATAATGGGACGGAGTATACAGATGGGGTCTTTCAACATTATCTGGCGGAACATGGAATTCTTCATCAAACAAGTTGTGCCGATACCATGGATTAAAATCTCGGCGAGATCTCGCCTTTTTCGCTAGTTTCGACACTAGCCGAGACGAAAACAGAGGCGATAACCATTTTCGTCTCGGCATTTACCTGTTCTCGCCGAGATCTCGATATTTTTCGCTATTTCTCGCGAGATCTCGCGAGATTTTGCTTTTTGCTTTTTTTTTTTCCCTTTATAAACAGACAGAGGGTGCGTTGCCGGTCGAGAACTCGGCCGGGAACGCATTCCCGTTTTTTTTCTTTAAATTTTCAAAGTTTCTTCATTTCTTCCCCATTTTTTTTTGTTTGGACTTCTAAATTGCTACGAGTGGTGCTTCGGACTGCGGGGATTGCTGTAAGAGCTTCATATCAACTGTTGAAGGTAAGTTTCTTGCCGAAAAATGAAATTTTTACATGAGACTACAAAGGGGAGAATTTTTTTTTTTCTAGAATGTGATGAAATTTTTATATGTTAGTTATGTGAGCCCGATCTACAAGCTCACGGTTTCAGTTTTCGATTTTGATTGTTGTAGGTATTTTTTTCAATTATTTGCATTTAAAAATGAATTTTCAGCAATTAAAATTTAAAATAATTATTATTATTACTCATTTGATGATGATGACCTATTTATATGTTAATCACCGTTGGCCGATTTACTGTCCTACGATTTCGGATTTCGATTTCGGTTGTTGTATGTTTTTTTTTGAATTATTTATATTAAAAAAATAATTTTCAGCAATTAAAAATTAATTTAAAATTGATTAAAAATGCTATAAAATCGGGAAAAATAAGGAAAAATGTTCTGATCGCATTTAAAATATGAGAAATTTTGAAATGTAATTTCTGCTGTGTTCAAGTTTGTAAGGTTATTAAAGTTTGTGTTTTCTATGAAACAGTGCTTGGAAATTATGTCGAGACCAAGTTCTGGGGCGGGCGATGGGGGCGACGGTACCGGTTCCCGAACCGTCGTCCCGCATGGCAGTATGCGACCGCCTTCGGGGTGATAGGAAGAAGACCCGGTGTAATTTTTGTGGGAAGAAACTTCGGTCTGGCGGCATCACAAGACCGAAGCAACACTTGAGTGGATTGGGCAAAGATGTTTCCAAATGCCCGCAGGTGTCCCGTGGAGATATCCGGGGCCATAGGTGAACAGTTGAGGGGAGGGAGGCGGAGGAGGGCAGCAATGGAAAGAGAAAAACAACAATTTGAAGAGGCAATTCGAGGCACCGTACCGGAATCCAGTGAGGAACATGAGGCCGAGGGATGGGATGTAGAAGATATGACAGAGGCGGAGGCAAGACAGATGCGTCATGCGGCAATGGCTAGTAGAGAAACCCTTGGATCGATGCGAGAGAGGAGACGGACGGGAGCAGGTACATCCGAGGGCGGGTGGCGGTGGTAGTGGATTTGTTGAGCCCGAGCCACGGAGACGGAGCAAAGGGATTGGTTCTTGGTTTTCTAGATCACGAAGTAGAAGGGAAGAATTTGTGCTACGGGGACGGGATGATTATGTTCAAGTTCTAGAGCAAGATCCCGCAGTCTTTACGAAGCAAGGTAGTAAGCAAAAAAAAATAAAGGCAATGTTTGGGGGAAAGAATAGGAGTCGAGAAGGTATTCTTACTCTAAGTGGTCGTTTTATCATGGCATCCCAAAGAACGCCACCACAGGCCCTTTCTTTCGAGCATGCTAGATGCAATTGCCGAGGCAGTACAGGGGTTGGAGGGCCAAATCAATATGAGTTAATGACTCATTATTTGCCTCAACATAAAAAGGAATTACAAGACCCGGATTCTAAGCCGGAAGAAGAATTGGGAAGATTTCGGAGTAACTATTATGTGTGATGGTTGGATTGGTCCTACCGGAAAGTCCATCATCAACTTCATGGTTTCTTGTGATGGGAGGACGGTATTCCTCGAGTCCGTTGATGCATCGGTGAAGTAAAAGATGCAGATTATATTTATGGGCTGTTGCAAGAGGTGGTGGTTGAGGTGGGAGCTCGGAATGTTGTCCAGTTGTGACGGGCAACGGCAGCAATTTTAAGAAGGCAGGGGAGATGTAAATGAACAATCCCGATTACAATCTCTTCTGGACTCCATGTGCTGCCCATTGTATTGATTTGATGTTGAAGGACATGGGCAAGATAAGTAAAGTCAAGAGAGTGGTTGAGCAAGCAAGACAAGTAACCACTTTCATCTACAACCATGGTTATTCCTTGAACATGCTCGGGGGAGAGATGTGGGGGGGGACTTGGTCGGACCGGGCATCACCGGATTCGCTATGAACTTCATAGCATTGAAGAGCTTTGAGGCGAAGATGGCCGGACTCGGATCGATGTTTGCATCCGAGGATTGGTTTTCGTGGAGACAATCGGCTACACCCCGGGGAGTGGAAGCACGCAGTACCATCGCTTAGGGCCAATTTTGGCAAAATATGAAGGTGGTAGTCGGGGTGTTGCATCCTGTAGTACGGTGTTGAGATTGGTAGATGCGGCGAAAACCAACCATGCCACTTATTTATCTCCTTGTAGACGCATTGAAAGTACGTGTTAAAGCTTTGATACCACGTGGCTACAAGAATTATATAAAGATCATCAATGACCGATGGGAGAGCCAACTCATGCATCCATTGCATAAAAGTTTGGTGAGTAAATTTGATGATGTATTTACTTTAGTGTTACTTATGTACCAATATAATTTTTATTTGCTTTAATCATGTATCCACTGTCAAATATTTCAGCATACTATTTGAACCCCAAGTACCAGTATACGCATGTACTTGGGACCGAACGCAGAACTCATTGAGGCGGTGAAGCTTGGAAATATGTGCTTCAACTATATATTGTAATTGCAAATATTTATATGTTTTCGATTGTGTGTAGATTAAAACCTTTAGGGAAGCCCGTGGGAGTTTTGGGTTCCCCGCTGCAGTGGCTGGACGTGACAAAAGTGATCCGTGTATGTATTACGTTTAATTGACATACAAAATTAAATTATCTTATGTTTTATGTATTACATTTAAATGACATTCGAAATTAAAATATGCTATTGTTCTTATTGGCGAATTTGAATGGTGGGTGTTGTATGGTAAAGATACACCCGCTCCGAAGAAGATAGCAAGTAGAGTGTTAGCTCGGACATGCTCGCATCCGGTTGTGAGCAAAAACCGGAGTACTTTCAACCTCATTCATTCAAAGAGGCGGAATCGACTTGGCTCCCAACGGCTAAATGACTTGGTCTTTGTGCATTACAACATGAGGCCGAGGGTGCAAAACATGTTCTTTGATAAGGAGGATGATACCCCTCTCGAGCTCGCCAACATCTTCCGGCTTGACTCCGAAGAGGAAGATCCATTAGTAGAGTGGGTGCGGGACAGGGAGTACCCGTGATGGACGAGCCCGGGAGGATGCCCGACTCCCATTTGGCCAGCCATTTGGATACCGATGTCGACGAGTTTTTAGCCTCGGAAGAGGGTCGAGTCCATACACGGTCACCCGTGCCATTTGACCCTCCTGGCGGCACCGATACGGAAGATCCCGAGTGGAGTTGGAGTGGTAGTGGAGCTAGTGGTAGTGATCATGGGGGGTGGGGGTCGAGCCACTTTTGTCAATATTGGGGCTGATCTGGAGCTACGAGCATCGCTGTTAGATACACCGGGGAGAGCCAGGACACTCATACAACACGGGATGATGACCATGGTGCACGTGCGCCATCCTCATCAGCGTAGACCAACCCGATTCTCGTAGGCCTCGACATCATTCCCATTCTCAACATGATGAAGATGCCGATTGCGATAGCACGATGGACGCCGACGTTGATAGCCTCTCTAGTGGCTTACGAGGATTGAGTGTGGAGGAGAATAGCGATTCATTGCGGTGGACATGAGCAGTGGAACTTTCCCCTGGATATAGCACCGGTTCAGCATACACCTCAAATGATTATGTTGATATCAACTTCGTCCCCCATCACACTACGACCGCATATGGTTCTTCTTTCGACGATGGTTCAGATGCAGGAGCACATACACGGAGTCATAGTGGATCAACCAACTTCTATTCCATTCCATCAGTACTTCCGCAAGATTCTACGCACCAGAGTACTACTTCAGAAGTTTTTCCATTCTTCCCAAAGATAGGTATCCTTCGGACAGCTACTGATGTTATATTTATGAATCATGTGCAAGACTACCAGAACTACTTTGCATCAAGAATGTCATGGGAAGATTATGTTACTCAATTGGAAAACAATTTGCATCGACAACTTTCCCAGATGTATGATGATAGTAGGATGGATCATCCACGACACTCTACGTATTACTAGACATTGTATCTATATAAGGATTGTGGAATTGTGGACTATAGGCACATGGGGACTATGGGATCATTTAATGTTGAATATTTGAATTTTGAACTATGATGTAAATTATGTAATGATTTATAATGAAGTGTAATTTTGTTTCTCTTTCCCCTAATGCATTATGTTATTGTCTCATTTGCCATATTTGATTGAATATAATAGCTAATATTAACCTAAATTAACAACAGACTTCAGCATTGACTGTGAAAACATGGGTGTAAACCCAAACAACCACAAATGGTCATTATTTTTACAATTTTATACTCTAAATGTGTTTATGTATGTAAAAATAAGGTTCCCCTAAAGTTGGAGACCTAAAAAAGGCATTTTGAAGCTGTCTCGGACAAAATGCATAGTCTCGGCGAGATCTCGGTTTCGGAGGAGGCCGAGACTCCTCCAAAACTCGAGATTTTAAACCTTGGCCGATACATACAGATGGGGTCTTTCAACATTATCTGGCAGAGCATGGAATTCTTCATCAAACAAGTTGTGTCGATACTCCGGCACAAAACGGCATCGCTGAACGAAAAAACCGCCACTTATTAGAGGTTGCTCGATCATTGATGTTTCAGATGCATGTACCCCCTTCATACTGGAGTGAGGCCATCCCTACAGATGCCTACGTCATCAACTGAATGCCTTCTCAAATACTTAACCTCCGCTGTCCAATAGAGATGCTACTAGGTACATCCACATTTATAGTTCCTCCTAAGGTTTTTAGTTGTGCATGCTTTGCCCGTAATCACCACCATTCTACCAAATTGGATCCCCGGGGTCTTCGATGCATATTTATGGGTTACTCTGCTACTCAGAAAGGGTACAAATGTTATCATCCTTCATCTCGCCGGATGTTTATCTCTATGGATGTGGTCTTCCATGAATCTGAGGCCTTTTTTGGGGTCCCTTCACATCTTCAGGGGGAGTCTCCAAGTGTAATTGAACCAGTTGAAGTTGAAGATATGCTTGGACCAATTAAAGACCTCCCAGTGCCTGCTGAGTGCTGATATAGTTCCAAGTGACATCTCCAAAAGTTTGGATCCTCCGGCTGCTCCAACACCTCCTCCTGAAAAAGTATACACTCGATCCCAGCCACAACAACAGGAAAAGACAAATACCACTACCACCACTACACCACTCCAATTTGACACTCCTGATCTTAGTCTACGTCGTTTGATGAGTCTGATTCCAGTAAGTCTGCTTCTGATCTTACTCTGAAATTGGCTATTGCTCTTAGAAAAGGTGTAAAATCCAGTACTCAACATCCGATTTTTAATTTTGTGTCTTATGAGTCTCTATCTCCTACCGTTCGTGCTTTTATTACTTCCCTTGCTTCTCTTTCCACTCCATCCACCTGGCAGGCAGCTCTGACTGATCCCAAATGGAAAGTAGCAATGTTGGAAGAAATGCATGCTCTCAACAAGAACAAAACTTGGAATCTTGTCCCTCTTCCTCCGGGGAAGAGATCTGTAGGATGCAAATGGACTTTCACAGTGAAGCACAAAATGGAAGGAACGGTTGATAGGTACAAAGCTCGATTAGTTGCAAAAGGGTGTACACAAACCTTCTGGATCAACTATCAGGAGACGTTTGTACTTGTAGCCGAGCTAAACACTGTTCAGGTCCTAGTCTCATGTGTGGTAAATCTTGGTTGCAATTTACATCAATTAGATGTAAAAAAATGCCTTTTTACATGGAGAGATAGAAGAAGTATATATGGATGTTCCACCCGGTTTTGTCAACCCTTAGACTACTGGTAAAATATGCAAATTAAAACGTGCTTTATATGGTCTCAAATATTCTCCTCGGGCCTGATTCTGACGGTTCCATAAAGCCATGATATCAGTGGGATACCAACAAAGTAATGCTGATCACACTCTATTTATTAGAAAAAGAGGGGCCTTAATTATTGTCTTAATTGTGTATGTTGATAATATAGTGGTCACAGGAAATGACATCATTGAGATATCTCACTTAAGAATATTTTTGGGCACTGAATTTGAGATTAAAGACTTGGGCTCCTTACGGTACTTTCTAGGAATTGAAGTTGCCAGATCAACTCAAGGGATCTTCCTCTCTTAGCAGAAATGCACGTATCTGATTTACTATCTGACACTGGTCTGCTTGGATGTGCTCCTGCGGATACTCCTCTTGAGCCCAATGCTCAGCTGGAAAAGAAGGTTGGGAAACCAGTTGACAAAGTTGAATATCAACGATTGGTTGGCCGTCTAATTTATCTATCTCGCACACAACCAGATATTGCTTTCGCTGTCAGCATGGTGAGTCAATATATGCATGATTCCTACTTCAGTCATTTGGAAGTTGTGTATCGGATCCTACGCTACCTAAAATCAGCACCTGGTCGTGGTGTTCTTTTGGCTCCTCATCAACATATGGATCTTGAATGTGCAACTTATACTGATGCAGATTGGGCCGGCTCTCTGGATGATAGACGCTCCACTTTTGGCTACTGTACCTTAATAGGAGGCAACCCTGTTACATGGAGAAGCAAGAAACAGTCTGTGGTGGCTCGATCAAGCGCTAAAGCTTAGTTCCGAGCAATGGCTCATGGGATTTGTGAGCTCCTCTGGCTCAAAGGTCTTCTTCGAGATTTACATGTTCTCATCAAGTTTCCTATGAAACGCTTCTATGATAACAAATCTATCATCAGCATTGCTCATAACCCTATTCAACATGATCGCACAAAACACGTAGAGATCAATCGTCACTTCATCAAGGAAAAGCTTGAAGATGATCTTGTCTGCATTCCCTTTGTCAAATCTGAAGATCAACTTGTCGATGTCTTCACCAAAAGTCTTTTGGCTAAGACATTTCATCCTATTATGTCCAAGTTGGGAATGACTGATATCTATTCCCCAACTTGATGGGGAGTATTGTAATGTGCTATAATGTCTTTATGTCCAGGTTCAATGTTAACTAACATTGTCCAGGTTCAGTTTATGTCCAGGTTCAGTGTTACCAAACATTGTCCCGGTTTCGTGTTACCTAACATTGTCCAGGTTCGATGTTTCCTATCATCTTACCTTCTTTACCATATTTGTACGAATCTCATATTATAAATAGATGAGACCTCTGTCTATTACAGACAAGTGAAACCATTATTCAACAACAACTAATAGTACTTTATGACGCCAAGCTGATGTAATACTTGCCTAGAGATAAACAAAAATGTCATCCGCAAAAATAAGTGGGTTGGCGCAACCATGCTCCTTTGACATTTTAGAGGCTGAATTATTCCCAACTGTGCCTATTGATAATCCGCGACACAGAACCTCTTCAGCCAGCACAAAATGCAATGGGGCTAAAGGATCCCCTTGTCGAAGTCCACGTTAAACACCAAAAAAAGTCAAACAGGTCCACCATTCACCATTACAGACATCCTCGCAATGCTCAAAAGAATTGAGACTCTTTGTACAAAGATATCGGAAAACCCAAATTTACGAAGAACATAAAAAAGAAATCTCCTCTCAATAGTGTCATATGCTTTCTTGATATCTAACTTCACTACCAATTGCCCTTAACCGAGCCTTCTTCCACATTATAGTTAACTTCTCTAAAGCAAGTCCAATGTTATTGGAAATAACTCTCCCCAATGAATTAAGTATCATGTATCGGTACCGTATCGGTCAGCAGAAATTAAGCGACATATCATATCGTATCGTGGATACAGTGGAATTACACGGATACGCTAAGATACGGGCAAAATATGCATAAGAAAGCTTAACAAACATACAAAACACTAATTTAAAACATAAAAACAATATAATTAACTAATTTTATGGTCTAATTACAAAACATTAAGTGATTGGACTCTATACATTATCATAGGTATGTATATAAATTATAAAAAATTTATTTACACCGATTACACTAATTTACCTCCAATTAACTAATTTTTATTATTTTTTCTTTATAAAATTAATAATATTTCTTAATTTTTAAGTGGTGTACATTGTATGTTAATATAGAATGTGATACATGGGATCATGTCCGAAGGACTAAATAAAAAGCAGAATTCCTCAATTACCTTATTCAATATGATAATTTCATTGACTGAATATATCAATCTTACCATATATTGATGCCACATATGGGGGGTTTGTTTAGATCATATTAAAATGTGGATCAAACAGGTGTAATACGGAGGTATCATAGTCCGTTGTTTTATAAGCATTAACGGAAGATACAAGAAAATTACGCATTCTTTAAATAATGTGCATATCCCTTTTTTTACCAAAGAAAACTTCTCATTTTAAAAATTAAATAAAATAAAATATGAGGCTCCCACACGTTTGTTTCCTTCTAATAATATAAGGGCCACATATTAATTTGGCCCTTCTAAGAATACTTAATTCCTTGGATACAGGGGCTTTTTTCTCTGTTAAACGATAGAGTTGCTGAGAGGAGAGACTATCGTAGGCAATGGAGTTGCTAGGGACGAGCATTGCTGGAGCCGGTGGGTGGAGCCGATGGCTGAGGACGAAGATCGTGTGGCAGTGGCACAGGTTAGTACTTTTTTTTTTTTCCTTACCCTTATTCTTCTTCTTCTTCTTCTTCCTCTCTTCTGGCGGCGGCGGTGGTGGCCACTGCTGCTTCTTCTTCCCCTCTTTTGGTGGCGGCAACGGCAGTGGCCACTGCTGCTGTCTGCTGCTTCTTCTTCCCCTCTTCTGGAGCAGCAGCGGTGGTGGCCACGGCTGCTGTCTACTGTTTCTTCTTCCCCTCTCATGGTGGCGGTAGCGGCAGTGGCCACTGCTGCTGTCTGCTGCTTCTTCTTCCCCTCTTTTGGAGTGGCAGCGGCGGTGGCCACTGCTGCTGTCTGCTTCTTCTTCTTCCCCTCTTTTGGCAGCGGCAGCGATGGTGGCCACTGCTGCTGTCTGCTTCTCCTTGTCTTTCTTCTTCTCCCTCTTTCTTCTTCCTCTTCATCTTCCTTATTGGCCGACTCTGTTTCTGCAAGTTTTTTTTTTCTTTAAACAATACGTGTATTAGTCTGTATCGATATAGACAGTAGTGTATCGAGTTTATCGATACGTATCGAACCGATACGGCTCGATACGCTCGATACATTATGATACAATACTTTTTCAAAAAACTTAGATACGAATCGGCTTGTATCGTATCGACTACTGTCGATACCGATACGTATCAGCCGATACATTGCGTATCATGTCGATACTTGATTCCTTGACTCTCCCTTTAACAAAAGCCCCTTGCTCTCAGATATTAGTTTCCCAATAAACTTTCCCAGCCTAGTTGCTAGGATTTTTGGAATAATCTTATAAATGAAATTTCCTACACAGATTGGTCTGTAATTTGCTAAGGAAATCACTTTAGCGGATTTTGGGGTTAAGCAAAATAAAGTTATTGTTAATCCCCTTAGACATAATTCCATCAACATAAAACGTCTAGACTGCTCTGCGTAAATCACTGCCCACCAGTTCCCAACATACCTGAAAAAATTTACCTGGTATCCTATCCACTCCTGGCGCACTGTATTTGTTATGGGCAAACACCGCCTAATTAATTTCCTCCACCGATGAGATTTGGTCCAGTATCAAACAGTCATCTGCATCCAATAGGTTAGAGATAACACTCAAAATATTCGGATGAGCAACTCACCCATTACTCATATGAAACTCCTCATAGTATCTCGCTACGAATAGGCCGATCTTTGCACTGTCAGTCATTAATATTCCATCCTCACGCTGTAGAATTCTAATAGAATTTCTACTTCTCGCCTTTACAGAAGCATGGAAGAAACTTGTATTGCTATCTTCACACTTTAGCCATTTCGATCTAGCTTTCCCTGACCAAAGGGTTTCCTACAGCCCTAATGCCACTTCAAGATCTTTTGTTGCTAGATTTTCCTCATCACGAAGAGTTGAATTTGTTCCAATAACTTGTATTGTCTCCTGTATCTCCTCCAAATCCACTCAGGTTTTCTCCACCTCCGAGTCAATCTTTGGAAATATTTCTATATACCAGGCTCTCAAAACCTTCTTTAGCCTCTTCAATTTTTCCGCCTACACATATAAAGGGATCCCGAAATAGGGCTTTTCCATGAGCTCTCAACCACAGCTTTAAAATTATCATGATCCATCCAGAATCTTTGAAAACGGAATGGAACATTAAGAGGGTGTGGAATTGGCACAAAGGAAATAAGTAAGGGACAATGATTAGACTCAACACGAGCAAGTGTTCACTGATAGCATTGTTCATACCTATTAAACCATATATCATTGCCATAACTGCTATCTAACACTTCTTTCACATGACCAACAATTCTATTACTAGTCCAGGTATATTTTAGCCCCTTAGTGAGCAGTTCTGTCAATGGGAAAAAAAGCCAAGAAGGCCAAAAATTCTTCAGCTGCCTCAAACCGGCCCGGCCCCCTTTTTTTGTGTGCAAACAAACAACAATTAAAATCCCCAGTCACTAACCAAGGATCAGAAGGTATCCCCAAGGAAGATAAATCAATCCATAATTCCCTACGCTTAGCTCTGAAGCTATTTGCGTGAACAAAAGTAATCAGATGATTCATACCATCAAATTCACATGAAATTGTAACATGCTGGTCCGATCTCACTAATATCGGTTTCCTCATACCATGCTTCCACATTGCCCACAGATTCAGTACCTTCTCAAGCTGCTCATTATGTATAAATTCAGTGTTATAAGCCATAAACTGCATTATTTTAAAGGAGAACTTATTTGTACTCACCGTCAGCTCAGCAAGGCAGAAAATATCTGGTACATGCTCCTTTACTAACAATTTCACCACTCTTTTCGATTTTGGTTCGAGACACCCTTATTCCAAAACGTCTTCATTGAGGGATTTGACTTTTTTCTTCCTCTTCTTGGTCGGACACCCACCCCATCGACGTACCAACATAAAAGAACTACTAGGGTTCTAAAGCAATTCATCAATTGCTTCGACTTCAGGAAAGGTCACCACGGCTACACAACTTATATCACTCGGTGTAATTAATCCTGCACCTGACACTGGTGTAAAGGATACACCCTCCCTTCTCTGCATAGCCTAACCATTTCCGGCTCCCTCCGGCTCTCAATCGAAGTATGCCTTTGATGTTCTTTAACGTGCTCGGTTGACTAATGACCGTATTGTTGCTACCCTAGTTGAGTTAAATGTGAAGTTCTCTGCCTCTGATGGTAAACCATTGGATGATCCTACACTTTACCGAGAGTTGGTTGGCTGCTTAGTTTATCTTACAGTGACTCATCCGGACATTACATTTGTTGTTCATGTGGTCAACCAGTTTGTTTCCGCTCCTCGGTCGATTCATTGGGCAGCACTACCTTGCATTTTTCGTTATG
Source organism: Protea cynaroides (assembly GCA_028583415.1). Classification (NCBI taxonomy): domain Eukaryota; kingdom Viridiplantae; phylum Streptophyta; class Magnoliopsida; order Proteales; family Proteaceae; genus Protea; species Protea cynaroides. Next base: position 43,049,696 of record CM053273.1, read on the forward strand.
GTACTTTGTTTCATGGATTATTGTACTCATCTACCTCAACCTTGGATCTCCGTGCATATGCTGATGCTAATTGAACCGGGGATGTTAATGATCGCAAATCCACCTCTGACCTCTGTTTGTTCTTGGGAGATTCTTTGGTAACTTAGCGCAACAAGAAACTGAATGTTATTACTCGCTCTTCTGCTGAAGCTAAATATCGAGCTATGGCCCACGTCACTGCTGAAATTATATGAATCCGCTGGCTTCTCTCTGACTTGGGTGTTCTGCAGTCTTCTCCTACACCACTGTTCTTTGACAACAAGAGTGCCATCCAAATTGTTGCGCATGGAACACATTGAGATTGATTGCCAATTTGTTCATCATCGTTTCCAGGCTGGATTTATTAGCTTACCCTTTATTGCCTCCAATCTTTAATTGGTGGATTTCTTTACCGAGGCTCATCCTGGTGCTCGCTTTCAGTTTCTTCTTGGCAAATTCATGTCGATCTCTACTGCCTCGCCATGAGTTTGACGGGAGGATGTGAATGAATGTGTATATTGTCGGTGGTGGGACTTTATAGTCCTTTTTTTTTTTCATTTATTTCTTTACTTAAGGGTAGATTAGTCTTTTTATTTAATCACTTGTAAATCTATTCTTAAAACAGATCTTTGAACTGAATCGATAGAGGCTTTTATCGCCTCCTCTTCTTCTTCTTCTTCTTAAATCTATCAGAGCCTACGGGCAGTGAGGTGTACGCACCAAAGGGAAGAGAACCCGAGTCCATGGACTCTATTTTATTACTTTTTGGTTATTTCACTTGTATTTATCTGAGAGAACAGAAGTGAGAAGTATGCTGTAATTACTTTTTGAAGTCTTGTCCTTGGGACAAGCAATGTAAATGTGATATTTTAAAACATGCTTTGTATATAACTTTGTAAATGCCACGTGTTTATATGTTAAAAACTTCTGCTGTTTGATGTAAAATAATTAAGTCTTCTGCTGTTTATGTTCAATGAATGACTGTTATATTTCCGTGTAAAATACCTGTCTCATGAGAGATCCTAGAGATTTGTATTGTGATGCTATGGACCTGGTTTGGTGGCATTACATGTAATAAACAAACAAAAATAATCAAGGAAAGAAAATAAAATCATCAACAAAGCAAAAGGTAAAATCAAATGTGTTAATATTAGTACACAAACTCGTTATGTAGTAAAAACTCGTTCTTACCAAAAGAAACTGTGAAATCTGATGAGAAAATACAATAACATGTAAAATGAACTTGCCTTCTTACTGGTTCAGGCAAGCGTCGATGCCTCATCCATTGCTCAACATCACGACGCCTTAATTGCATATCCAATCGCCTAAAGGGACACGCGAGTGAAGATGAAGATAATTAGAATCAAGGGTTGAAAAATTACAAGCTGCTAAAGCAATAAAAGGGTTTCCCATTATACAAACAAATATCACACTTAAGGTATCTTCATGTTGTTTAAGAGTTTCTTTCTTACAAATGGAACTTCAGCTTAGAACAGTTATTTCTTGTATTCCTATCATGTGGGTATTTCTTTTTCTTGCAAAGGCATTTCTTTAATGATAAATCACATACAAATGAAATAAGTGAAGGCATAAGAGACATCTAACACCCCTGACAAGTACAAAATGAAATGTACATCAAGAAAAAAGAAACAGATTAACTATGCTGCACACAACACACAGTATTCCCAATACTGTAAGCAATCTATAGACTCCCAGCACATGGATGTAGGCCTCTACAAATGAGGGGAGACCAACGAAAGGTGGGAGATTGGACCTTGAGAACCTGTGGTAGAGAGGACACAGAATCTGACATAATAATGAATAAAAAGCTGTGCAAAGAACAGCAACCAAGATAAGGCTCCCCAGGCTCCTAGTTTGTCAGAACTCAGGACAGTTCAAATTTTAATATAGGTCTTGCTATCCAGAATTCTGTAACCAAAAGTGAATTATGCTGACAAGGTTTCAAAGAAGGAACTCCCAGTTTTATTTGCCTTGTGGGACTGGTTTTGTCCTTGTTGAGAAACTTAATCCTGAATCCCTTAAAAGACGACCAAAGCTGGGAACAAGAAATCCATCCTGAAATTTGACTCCATAAAAGTCAAGTTATTAGAAGACAAAGATGAAAAAAACTCAAAGTGGGAAGACATGAAACTTGAAAGTCATAAGATAAGAATGTCACCAGAGAATTGCACCAAAAATAAAAAATAAAAAAAATGATATCACAATTGATAAAGAAATCACTATAGAAATGTTGAAAAGAATGGTAGAGGATTGAATATTTTCCACTCGACCTCTTATTTATAATAAAGTCATGAAAGGCAAATTACAGAAATATCCCTAAGAAATATAACTGGAAATATAAAAGACAAAAGAAAATAAAACTATGAGAACATTACTATTATGCCCTCATAGAACCGATACCCCATAATTACAACACTCCCCCTCAAGTAGGCTTCCCAGGTAATCCTTTCGTGAATATGTCCACTAGCTGATCCTCTGATCGGACAAACAGAATCTGAATCTAACCACTTTCTAACTTCTCTTTGATGAAATGATGGTCAATCTCAACATGCTTGGTCCTATCATGTTGAACCGGATCGTGAGCAATGCTGATGGCTGCCTTATTGTCACAAAACAGGAACATGGTCGAAGGACATTTAACTTTCAAGTCCTCAAGTAAACCCTTCAACCACAAGAGTTCACATATTCCTTGAGCTATAGCTCGGAATTTTGCTTCTGCACTGGAACAGGCCACTACATTTTGTTTCTTGCTGCGCCATGTGACCAGATTTCCACTCACAAAAGTACAATATCCTGAAATTGATTTTAGATCTGGACTGCTTGCCCAGTCAGCATCAGTATAGGCATCCACCCTAAGATGGTCATGTGGTGAGAGAAGAATCCCTTTTCTAGGAACAGCCTTTAGGTAATCCAGAATCCTATTGACTGGCTCCAAAAGCGTGGAATAAGGATCGTACATAAATTGACTCACCAAACTCACTGCAATGCAATATTCGGTCTGGTATGTGATAGGTATATCAACCTTCCAACTAATCGTTGGTACCAGCCTTTATCCGTTGGGCTTCCTTCTTTCTCCCTGAGCTTCGTACTGGAGTCCAAAGGAGTATCACATGGGCAGCATCCTAATAAACCTCTCTGAAAGAAGATCAATATCATATTTTCTTTAAGAGAGAAAGATACCCTTTGTAGAGCGAGCAACCTCAATCCCCAAGAAAGTACCTGAGCTTTCCAACATCCTTGATCTCAAACTCCTTTCCCAAAAACAGCTTCAATTTTCTGATTTCATAATCATTGTTACCAATAACAACAATATCATCAACATATACAATGAGTGCTGTAAAGATTCTGAAAGTATGCTTGCTAAACAAAATATGATCAGCATTACTTTGAACATATCCAAATGCTATCATAGCTTTATGAAACCTTCCAAACCATGCTCGAGGAGACTGCTTAAGTCCATAAAGAGAGCGTTTCAACTTGCATACCTTCCCTTCAATACTTGCATCTGTAAAAATAGGTGGACAATCCATATAGACTTCCTCTCTGAACTCCCCGTGAAGGAAGGCATTCTTCACTTCAAGTTGTTGCAAATCCCAATTGTGATGCACAGCACATGCCAAAAGGACTTTAACTATGTTCATCTTGGCTACTGGAGCAAAGATTTCTTGATAATCTATCTCATATGTCTGTGTAAATCCATGAGCAACCAGCCTTGCCTTATATCGATCAACTGTGCCATCAATTTTCAGCTTGACCGTGTAGACCTACTTGCACCCTACTGGTTTCTTACCAGATGGGAAAGAAACAAGATCCCACATGTCATTCCTTTTCAAGGCTCTCATTTCCTCCATAATTGTAGCTTTCCATCGTTGATCTGTAATTGCATCTTGCCATTTCTGTGGAATAGAGACAGAGGAAAGAGAAAATACGAATGCATGGAAGGTAGGAGATAAAGAAGTATATGATACAAAGTTAGAAAGTGGGTGAACAGTGCAAGACCTAATACCTTTATGAATGGCAATGGGTAGGTTAGAATCAAAGAAAGGAGCTTCCTTACCTAGTGATAGCTCAGTCTTTGGATCTAAGGCGGACGAAGGGATATGTGTAGTTGCTTTAATGGTAGTGGTCCTTGCTTGCTTCTGGCACGGCTGCGACTACAAACTTGCAAAGGTTTAGCACTAGGATTGGGGACAGGTGAAGGTGTAGAAAGAGGTGTGGTAGGTGTATCTATCTCTTTAACCGAAATTGATTCCCTCTCTGAAACTGGTTCCCTTTTAACCGAAACTTGGACAATGGCTTGAACTTCCCTCTCTAAAACTGGGACATTGGCTTGAACTTGCTTTGGCACATCTTCAAACATAGGTACATCAGTACTATCTTGCTCCCCCTGAAGATGGGACAGGTAGTACTTCAGATGCTCATGGAAGATAACATCTCTAATGATAAGTCTTCCGTGTAGGATGATGGTAGCACTTATAACCTTTTTGTGTCGCAAGATAGCTAATGAAAAGACACCGGAGCCCCCTCGGATCAAGCTTGCCAGGAAATTGATGATTGCGAACATAACAAACACAACCAAAAATCATTGGCGGAAGTACAAAGGTAGTAAAGCCAAGAAGGAGATCTAAAGGGGCCTTGTTGTTGAGGATGTGGGATGGTAGCCTGTTGATAAGGGAGGCAGCAATGAGGACAGCAGCACTCTAAAAACCAGCAGGAACATGGCCATCAAACATAAAAGCTCTAGCTATCTCTAGAAGGTGGTGATTCTTTCGCTTAGCTACCCCAAATTGAGCAGGTGTGGCAACACAACTTGTTTGATGAATGATGCCATGTTCTGACAAATATTGCTGAAACGTTCCATCAAGAAATTCCTTTCCATCGTCACTGCGAAAGACCTTCAACTGAGCTTGGAATTGGGTCTTGATCATGATGTGGAATTGGCGGAAGCATTGAAACACATCACTTTTATTATGCATGAGATAAACCCACGTAATCTGCAAATAACAATCAATAAATGTTACAAACCAACGATGACCAGATATAGAGGGAGCCCTAGAAGGACCCTAAAAATCAGAGTGCACCAAATCAAAAGGAACACTACTTTTATTAAAGGAAGGGGAATAGGTAGTACGAGCCTGCTTAGCCAAAATACAAGTTTCGCATAATAACTCGTTTTGATTACAATGCTTAAATAGAGAAGGAAACAACTAAGATAAAACTACTGGAGATGGGTGACCAAGGCGCTTGTGCCATTGCTGAAGGGTGCTAACGGCGGCGGAAAGCTGCGGTGGTGTAAGCTATCGTAAAGGTGAAGATGTTGTGTGTGTTTAAGGACCATCGTCAAGCAAGTAGAGACCACCATGCAATCTACCATGTCCAATCGTCTTCCCATTCATTAGATCCTGAATTATACATGAGGAAGGGAAGAAGGTTACTTTACAATTTAAGGATTTGGTAAGACTACTAATAGATAATAAATTGGTAGCAAAACTAGGACCATGAAGAACAGTCTGTAAAGTGAGACTAGGGGAGCAACGAATGGAGCCGTTTTTAAAGATAGGAGAGAGGGACCCATCTGCCACTCGGAATGTATCTTTCCCAGAAGTGGGAGAGTACAGATAAAAGGAGCTGGCTGAACTAGTCATGTGATCAGTGGCTCTAGTGTCCATAACCCAGGGGCTAGGAACAGAGGAAGCACAATGACCATCATGATAAATACCTAACTGGACAAAGTATGAACCTGGTGTGATAGATGACGATGTACTTGCAATAAATGGCCGAAGGAGATTTTTGAGGGCCTAAAGTTCTTCTGTGGAGAGCATAGGTGGAGGTCCAGTAGGAGTGCAAGTTTCTGTCTGATTGGCCTATGGTGCTTTGATGTTCTTGGATCTCTGCAGTCCCTTCTCACGCGTCATGCCTCTTGGTCTCAAAGTCTGCTGGTTTGCCATGCAATTTCCAGCAAGAATCTTTCGGATGGCATTTTTTTCCCCCAATATTTACACCGGACTATTTTGGTAACTATAGGGACACCTAGCTGCGTGGGGGCACTTGGCTGAGTAGTTTAGAGAGTTGACCTTTCTGCAGGGAGTAGGGGCATCGTAGAGGTACGACGCATATCTTTAGACTGAACTAGGGCATACGCCTATTCTAGAGAAGGAAGTGGCTCTCTACTGAGAATCTAAGCTTGAATCTGATCAAACTCAATATTAAGGCCAACTAAAAAATTATAGACCCGTAGTTTATCCGTTGCAAGCTTCATGGCAGCAGCATCAGCAGCACACTCAGCAACGAAGGTGTCATAGTAATCTAGTTCTTGCCATAAACTACGAAGTTCAAAATAATATTGAGAGACAGTAACATCCCATTGGTTGATGGTACCAATCTTTACATGAAGATCATAAATCAATGAATAATTTCCAACCTAGGAATAAGTCTCCATAGCAGCCTTCCAAATCTCTATAGCATCAGGTAACGGGACATACCCGTGACTAAATTTAGGTTTCATATAACCAATCAAATAGGCCATCATGATAGAGTTCTCAGATGCCCATTTGTCATACAATTTATCTGTCAGATCAGGTGCCTTCTTCTGACCATTGATATAACCCAAAAGACCTCTAGCAGATATTGCCATGTGTGCCGTTTTAGACCACATTAAATAGTTTGTCCCATCCAACTTGATCGGGTTAAGGGCAATAGAGGTGAATTCGACTTTGGGAATCTCCATATTAAGAGAAACAACTTCAAAGGACTCAGTCATGAAAGTAAGTGCTCAACAATGTAACTACCTTTAACGAAGATGTCATGTATCAATCTTATGGGAACGAAAAACACATGCAGTAATTTCAATCTTCAAACTGGCATGGAAGAATCGAGGTTGGCTATCAAGTTAATCTCTTCAAAAATACATCCCTACAATAATGGATACACGGCAATGCATAATATAAGTAGTTTGAATTAGTTTAAGTCATCTCTTCAATAGAAGAAAGTAGGAAGAAAAAATTTAGGAACAATAAGGGTCGTAAAAATTCGGGGATAAAAACCAGAGACAAAGATATGGATGGATGGCAGTACAAACCAGGGAAGAAGGGTTTAGATAGGGCTAAAAATTTAGGAACAATTAGGCAAAAGGTAGCAAAGAAGACAAAAGAATCTTACATTAATATGTCATTATCAGAAGAAAAGTTTTCATTACATGGACAAAGAAAATCGTTAATTAATGAGACTGCCAAAGAGCAACATTGGTAGAAATATCAATACTTCAACTACGAAAAATGACAAACCAAATTACATTTTTGAGTGGAGGTTACGAAAGTTATTTGGGCTGAAGGAGACAGAGCCCGGGGCTTGATGAGTTTGATCTAGATTTCTAAAACTCTAATAGGAAACCAATAATGTATAATGACATGAAAAGATGGTATGAAAGTCTAATACTTCAATTACACTAACACCTAAGAAGGAAGGGTGAAGAGATTAAACGATTTGGATAATTAGCTTCATATCTATCAGAGACGAGAACGTGGCTAGGCTAGAGTACTATATTCTTAGATGTGAAGTGTGTTAACATAATAGTGGACAAAGTGTAGGTCGCCACGGAGTATTTGACTCAACCATGCACAAGGGAGAGTCTAGACTAGTGTGTAAGATCAATTTGAAAAGGTTCATATGCTCATAGAGTTGAGTTTCTGGCAGGAAACATAATCATAAATATAGATTAAAATATTGGCGAAATCTAGCTGAGATGTTGAAAATCTCAATATTCTCGACTTGCTCGAGACAAGATTTAATACAAAAACCAGGTTCAACCATTTCTCGGTCGAAGTCTCAGTAGTTCCCGAACATTTCGATGGTTCTCGGTCCAACTAAATATTCTTGGTTGGACCGTGAACCCTCAGGTCTATAAAAGACCTATTATGAAGAAAAATTACACTATTAGGATGGTCATTTGCCAAATCAGCATTCTACACTACTGAGGGACCTGGGAGCTGGAAGATCATTGCTACATCATCAATTCAAGCATTTGGGTTCACTATTAATAGATTCGAGCATTTAAGGTATGAAATTTTCCCATAACTTGATTTTTTGCAAGAATATTCTCAATTCTTTGTAGTTGGGCATGAGTTTTTTATATGTTAGACACATGACCCAATCTATGAGTCACGGGGTCAAATTCTTTCTCTCTCTCTCTCTCTCTCTCTCTATATATATATATATATATATATATATATATTTTTTTTTTTTTTTTCTGGTTGTAGAAAATAGAATTTTAAATAACTAAAATTTGAAAGAAAAAAAAAGGTCAATAGAAATCAGTTGGTGATCAAAATTTTATATGTTGAATACGTTGGCCGATCTAGATCGGATTTACGGTTCAACGGTGTCAGAATATTTTTGTGCCAATAAAATATTTTTATTTAAATTCCCAATTTAGTAAAAATATTTAAATAATTCTAAAAAATATGGGAAAATATTCTGTTTTCTTTTAAAAAATGAAGAAAATTTTGAAATGAAATTTCAATGTGTTTTGAGTGGTTTTTGGTGCTTTCTATGTTAAACCTTTTTCAGTTTTGTTGTCTTAAGCCTATCGTTTATTCAAGAAAATAACCAGAAAATTAAATTGGTATGTGTTTAAGGTTATGTAAGGTTGTTTCTTTTATATAACAGTGATAGGGAGAGATAATGGTTGCCCATGGTGAGGTCGATGGACGAGATAGTGGACGTATCACGTATGGACATCGCATGACAGTATGCGGTAGCAACTGGAGGTGATAAATGGAAAACACAAAGTAATTCTGTAGGAAGAGGCTTATGTTAAGTGGGATCACAAGACTCAAGCAACACTTGGGACAAGTACCGATGTAGCTAAATGCCATATGGGTCTTATGGAGATTTCGAGAGTTATAGGTAAACAGTACTGGGGAGGATAGCAAAGGAAGACAGATAAGGAGAAGGCTATGCTACAGGTTGAGGAGGCAGTTCGAGACACCCCGATAGGAGGAAGAGATTCTAAAGATTATGATGATGAAGATTATGATATAGCTAGTGATATGACAGAGGCAAAGGCACTTTGTGATGGGTGAAAGTAGCTAGAAGAGAAACTTATAATTAGGAATAAAATTGGACGAGGGAGTTTAAGGGAGGTATAGGTCCATCTACAGCAGGAGCAGGTGGCAGTGGTAGTGGATTAGCTCAGCCACAATCACAGGGCCGGGGTTGGTAGCAATGTTTAGGAGATCACAGAGTACAAGGTTACAAGCCGAGCCAATGTCATAGCCTTAGGATAAGGACTAATTGAGATCCTACGTCAGGATCCCGGCATTTTCAGGAAGAAGGGAAATGAGCAAAGACAAGTAAAGCAAACATGGGGGAAAACGAAGGAGATGGTTGCGGATGCTATGACTAAGTAGATGTTCTACCATAGCATGCCAACATAATCAAATCGATGTTTGCATCTGAGGAGTGGTTCTGTTGGAGGGAGTCGGGTTCCCAAACAGAATGGAAGCACAAACCACAATATCTTCTGAAGAATTTTGGAAAAACTTAAAGATGGTAGTGAAAGTTTTGCAGCCAGTAGTCAAGGAGATGAAACTGGTAGACACTGCCTTTAAGCCCACTATACCATTACTATATGCCGACTTGTTGACGGAACATATTTATGCTGTGCTACCAGCCTACCACGTGGCAACAAAAATTCATAAAGATGTTTAATGATTGTCCTCAACCAATAAATATAACTCCTCTTTGGTCTTTTCCTTTGTTTACTTTGTCTTTAAGGTGTTGGGTTGTTCCACAAATTACCATATCACCGCTGGGGTCCATTTGTTCCCTTCCGAGATTTTATTTGTCTGTCCAAGATGTCCCAAATAGTTCTAAATACCTTATAACTTTGAATCCAACTATTGGATCGACTTCGAATTTGGATATTTTATTCCTAGTGTTAATCTACACAGTATCCTACTGTTTGGTTGGGCTATTGGCTGTTATTTTATTTTTTTTTCTAGTTTTGTAAATCATTATGGTTCTGCTTAGTCCTACTATATGGGTTATGAAATATAATCTCTCGTTCATTGTTTGAAGACCCCTTGTAATTTGTCTGCATGGAATGCTCCACATGAAGGGGAGAATGAGCATATACTTTGCTCATGTTTGTGTCTGCTTGCTGGGAAGGCACTTTCATCAATTTGTTCAAGTCTGCTCAAGGAAGAGAGATTCGTGTCTGCTCGTTGGAGAGGCACTTTAATCAGTTTGTTCAAGTCTACTCATTAAAGAGAGACTATTATTAATGGCTCATGATGCAATATTTATTCAGATCTACTCACTGAGGAGGGACCATTATCAGTTGTACAAGATGCAACCTTTGTTCCAATCTACTTTACCCAAAAAAAAATAATAAACTAAAAAAAAAAAAAAAAACTGTTATCAGTTGCACAAGAGCAACCTTTGTTCAGGTCTACTCATTGAAGAAAGCCTATTATCAGTTGCATAAGCTACAACCTTTATTCTGGTCTACTTATTAAAGAGACACTATTATCAGTTGCACAAGATGCACCCGTTTTTTAAGTTTGTTCATTTAAGAGAGAATATTACCAATTGCTCGTGATGCAACATTTGCATGTGTTGGAGCAGTTGGTCATGATGCAATCTTTTGCTCATGTTGGAGCCTACTATCTTTTTCCTCGTTTTGGAACCTAGTATAGTTCCATGTGATGCAACCACTCGTATTGGAGCCTACTACCTCTTTGCTCATGAAAAAGCCCACAACTACTACATGTTGCACGTGATGCCGTTTGTCTGGTTCACAGCACCCATATGTTGTTTGGTTTACAATGACCTGATGCTATTACTGAAGTAGCTGTGAAGATTGATGCACCTGCTTCTAATGATTGGGAGTACCTACCTCCCATGAGAAGTGCTTGTTCATTAGTGAATCTAGTTCATGATTTGGTATTGCTACCACAATTTCTCTCGATGCTCCCTAGGATCTCTGACAGTTATTATTGTTAGACTTTTTCCATTCATAAGGTTTAATCCCAAACCCTCATGTCCTTACAGAGATCTAGAACACAATGGGATTCAATGTAAACAATAATTGTAAAGACGTACATGTGTGTAGAAGATTGGTTTCCGCCTTTAGTCTTAAAGATTAGTCTTGAAGCTTTTATCACAGTCTTCCACAGCCTATAGAGGTTCCACGTGATTCTCAATGCTCGTGGGTGCAGAGAAAAGAAAGCAACTATGGCTACGGGGACTCATGACCTAGAATATACAATACTATCACAAACCCTAATCAGTCTCACATTGAAACAGTGATTGCCTATCTCTTTATCTTGTGACAAACCAGACCGAACCGGTCAAACTAGTGACACAGACTCCCATTAATCAATGGGCTCAGTAATTAATCAAGCCCATACATATATATTCCAACATTCTCCCACTTGGGCTAGATTAATTACAATGCCACCATTGAATAGTGTGGCCATGGAATCCATTCTCACAACTAATCGTTACCTACTTTGATCCAGCTATTAAGCCTGCCAATGTCGAACAGCGGAAAATACTCCAACACATATGGTGTACAATCTTCTGTCAGCCATATACAAAGGCCTACTTAACAGCATAAATCGCCGTGAGATAAGGAATCCTCTTTGATCGAATTACCTTCGATCAAGTTACCTCAAAACCTTATACTTGATATTATCCTCTCATGGCAAACCGTTTCTAGCTTGGATTAATACCGCATTTTAACTCACCGTCATTGTTTGTTTGGCTGAATACCGCCCTTAGTCTCCAGCTGAATACTGCTCTTATCATGGCTGAATACTGCCTTTTATATATTTGGCTGAATACTACCTTGCTCGTCCTTTAGCTAAATACTGCCTAGTGTCTGGCTAAATACTGCCTGATGTCTGGCTAAATACTGCATGTTTTATCGTTGGTTAAATACAGCCTGATTTAAATCACAAGCAACACAAACAAGCATGACATCAAATACAAACAAAAACCTCCCACTGACTAAGCATATCAAAACAATCTGTAATTACCACATTTCTCATGTCTGGCTACATACTGACTAATCTGTCTTTGGCGAAATACAGCTTAGATTGTCTTTGACTAAATACAGTCTGGTTTGTCTTTGATATGTCGAATGAATAATAAAGCAATGACACACATACTAAATACAACCATGGTCATCAACAATCATGCTCACTTAACCAAAAACATCACGAACAGGCATTGATAAACAACATCAAACATACAAAAAGTCTCCCACTATCTTAAGCATTCATCAAAGGATCAACAATTATAACTCATCCCAGAACACTCACTGTAAAGGCTATAGGTTTATCCGATAAATTCTTTTATTAGTTAATCCTTTTTATTTATGTAGCTTATTTAATTATTCACACTCTGTCCTATGGGTTACATTATACCTTGAATAATTGGTTTAAATCTAGTTGCTCAAGCTTTTAGAAACACTACCAATCATTACACTTTGTTGTCAACAGACAACAACTTAACTTTTATCACTAACAGCCACTTTGGACTGATAAAGCCTCCTTAGGTATAACTACAGGTCTTAAACATTTATGTCAAGTGTATGGGTTAGGCAATCAATACAAGGCATTTAAAATCAAGTAAAACTTTTGCAATACACATTATATTAACATGGAAATTATCTTAGAAATACAGACACAAAATAGACACTTGAGAGTAAAAGAAACTTAACTACTCACATTCCTTGATCCTTTGACTGTGACTTGCACTCAAGTCTCCAATCCCGACACCCTTTTATTCAGTCCCGGAACTACTTTCTTTTCTAGCCATGCCTATCTAACTTAACAGCCTTTGGTCAATACACCTTTAAGCCACACTACTGGCTCTACATCTCTCTTTTGGGTAATGTAAGCCATCCAACTCCACCAATAGTTCGAAATCTCGGGTCTCGAGGGTGTCTCGACCCTTGAGAAACCCGAGATTACCGAGATGTCGGTTCGAGATCTTGGTCGAGATCCGAGATCTCGGCAAGAACCTGCTGAAACTCCCAAAGGGTAAAAATGGGAGTTCAACAGGGTTTTTTTATGGCTTAAGCCATTTTTTGATGTTTTTAAGGTCATTTTAAAGCCATTTTAAGGCTAAATATTGCAAGAAAATACTTTTTTAACATATATAAACACATTTGAAACATAAAAAGTAATCACATTGTCGGAAAATCATACATTCATAAATCATAAATCCCACAAAATGACATAACTCACAAGTGCTCATTATATGAAAGACATAAATACCCAAAATGAAATAATACATTCCCATCAGTCCATCCCAATGTCTAATCCTATGTAGAGTGGCATGCAGGTTCCATCTGATCAGATTGACTTTGCTAAAGAAAATATTTATCAATCTGATAAACAAAGTCCTGCCATGACAGCCTTCGGCTATAGAAGGTCTGGTAGTTTTTTACATATTTCTCATATACAAGATCCGGGAAGTTTCTAAAGATACCTAACCTTGGATACAATTCACTATAATGTGGAGTAAAGTGAGCATATATTGGCTGGTGTGGGGGCGTGATTCTCTGCAAATTTGAGACTGAAAAGAGATTGTCCACAAAGTTTGAGCCAGTCTGTAATGTAACATTACTAGTATCAGCGGAATAATCATATGCACTTCCCATCATACGGTCAACATCACCGGAATAAGAACCGTACGCTGAAGTGGTGCCAAATCCATGAGCACTCCACTGCCCTGCTCTCATCCACTACTACCCTTAATGCTCAGTCCTCCAAATTTTGTGGACATGCTATCAATTTCAACATCAGACATAATATCAAGATCAGGAACGATGTCAAAGAAATGATCTTCTTCTTCTTCCACTAGTTGCAAAGGGCATTCCCGTTGACGAGACCTACGTGTATACCCAGTCGTAGGCAGTGATGAAGATGCGTCCACCATGATCTAGATCCTGTGTAGTGTGTGTATACTGACTCTCGTCGGTCCATCTAATAATGGGTACAGTCGGTCTAGGATCACCACCACCACTACTACCATCACCACCACTACTATCAGAAGCTGACCAGCCACTTTGATCCATAATATCATCATCACCTTCTGGGTCATTACCAGCTGGGGGCTCAAACGGTTAAGGCGACTGTACGTGTACACGACCCTCATCCGATGACATAAACCGCTCGAGATTAGAACCCATCAGAGCAGACACAGTAGGGTCGGGCATTCCACCAGGCTCATCCATCACTGGAACTGCTCCGTCTCTCACCCATTCTACATAGGGATCCTCTTCATCTGAAGATAGTTGGAAGATGTTGGCTAGCTCAATCAGCTCTCGTTCATTTCTTTGTTCAAACTTCAAGCACTGTACCCTCAGTCTCATGTTGTAATGGGCGTACACCAAGTCATTTAGCCGTTGAGAGCCCAATTTATTCCGCCTCTTTAAATGGATAAGGGAGAAGCATTCTAATTTCGCTCACACCCAGATGCAGAACATGTCTGAGATAGGACTTTAATTGCTATTCTCCTCAACTCAGCTACATGTTCATCATACAACAACCACCACTCACTTGCACAAGAAGAAGAACACATTTTAATACACATATTAAATATGATATGTTACTTGAAAATTTCAATTACCATAATTCCATAGTAGGATCGGTCTTATCTCGTCTAGCCACTGCGGTGGGAGTTCCAAAACTCCCAAGACCATCTCTGAACGTTTTAATCTACACCCAATTCAAAATTTATAACCATTAGCCATTGTAATATATGAATATTCAAATAATTCAGCACTTAAACTATACAACTCACCTCCAGATTGACTAGTGCTTGTACAGTATAATCTGGCACCAATTTTGCAACATCTTTTACCGCACCGATAAGGTCAGAATTGAGTCCAAGCATATGTGAATATTGATTCTTGGGGTTCAAATAGTATGCTGTAAAATATGAGTCGCCAGATTAAAATATAGTACTGACTATTAAGTGAAACTAAATTAAAGACATTATTAATTATACTCACTAGCCTTATGCAATGGGTGCATCAGCTGACTCTCCCATCGATCTTTAACAATCTTTACAAAATATTTGTTTCCACGTAGAAGCACAGCTTTTATACGGTCCTTCAACATATCCATGACAGCATATAAATGTGACATGGTGGGCCACTAATCTTAGCACCTTCACCATTGGCTCCAGAATTTTGACTACATCCTTCAAGGTTTTCCAAAATTCCTCTAAAACTATAGTAGTCTGTGCTTGAACCCTAACAGGAGAGCTGGACTCCCTCCACCCAAACCAGTCCTGAGATGCAAACATCGATCTGAGGCCTACCATCTTTGTCTGAAAGCTCTTTAGTGCTATGCAGTTGGTAGCAAATCTGGTAATGCCGGGTCTTACCAAATCCCCTCTACATCTCTCCCTCAATTTCAAAGAATAAAAGTGTTGTCACATGGCATGCTTGTTCAACCACTTGCTTTACTTTTTGGAACTTGCCCATGTCCTTTAACATCAAGTCAATGCAATGGGCAATACATGGAGACCAGAAAAGGTTATAGTTAGCCATCATCACCTCTCCTGCCTTTTTGTAGTTGCTGCAATTGTCTGTCACAATTTGCACCACATTTGTAGCACCAACTTCATCCACCATTGTCTGTAGCAATCCATAAATGTAGTTACCATCTTTTGTGAATGAAGATGCATCCACAGACTTCAAAAATGATGTCTGCCCATCACTGTAGACCATGAAATTGATGGACTTTTTAGTGGGACTAGTCCAACCATTACACATAATAGTGACCCCATATGTACCTCAATTATTCCTTAACCCTTCTATCCATACTTCTAGCTTTTTTTTAATTCTTGGGAGATATACATTCATCACTTCATATGGAGTGGGGGCTTTAACACCAGGACTAGCCTGAGCAACTGCATCAAAGAAAGACTGATAGTATGGGCTACTACTAGCATTTGCTGAGATACTATTATAGATGAACCATCTAGCATAGGCATCCCCAATAAATTCTTTTGTACCGTTCCAGTTCCACAAACTCTTCAATCTCTTCTGCTTGGCGTCAGCCTTCCTAAAAACTACTGGATCCTACTGTAGGATCTCAACATAATCCTCATCCCTAGTAGTAGCAGGTGCAGGTGGTGATGCATGGGGTTATGCTCTAGTACTTTTTTATCTTTTAAACATAGAAGCCAACCCTACTTACTCCGTGTTTGTGGTTCTTTAGGCTGCTGAAATGATCCACTATTACTTGCCTCTAAGGCTCTTTGCCTCAACCTTTATGTCTATCTCATTGCTAACTTTACTAGCCATTGTTGCCCGTCTCAGATCACTGGCCTCTTGCTCAATCATACCCCTGGTATCTATACCATCATCATCTGAACTATCATCATCCAAACCACGCACTGTGCCTCGGATTACTTCCTCAAATTGTTGTTTACTTTTTTTTATTTCTGCCCTTCTCTGCTGGCCTCCCTTCATCTGTACAGCTATGGCCCTGTTAATCTCTACAGGAACTATAGCACACTTTGTCACGTCTGTAGAAGTCCTACTCAAGTATTGCTTAAGTCTGGTAATCCCACCAGACATAATCTTCTTCCCACAGAATTTGCATTGGGTCTTCTTTCTATCACCATCAATGGCGGTACAATACTGTCAAGCCATGTCAGTACGACCAACAACACCACCTCCCTCACGAGCACCCAAAGCAGCCATTATATTTAGAACAAGGCACTATTACATAAGATGATAAATAGAGAAATTTAAATCAATAAATTTATAATAATAAAACTTAAAATGGAAGAACATAAAAGCATCAAATATGCGAATACAACTCAAAACACATTCAAATTACTTTTCAAAATTTTAAAACTATTTTATAAAAAAAACAGAATGTTTTTCCTAATTTTTCCAAATTTTACATAATTACTTAGATATTATTATTAATTTTGGATATTAAATAAAAATAATTTATTTTTCGAAAAATATAATCCGACAACATGGAACCGTAGATTGGCCAATGGTGTTCAACATATATTATTTTGAACACCAACAAATAAGTATTAATATTTTGTATTAATTTTTTATTGCTGGAAAATAGGATTTATAAATAAAAAATTCATAAAAATAAAAATATGCATAGAAAAAAAATGAAACCATGACCGCGTGGATCGGCCAATGGTGTTCAACATATATTAACCGATTAATATTTTAAAAAAAAATTTTCATTTTATATATATATATATAAAAAGAAAAAAAAATGAAACCGTGGCCGCGTAGATCGGCCAACGGTGTTCATCATATAATATTTTCAGCAACATCTAATTAATATTTATCATATTTTTTTAAAAATTTTAATTGCTGGAAAATAACTTTTTTTATCAGAAAATCAAAATAAAAAAATATATACTCAAGAAAATCATTAACCCACCACCTTTGGGTTAATGAGACCCTTAAAGCCAAAATCCTTCTACTTATGTGCATGTATATATCTTTAAAAAAGTTTAGTAGTGCCACCTTTGGGTTAACACTTCCGGTCTAGTTGCTCTTATAAATGTGCGGAATTCTTGATGTATTTATAAATGCATTCTCTTTGAATTTGAGAGCATCTTGAAGAGACAAGGTTTACTACTTTGGTGGGTTCCACTAAATCCCAAAATGAAACTCACAAACTCTTATGATAACTATGTTTGGTAATACCACCTTTAAGTGAACACTCCCTTACTTTGAAGCATTGATAAATACAAAGCCTTGAATTTAAAGACATCATAATGAAACAAGGTGTGCCACTTTGGTGGGTTCCATCAAATTCCACCATGATATCATCAAACTCTCTTTGCAGCGAAAATGGGATTTTACATCATGAATGTTACAATTATATTCCCAACATAATGCTAAACATTCATAGAAAACAAGCACGATAGATTATCAAGATGCATGGTATAAATAATTAGAAAATCCTGAAAAACGACATCGAACTGAGTCCCATATGACATTTTCCATCCAAAAAGGCATTTTTATTGGTCCCAAAACTACTCATATTATATACCAAACTAAAGATCTCGACGAGACGAGTCCAACACAAAAAACCGCACCTCAATCGTAGGTCGGACACACTGTCACGTACCCCGAGAAGATTCTGACTCTTTTATTCTCTAGAACCGGTTCAAGCCGGTTCGGCCAGACACGGTTCGGTTCGGTTCGGTCTGGGTCGGCATGGGTAGGCTCGGCTCAAACCGAATATATATTAAATTTTTGTTTTTAAGATTCCTTCAGACCAAACCATACAGTCTAACCGGGGATGAATCAGCGGGTTGGTTTACAACCACCGCTTCAAACAGTGTTCAAACCCGGTTCAGATTTTTCGGGTACCAGGTCAACAAATCGGGTTGTCAAGTTGGGTATCCGAGTCAGAAACTCGTGTCATCGGGTCTGTCAACCCTGATCGTTGACCCGTTATCTGGTCATTTGACAGGCCTAGGTCAACCCTTAGTCGGGTCACACATGTGATTCAACATGTGTCGGACGGGTCAGCCCCGAGTCAACTCAGCTCGAGTCAAACTAGGCCGGGATAACCCGTTAGGGTTTCTGAGTTAACCCGGCGATGACCGGGTCAATGCTGCCAAGTTTTTATTTTTTTTATTCTTCCCTGCAAGTGAGATCCACTCGCGGCTACCGCCAGCGAGTAGCGGAGCATCTAGCAGCCGACGGCCTGCGGCGACGATATTATATCGCCATCACCGTCTCTTCTTGCTCTTTCTAATGACATAATGTATGACTTATTTAGCCGGCTGGAAAATTTCGTCGATGAGAAATATCCAACAAATTCGATCCAGGATCCGAGAAATTTTTCTCCTTTAATCCAATTAGTTATTATTGGTCTCTATAATCTATTCCCATAAATCTTAGGTCTATATGATAGGCTCTAATACCAATTGTTAGACTTTTTCTATTCATAGGATTTAATCTCGAACCCTAATGTCCATACAGAGATCTAAAACACAATGGGATTCAATGTAAAAATAATTGTAAAGACATACCTGTGCGTAAAAGATTGGTGCCGTTAGTCATGAAAACTTTGATCACAGTCTTCCACAGCCTGTAGAGGTTCCAAGTGATTCTCAATACTCATAGGTGCAAAGAGAAGAAAGCAACTACGGCTGTAGGGACTCATGACCAAGTATATATAATACTATCACAAACCCTAATCAATCCCACACTGAAACAAGGATTGCCTATCTCTTTATCTTGTAACAAACCAGACCAAACCGGTCAAACTAGTGACACAGACTCCCACTAATCAATGGGCCTAGTATTTAATCAAGCCCACACATATATATTCCAACAACTGTAAGACCTACACCCGAGATCCCCTACCAACCGAATCTCCTCTGTACCGGGTCTTCCCGCACCGACAACTGATGTTCCCTACTCATGTCCAATGGATACATCCAGGTCATAGTCCAGGGATTTCTAGCCAGTCCTTAAATGGGTAGGTGGATCTTAGGTAGACGCTGCATACATTCCCAATGTGCGGGGCCGGAAGAATTAAAGCTGGAGCTATTTTTAGCCCTGTCAGTGGCACAACCGGTGGCAAGGGACCGGCAAATAAGCCAACCGGCTCCTTGCTGCCGATTTAACTTCATGGCTCACACTCTCTCACCTAGGATCTATAAATATAGACCCAAGGTCTCATTAACTCCTTTGCTGAAATAGTGGAAGTGAGTGTGTACGCATTGGGAGGCCTTGGAGGAACTTGGAGCTCGAGCTTTGGACTCCCCCATTCCAAGTAGGTTCTCCATTGTCCTCGTCTTGTAACGTGTGTTATAGCCATCGTTGATGGTGGTGCTTGGCCACCATTAATGGAGGACAAGTTCAAACCTTAGATACAGTATAGGTTACCGCACATCTCCAACGGAGGTATTATTCGCTATAACAAGACTACCAAGGGTAGAAATATGTTCCCCACCATTTATTCATGTATGGAAGATGTTGGAGAGACAACACTCCCTAAACTCACTACATCTTCCCCGCTGAGTCTGCATTCTCGGACTCAGCTGGCAGACCCGAGCAGGCGGAAGGGCATGGCCTTGTCCCTGGCTCCTGTATTTGAACCATGTATGGTATGGGCAGCGGACGGAGCCGGTTGGGCTTTCATCCACCTCCAGAACCCACACTTAAAATAATATTTGGTTGAGCTCAGCCGGCAAACTAGCCGATGGTACATACCACCGGAAAGCATCCACCTACTCAGCTGTTGGGGCTGCCTTACCATAAGGGGCCGGCTTGGGCCATTTGGTAAGGAGCCAGTGGCACTAGGAACGTAAACAGAGCGAATTCGGCACTAATAGACTACTATCCGAATTCGAATATGACTTCTGATCACACTGTCCGAATCTGCCTCCGCATCCGGCGGATTTTAAAAAATCAAATCCGAATTCGATCCTGTTAAAATCTGATCTGAATCAGACCTAAAACATACTGTAAACTATAACAAGAAAGAGATGAGAAGACACTGAAACATGAAGCATCACCATCACTGGCACTATTGATAACCAGAACGAGAAAGAGATGAGAAGACACTGAAATCTGGCTATCCATTTACATTATAGCAGAAATGAAGAACAAAGATAAAATATAATAATATCAATGAAATTTAATGCAAAAAGGAAACAACAGAAAGACTTGTCGGTCTCCAATGATAGGATTCATTTTCGCTCCTCCACACTTCTATCCTCTGCTACGCTTTTGAGAAATCGACAAGTCAAAGAGAAAACCCTCAAATGAATCTTCCATATAACATTTCAATCAAAGCTCAAAGCCACTGTTTCATTCTCAGATGCTATCTGCTGCAATCCCACAAGCCTCTGAGAAGCGTCTCGAGGAAGAATTCATTCAAGGTTGCATCGGTAAACAGAAGCATCTCGAAGAAGAAATCTTGCGTCAGTAAACGAAAATGTGCATCAATAAACAGAATAGGTAAATTGAAAGTTGAAACTACCAATATAAAATAATAAATTATTATATAAAAACCTATCCAGCCTCTCACCCACTCCCATCTCTCCATTATCCCATTCCCCACGAACCCCACAAATCTTATTTCTTTCTCCTATGAAAATGATCAGATTGATATTTTAATAAAATAAAATTATATATATAATCGGATCGGAGCAGATTATATCCGTTCTTTTTGTATGATATCTAAATTCGGCTCTACCTCCGATATCATCTATCCGAATTCGCATCCAAATCTGATTGTTCGGATTCGGATTCCTTAAATGGCTGGGATTCGAATCGAATTCAGATTTTCAGCTATCCATTAACATCCTTAGGTGGCATCCCAGAGCTGGCAAATTGATCCGCTGACTTGGTCTACCGGCTCACTCATAGAAAGCTTCAAGGCTTAGCCGGCGGCACCTACCGTCGAGACCTCATCCGCCGCCTTGGCTGCTGATGACCTATTACCTAGTTTAATCCTTCGGGACCAGCCGTAGGGTTCTCGGCGTACTTTGGGACCCGCATTGGAACATTTAAAACATGTCCAAGCTAGTTTAAAAGATATCTGACATATTTAATAAAACTTATGCACATGAATAGGTAAACTGACGTGGGTGGTTGACGAAGCTTATCATCGGCTTCCAGGTTCTGCAGTACTAGTGGTGCCTACAGGTGAGGGGTCGAGTCCGTAGTCTAATAGTACTTAAATTATGCATGTTGTGTAAGTTATAACATGCCATGCTTAACTGTGAATATCTCAGTATGCATTTGCATTCAAACAATAACTATGTATGTTGTGTGATGTGTGTCTGTTTAGTTTGTATGGCGTACTGGCACTGAAGGGACTGGTGACGCATGGCCACATGAACACCGCTGGCATAGTGGGGATGGATGGCCCGAGGGAACTAGGACCGGGGATCTCTGCTAGGGTGTGGCCCCCCTTTTTATTATATAATGTGCACATGACTAAACATAGGATGGTTTATGTATTCACTCCATGGTTTCTGAACCCTTGCTAGTAAGGGGTTAGGTACTGGCATAGGCCCATTGCCCCAGATTCCGATGGTAGTGTGCGATGGGAGGAGTCCGGAAGCCGTCTGTTGACGGAGGATGCCAAGAAGGGGCTTAAACTACTAGTTAATGTGTGTTTCCGAGATCAGTGATGTCACTGTTTTTGGTCTGTGCTGAGGTCACTGGCAGTTCATCCTTGGGGTGCGGAAGGCTAAGGTTTGGGGCTTAGCTGGGGGGGTAACAAGCTATTGCTTCATGTGTCTATTTCCAGGATTAATGGAGTCACTGATTTTGGTCTGTGCTGAGGTCAGTGGGAGTTCACCCAAGAGATACAAGAGGTTGTGGCTCAAGATCGTGGACGTCGCATCTACTCAACCTTGTGCATGAGTGTTGGAAGCCACATTTTGTTCAGTGGTGGAATCGCGAGATGGCATTGTTAAGACCTGTTCAGAATATTACATATTACGTATTTCATTTTATGTCTAGATTCAATGTTACCTAACATTAGCCAGGTTCAATGTTACCTAACATTATCCAGCTTTGATGTTACCTAATAGCTCACCTACTCTACCATACTTGCACAAATCTCATATTATAAATACATGAGACCTCTGTTTATTACATACAAGTCATTCCATTATTCAACATGGTATCAGAGCCAAGTTAGCTCTACCGCTGCCTCACCACCGCCGCCACCGGCCCACCACTGCCAACCACCGACTTTCCTCCTTTTTCTTCTTTCTTTTTTCTTTTCTTTTTTTTCTCCACACTAGGGGCAGCAACCAGAGAGGGAATCATACAATGATATAGGTGCTACCCATCATTTTATCCCTCATTACGGATCATTTTTTTTATTCTCTTTATTGGAAATCAATTTTTTTTATCAGTCTAGATATTAATAATATGGTTCAATCTGGTCGGATATTTATGAGTTTCTAAGTTTACCCCAATAAACAAAAAAGGGGGTGCAAACTAGAATTGATTTCCATATATTATGTTGCACATGGGACAAGTTAGGATATCTGACAAGTGATATTTCTACTTTGATGTCCATCTATTGTGCTATAACTAAACAAGGAGGCTATTTATATTGTTTTTGGTGTTTTTTTCTTGAATACACAACTCAAGGATGACATCTAAAGTAACCTCTTCCGGGATAGAGAGTTTTAAAATGGGCAATCTCACTATTACCACTAATATCACTAAACTTGATGGTGGTAATTACCTAATGTGGTCTCGGGCCACCAACTCTCAATTACAACTCAGGGATTATCGGGATATCTCATTGGAACCAAGGAAAAACCTCTGACCAAGGACATTGTTTTGAAGAAATGGTATGCTGAAAATTCAATGGTAATGCAATATCTCCTAAATTCCATGCAACCCACTATAGCTGAGAGCTATTTGTTATTGGATACTACTGTACAAATTTGGAAGTCTGCTAAGGACACTTATTCCCAAGTTGGGGATGCCACTTTAATTATGCCATTCAAAAAAGTTATCATGAAACTATCCAAAAAGAATTGACTGTATCCCAATATTATACTAAGTTGAGGAGCTATTGGCAAACAATTAATTTTTATAATTCTATTAATGCTAAATGTAAAGAAGATGCTACCCTATTTCACAAAAGAGAAGAGAAATGTAGGGTTCATACTTTTCTGTTAGGATTAAATGTGGAGCTTGATCCCATCCGCTCACAGATTCTCAACAGGGACCCTTTCCCCACGGTCGAACAGGCCTATTTCATGGTTCAGTTAGAGGACCAACGACGAATAACAATGATGTCCCCTTCTGTTCTGGATAAGTTTGCTATCCAAGCAAATACTCAAACATACAAGAGTTCTCCTGTTTCCCGTGATGCTATCAAATGTGAGTATTGTAGCAAGCTCTGGCACACCAAAGACACATGCTAGAAGCTTCATGGCAAGCCGGCAGATTTTGAAGCAAAACGTGGGGAAAAAGGTATGCACAAGGCAAAGTCCTCCTACACACCTCGGGCACATCAAACTAAAGCAGGTCCTCCTATTGGTCCTCTGCCACAACTCTCTGCACAAGAACTTCAGACTCTCCGGCATCTCCTTCGACCACCTCCTAATGCTACAAATCAATCATCCACATCTGCATCTACCAATCTAGGTTCATTTTTTGTTCAGCCAGGTATTTTTCATGATGGTCATTGTGCTTTGTCTGTCTCTAGTCCTTGGGTTATGGATACTGGAGCTACTGACCAGATGACTGGTTTGTCTGAGTCCTTTTATTTATACTCTCCTTCTTCTGAATATAATACTATGAAGGTCACTGATGGATCCCTTTCTCCTATATCTGGAATTGGATCCATCTACTATTCTTCCTCCCTTGATTTGAATTATGTTCTACATGTTCCTAATTTGTCTACAAATTTACTCTCTATTAGTAATCTTACAAAGTCTCTAAATTGTAAAGAAACATTTTTTTTCCTACCTATTGTGTGATTCAGGATTTGGAGAACGGGAAGACGATTGGACATGGTAATGTGCATGGTGGCGAGGCCTGTTTCGGTCAGGCTCGAAACAGGCACAACTCGTCGAAACCACCGAAATCAAGCCGAAACCTGGTATTTTCTCCCAGCTTTATTGACTCCATGGTTTCGAGGCTTAAATATGTTTTATTTTTATTTTTTTGTCTGATTTTTTTTTTGTACCCTACTTAAAGCATTTTACACCTATTTCTAATGTTAGTTTGTAAAAAAAACATAGAAAATAGCTACATGTGGTGTAGACCAATGTTTGGTAATGTACGCTGAAATAATACACAAATGTCACAATGTACTAAGTTACTAAATACCAAGCCACTAATTAACAGCATTCATTAAAAATTAATACATTGATGATTGAACTTAAAAATTAGAAATCTCACCATGTGCCATCGAAGCGATACTCTCGCCGCTACTCTCTTTAGGAATTGCTGGGCTCGAGGTCTGTGTGATCAATAGATTTTGCTCTTGCATTTGGCTCAAGCTTGGCAACCACTTTTTGTACTACATCTATCAATTTTTGACGCATTCCCAAGTTATTTTGTATTGATACTTAGGATTCAGATAATATGTTCAAAATTGACAAATATTATAATTACATCAATGCAAGCTAATATAATTTTAATTAGTTGAGAAACTGAAGTACATCAAGTAAGACTCACCAGCCTTGTGTAGTGGGTGCTTGAGCTGTCGCTCCCAACGATCTTTGATGATGGAAATTTATTTTGAGTTCCTACGTTTGTAAGCTTCCTCTACTTGCATCTTCATCATATCTATGGCAGCTCACAAGTATGGTAAGGTGGCCTTCCTCTGTTCATCAACAATTCTCTGCACTTTCACAATGGGATCTAATATCGCACAACTTTCTTGACATCATCCTAGAATTTATCGCTGGATATGGTTGCCTGTGCTATTCTACCAGCTCGAGAACTAGACTGAAGCCACTCAAACCACTCCTCTGAAGCAAACATTGATTTCAAGCCAAACTTCTTCATGTCAAAACTCTTGAGGGCAATGTAGTTTATTGCAAAACGTGTTAACCCTGGCCTCACCGAGTCTCCACCACACTTCGTTCTCATTATCTCTAAGGCATATCCATGGTTATAAACGAAAGTGGTTACTTGCCTTGCATTTTCTACAGTCTCTTTCACAAGTTTTATCTCCCCCATGTCCTTCAGCATCAAATCAATACAGTGGGATGCACATGGTGTCCAAAAAAATCGATATTTTTTATTATTCATCAACATTTCCCCTGTTTTTTTGAAGTTACTACCATTGTCAATAACCACTTGTACCACATGATTTATCCCCACTTTCTTCAAGAGACCATAAATGTACTTAGAATCCTCGATATGCTTAGATACATCAACAGACTTCAGAAACGTTATTCTACCATCACAATTCACCAAAAAGTTGATGAGGGATTTTCTGGTGGGTCCAGTCCACCCATCACACATCACAATCACAATCACATCATATCTTTCCCATTGTGTCTTCAAAGAATCCACATATTCTTTCATTTCTTTCTTATGTCTGGGTAGATAGGTATTGTACAACTCCCAAGGTGTAGGCCCTTTAACTACTCGACCTGCCCTACCTATCTCATCCAACATATTCTGATAGTGAGGTCCTGTGGTAGCATTTGCTGCAATGCCATGGTACATCATCCACTTGAAGATTTTATCCCCCACTATCATCTTGACATCAGTCTAAAAATGAGACAACTTTTTTGGTGACCTATCCTATCTAACAAATAGATCAGGATCAGCCCTCAGGACCTCAAGATTTGGGTCACGAAGAGGTGGTGGTGCCTGTATAGTAGCTGGAGTCCTCACACTCTGAGTCCTCCTAAAGGGTATCTTAGGGGCACCCCTACCTCTCAGCCTTAGCCTCCTCCCCTCATCCTTTGCTGCTACCTCTCTAGATGACCCAGCTCCTCTAGTCCTCTCAAACTGTCTTTGTCGATCTATCTCTCTTTGCCTTATACTTGCTACCTTCGCTATCCTCAGCTGCCTCACCTCTGCCTCTGTTATTTCTCGGCCTACCTCATCACTGTGAAGGCTAACGTCATTATCATTGACCCCTAGATTACCCTCCAGAGTCCAGACAAGCCTCTTCAAACTCCTCTCTATCTGCCTTCTTCTTATTTCTTCTATCAATATCACTATTCATTAAGCTTGCCATAGCCTTCTTCACTTCACTTGGTACGTTGGGGCAACCCATAACATCTTTGTTGCCACCAAGAAGATGTCACTTCAATCTAGTGACACCACCTCCTTTTATCTGCTTGCCACAATAATTACATTGTGACTGCTTCTTATTGGATGGTATCCCATGCCTTCATGCAATGTCACCACTTAAAGTTGGTGCATCAGCCATTTCAAACACTGACACTGTTGGAACAAAAAGACAACAATTACTACAATTGAAGCAAACTATATTTTCATTTCTAACAACACTTTATTACATAAATAATATCTTATAACTAAATAATACACCTTAAAGTAAAAAACAGCATAGGTTTATCATTTTAACATTGCTTTATTACATAAAATAGCAACATATTATAATTTCTAAAGCATTTATATTTTTTTCACAAGTAAAAAATATTTTATTAATTTTTCAGTAATTAAAATGCCCTCAAATCAACATAAATAATTAATTAACATTACTATTATTACATAAAACAGCAACCACCATAAAACAGCAATACTTTTAACAATACTTTTATTTATCAAAATTTTCAAAGTGAAAACAGAAATATTTTATAATTTATTTATATTTATTTTCAATTTAATTAATTATTTTATCAATATCCAAAAATTAAAATAATTAAATAAAAATAGAAAAATAATTTTACTCCATAAAAAATGTAGATCACCCTATTTTGTTTAACATATATTTAATTCAATGCCATACAACATGTGTAAGACATACTTTTTTCAAAAAATAGTTGTAGGAAAATCATTTTTTTCAAACAGAAAAAATAATAAATAAATTATTTGTCAAAAAAAATAAAAAACTACTTCCATAAATTCTTAGATCGGGTGATTCTAACAAACATATAAAAAATTGGAAGCCATCCATGATGTTTGCATACCATTTCATTGAAAAATACACATAATGGAGAGAATGAGTTACCTTGAAGAGAGAGAAAGGAGTTGAGAGTTGAAGAACCTTAAGAAATCTTGACAAATGTTGAGATCCCTTAAAGAAATGAAGTTTTAGGAAGAAAAATAGAGAGAAATGAAGTTGGAGAGCAAAGGGGGGAGAAAGTCAAACAAAAGAGTCAAAACCTACTAATTTCGAGTAGGTTTCGACACTCAAAAGGGGGTCGTGGTTCACTTTATGGGTCGAAACCTAAGTTTCGACCGAAACCTGGTCGAACCCACTGGGTTCGATTGAAACCATGTAATAAATAGTTTCGAGCCTAGGTTTCGTCTCGCCCAGGCTCGAAACCGAGATGTTTCGACCTCAAACAGTGGTGCCCTCTCTTTCTGACTTGTATCTAAGTAGATAGATAAGGTTAATCTATGTAGGATTTGGATATCAATTTACTCACTCTTTTGATTTTACTTGTATATTGGATACGGTACAGTATTTGGGGAACCAATCGATGTAAAGCAATACAACTTTTATTTATTGTTAAACTGTCTACACAATAGGGACTACTAAACAGCCCACACGGTAGAAACTGTGAAGAGTCCTCATCGGGTAGGACTGCTTGGTTATGCTGCTGAGTTGGAGAAGGACTTTATAGTCCTTGGTTGTTGAGTTAAAGGACTCTACATTCCTATTGTGTTTATAGTTCTATACAGTCCTATGGTAATTAGATCTCCTATTAGTATATGGACTCCTAATTAGTTTATTAGTTTGTTTTATTAGTTTCCTTTACCAATAGACTTGTTAATTTCCTTTTCTTATTTTGAGTTTACTTTGTCATTAGTTTGTGATTAGGACTCTAACTAATAGAGTCCTAGATCCTATCTAATAGTTGTTTTCTATTTTCAATAAATACAAGCTACAAGGAGAGGAATATATATACACTCGCTCTCTCTTTCCTTTACACATCGATTCTCTCCATCTTCTCTTGTTTTTCTATTTTGTTACATTTATGATATTTTTATCATTTAGATGGAATATGTTACTTATGAGGTTATTTCCGTTATTATTACTTTGATTCGTTTATTTGATTGTTGTGGATATTGCATATGTAAACTATAAGTTGGTTAGTGGAACACAGCAGTCAGTGGATCCTAGGTGGATTCAGGTCACCTTATGGGGTAACCCGGGTATCACGCCAGTATCCAGAATGGGCTATGACAGTTATATATTGAAGACCAGTGTTGCAGTTCATATCTATTCTTGTTGTTCCAAATTGGAACTCCAACTTAAGGAGAAGTATTAAAATTTTTTATAGATTCCAAGGTAGAGCATGTCCAGCTTGAGGAAGAGTGTTGAAGTCTTGAAGAATTTAGATTGATAACTATCTCTATTGGCAAAGGAGTTCTTCTCGTACGTCCTATCCACACATCCACTTTATTGACACATCAGCATGCTTATTATCACCTCACTATATGAAAGTATTGGCAGTAGCTTTAGGCAGTTCAATACCAACACAGTTCCTTGATTAATAGATTAATTTTATTCCTGTGTAATTGTTCTAGTTACTATTAACAAGGATAGAGTTCTATTGTTTCAGTTTCCTAGTAAGGTTAGAAATCCTTTTGGTATTGTAAGTATTGTTCTATTTAATAATAGTGAAGGAAAAGGGACAGGAACACACTTGCGATTTATAAGCATCAAAAAACAAAAACACTTATGATTTCTCTCTCTCCCTCTTTTTGTTCTCTCCATCTTCTTCTCTTTTCTTTTTCTTTTTTTTTTTTTTTTTTTTAACATGGTATTAGAGCTCAAGGTTCCCTCATTACGGTCACCCAAAAAAGGGACTACCACCAAAAAAGGGACCATGGTCACCCAAAAAGTGGGACAACATTTGCCACGTATGACGGCACCCAAAAAGAGGGTCAACATGTGAGGGAGATTGTTGGGAATAGTCCTACATTGCCTAAGTCTGGAACCTTAGGTGCCTTCTATATGTGAGAGTCCCTCCCCCCACTTACTAGTTCGAAATTTGGGCTATAGAATGAGAAACATTGACATTTGATAGTTAGCCAATCCACATGGTCCCCTTTCTATCCAACAATTAGAATTTCCACATCAGCCCTGAATTCAATGGCAGAAAATACAAGTCACCGTTAAGATTGGCCATGAAATTTGACATGTCAAAAGACTCAAAACCAAAGGAATGCTCCATCTATTTTGGATTAAGTCAGCCTTCAAGCAGCTCAAAACAGTGACTGCTAAGCATGAACAATAGTATATCTTCAACGGGTTGAGACTCTCTCTTCATTTTTGCTTTTTTTTTTTTTGCCTCTTCTTTTGTCCATTAGGCCATAGTACACAATTTTTTCAACATTTGGATAGGGAACTTCCCACATGTGGCAAGACTGTAGTCTGTATGTACTCCTAAATAAAAGTCTTGGCATATATTTTTCACCCACATTCCAGTTAATATGCATCCATATATTTCTTCACGAAAAGTAATTCTTCCAGAACCACAGAAAGCTAATTACAAAAATGACCAATATAAGAAAGGAAACTCATTTTACCTCTTTCCCAGGGCTTGGAGAAAGTTCTGCATATTTCCAATGAGTAAAGCAAACAGAAAGAGCCCAAGTCCGATTATGCCCATTGTAAAGAGAACTTCCCATACAAAATAACTAGGAACTAGATTGCCAGCCAAAGTACTGATTTGCTACGCAAGTTCACCATAAGAAAAAATAAGTGGCAAATTAATTGTATGAAACACTAATGAGTTATGGACATTAAATTTGAATGGAAAGCATATAAAGGTCACAAAACATAGATGACAACAATTTCTGGTTGATAGGTTATATACATTTGTATGGAAAGTTGTGCTATGTAAATCAAAGAATTCAATTTTAAGAGCTGTTTGGATCTTCATTAGAAATTTAAATAAGCAGCAACATATTGTTACAAAACAACCCCACCACAGAGCAGGAAGCTGCCAGATTAAGGTTCTGGATTAAAAAGTTGTGGGTCCAAATGTTACAGTCAATTGATTCATCCTAAATTATTCACTTACTAAATTGTATATCCATAAAAGCATCAAAAGGGAAAAGACAAACACATATCTTACACCATTCAGCATTGGACCATCAAAGAAAGCGAAATAATAAAATACCCGAAGGATATAGCTTTGAAATTTAATTTTCCAAAGTACTTTTAACATCTGTAAAGACCTACACTGCTGCCTAAATTATTTCCACGTCTAAAAACCTGCAAATGGTTAAATAATGGAGCCATCAAAAAACAAAACACTATACTATGCATAAACAAGATCAAGAACAAGGGCGTCCCAGTACACGAGGCTCCTGCTACTACAGGGTATGGGGAGAGGTAGAGTGTATGCAGCCTTACCCCTGCAATGCAGAGAGGCTGTTTCCGTAAGATCAAGAAGAACCAATCACCAATATAAATCTACCGTTATTGTTGATTGGGCACAATAAGATCAAGTTTCCTACATAGGGGCCTTGACACTGTTAGCATTAGCAATATGTTGTGGGGCTGTGGATCCCACAATCGGTGCTACATATGGTCTTGCTTCTATTAGTTATTTCATTTATTATTTATTGTAATAGTGGATTGTTTCCACAATAACTTCCATAATGTTTCCTTATTGATTAGGATTCCTTTTTTCTTTTCTTTCTGATTTAGGAAAGTTCCCTAAATCTTTAGTCTCCATAATTAAGTTGCTGATATATATAAAGGAAGGATGAGGAAGGTGGACATATTGTCGACTCCTCTCTAAGGATTGTGTCTTTCTTCTCCTTCTTGCGGTTTCTAGTTATTTTCTTTTCTTCTTTGATAAAACTGTAACATGGTGTTAGAACGGGTACCGTTTTGAGAATCGTTTAGAGGTCTAACCACCACTGCTGCCGCTGCATCTTGTTAATAGTTTCTGGTTTGTTTTCTACTACTCACTACCTGCTGCTGCCCTCGCAATATCTCGATCTGCTCTACCTAGATCAGATTGACTGCTCCTACTATTAATCTGCTACTATCGAGTTAAAAAAATTGATTTTATTTTCTGTTTTGCTTTAATCTGATCTGCTGTAATGTCGATAGCTATTCTAGCCCACTGGTTTAGTTCTTGTTCCTATGGCTTGTCCTAAATTGTCCTACTATATACTCCTTGCAGCTGATGTCTGGTTTCCTTTCTTGCTGTTTGGCGGTATTATTGGTTTGAGAAAAACATACCTAATTTGATTCGATACAACCCTGT
The DNA here is from genome assembly GCA_028583415.1 of Protea cynaroides. Lineage (NCBI taxonomy): Eukaryota > Viridiplantae > Streptophyta > Magnoliopsida > Proteales > Proteaceae > Protea > Protea cynaroides. Next base: position 43,081,643 of record CM053273.1, read on the forward strand.
ATGTTCTGAAATTTGTGGCCTTGCTTTCTTACCCTAGGGCGACCCCCATCCTGGAGTTATGCTTCCCAAGCCTTCTTCTACAGTGAGAAATCAACCTGCAACCAGAGCTGATCCAAGATTTACAGCCTGGGTAGATTTCAGCAGCTTGCTTCTTCGATCATACTTGGTGCTTGGAACGGATACTTGTTGGATTCAATAGGGCATGGGATTTGCGACCTTCCTCTCAAATTTCAGCTTCATTGACACCCATATGAGTGAATTTCCTCTTCTGTAGTCTATACTGGTTCTCTGCCGCTTCTCACAGTCGTGAGGAAGAAGATGACCTCCTCCCACGAATGGTGACTTCCATCTTTGTTTTTACTTTATTCTGTTCTTATTCATTAAAGTTGTTTTTTTTTTTTTTTTTTTTCATATTGCCCTTATTCTCTTTAGCCTTATTCCAGTTTGTCCTTTACCTTAACTTTGATTCCTAGACTACCCCTGCTCAATAAATTGTAATTCCCTCCACATCCTATTCTTTACCCTATTTATTACATCCTTGCAATTTCTGGTTTATTAACAGTTTGCCATTGGGGTCTGTTTGTTTAATCCTTATCCCTCGTGGATAGTTTATTAAGAGCTTTATATTGTTTTTAAAGTTACGATTGCCATGAATGGTCTGTTTGTTTGCCTCAAGGGAGCTTAAAATTTTGCTTATTTACAGTCTTACCATTCGTTAATTATCCATGGCTCCTTGAACATTGTGGTTAATTACCGAATTGCCACTAGTTCGTCTGTGACATATTTGGAGTATTATTTTGCTTGGGTTGTCCATAAGTGTGACCATAATTTACAGAATTGTCATTGGATTTCTATATTTACAATTTATTGCTATGGAGTGTCCCTAGATCACACTGATGGAATTTACATGGAATGCTGATTATTATTTCTAGTATCTAGCATCTCTGGGGTTTTATTTGCCACCGGCACGGGGGTACTTGATGTTTATTGGGCTCTTATTTGTGGGTGTTCTCATTGTCTGTTCCTCTCCGTTATTTGTCCACATGAAAGGGGGGATTTTATATATATATATATGTTCAAGTTCATTGAAGAGAGCTCAACCTACCTACTTGTTACTACTATCGTATGATGCCTACCTATTGCACGTGATGCAACCTTCTACTTTTTGAAATCTGCTTACTTGTTGTGATTACTATATTACTACTTCAAGATCTTCTTCAAAGGTCTTATTCAAGATTTTGTTGGTTTTGGCTTCAAGAACTAATGCTCAAGATTTTTTTTATTATTGCTGCCTTTACTACCAGCACCTAATGCGATCTCTACTACTTGGTTCACAATGACTTACACTGTGCTGCTATTGCTGCTTGGTGTCTGCTCTAGTGCTGATGCTATTTGTACTTGGTTCACAATGACCTATACGATGCTGCTGTTGCTGCTTGGTTCACAGTGTCCTTAACGTGCTATTGTTGCTGCTTGGTTCACAGTAACCTATACTGTATTGTTGCTGTTTGGTTCACAGTGACCTATACTGTGTTGTTTCTGCTTGGTTCACAAAATCAAAGTAACCTATACTGTGTTATTGCTACTTGATTCATAGTAGCCTATACTGTACTGCTTTACTACTACTGCTACTATTGTTGCTTCTGTTGATACGATGTTTCAAGCTGAAGCTCTTACATTCTCCTGTGCTCCAGCTTGAGGGGGGTGTTAGTGTTAGCAATATGCTGTGGGGCTGTGGGTCCCACTATCTGTGCTACTATGGTCTTGCATCTATTAGTTATTTCATTTATTATTTATTGTAATAGTGGATTTGGTTCCACAATAACCTTCATATTGTTTCCTTATTGATTAGGATTCTTTTTTTTTCCCCTTTTCTTTCTAATTTAGGAAAGTTTTATAAATCTTTATTGTCTCTATAATTAAGTTGCTGATATATATAAAGGAAGGATGAGGAGGGCGGACATATTGTTGACTGCTCTCTAATGATTGTTTCTTTCTTCTCCTTCTTATCCTCTTCTCCTTCTTGTGGTTTCTAGTTATTTGCTTTTCTTCTTTGATAAAACTGTAATAGACACTAACAACTACGTGTTAGTCATGTATCCTTCCAACTTCATTCAGGAGAAATGCATCAAAAAACTAAGTCTTCTGGCAATATGTTATGTAAATAATTTACTATTGAAAATAATAAATGTAACAAAATAGAAAGAGGAGGCCACCCAAGAACAGAAAACCAAGAGAGAGAGAGAGAGAGAGAGAGAGAAAGTGTGTAAATAACCCCTTCTCCTACTGCTGTATATATAGAAAGCAAAAGAGAGCAAAGACAAGACTTGGAACTCTCTCCTAGTTACAATCCAACTAAGTAGAAAGACCTAGTCAACAAAACCAATTCCTAGTATACTTAAGACACAACAAGTAATGGGCCTTTATAATTAGACCTACTACAAACATAATAAAATAAAGCCTATCGGTAATGGACTTGGAAATCAGGCGCAATACTTTCATATTTTATTATAACTAAAAGGGGAATATGCCTAAGTTAAGTGGGGCCATTCCTGTACAATAACAACCCTTACATCTTAACAATAACCAAAAAAAAATATTGTTGAGAAAAAATTGCATACATAGAAAGAAACATAAAGAATGAAATAAGAGGCTATGAGAAATACCTGGAATCCCCAAAACAAGGAATATACATATCTTGTAATGATGCTTGGTATTGTGGTTAGAGATACAGCTTGGTTGTAAATACCATAATTGAAACTTCCATTAGTGACAAAACAGGCAGTTGCATTTTCATTATTGACCCAACTCAGCCATTCGGAGTTGCTACTAAATTTTGCTTTTTTCTCTCCATGCCCACAATCTATGAATTCATTACAGGACTTTTGCTGAGAATTAGTGCAGGCCTCTTCTAGGCATTTATTCACCCTCTGAACAGAATGAGAAAATAAATCAGCAACAAAAACAAATTACTATCCACTGCTAATCTACAATATCAAGTTCGAAAAAAATGGAAAAGAATACATTGAGATATATATATAGCACAAAGATAGCAAGTTGAGATGTCTACAAAAATAAAAGTTACAACATTTGCATACACATCTCATCCCAATAAAAAAGGAAAACATAAACAGATATTTGTGATGAGGACATCACAGCAGCCTTTTATGATCAGCAGCTCTTTTTTATCTTTATTTTTCTGTTATTTCAGTTTCTGTTACTTTATTTACAGTGGATTCTTTTTCCTTTCTTTTTTTAATTGCAGCATGTAAACATTCCCCCCCCCCCCTCTTCTTTTTACAGTTATTTATTTTGAATTTCTTTAGTTATAGCTGTAATTGCCTATAGGCAATTCCAAAACTTCCCAAACCCTTCCACGTTTTCTCTTTGGCCTTTAAGTGCCACATTTTTTTTTTTTTTGCTGTAAATGGATTATGCAATATGAATGAAAAATAATGGAACTCTCCCACTGGATGTAAGTGCCTCTTCTCTCTCCCTCTCAATTTTCTCCTCCCCCCCCTTCCTTTTTTACGCATCTTCTTTCTTCTTATTTCTCATATCTGAAAACAACAAAAATAAATAAATAAATAATCCTACAGTTCATGATTTATGTTGTTACTATTCTGAATATTTTAATGAAGAAAGTAAGACAACATTTCCAACTGATTTCCCTGCCCTAAGAAATTCATCATTATGTAATTTCTGTCTCTATTTTTTTCCTGTAACATATAGCCAGTAATATTACTGTTTTTATTCTTCTGTTGTGATTCTTATCATTGTTAGACATTAAGAATACCATTCCTTTATTTTCCTGTCTATGCTTGTTATCTAACCTTGCTGAACAGTCAGCAGTATTTTGCTGTCTCTCTCTTGTTCCTAATCTGTTTTCCTGGTTTCTGTTGAAAGTAGCCTTGTCGATAGAATGCTGACCTGCCCCCTTTGGTAAACAGCCAAATTGGTTAGAGTTCCATTTACTTTATATTGAATTGTTGCTGAATTTGCATGAAACAGGTATCCAAAGCACTAAACATTGCTGTTATTATTTTAAGAGTATTGATGATTGAAATTTCCTGCATAACACTTTGTTAAATGCTGCCTTTAATTACTGACACCTATCTCACTGTATTTAACGATTGTTGAGTAGGTAAAACATATGTTAGAAAAATATTGCTCATTAATTGATCAAATTCAGCTCTAAAAATTTAAAACACAGTTGTCAAGGCGTCGCCTAAGCATCCATGCAGTTTTTATAAGCCTACGCACTAGGGTGTCCTATGACCATGAGTAAGGCAGTCGCCCAAGGTGCCTAGGCGCGCCTTGGACACCCAAAATGTCCGGGCCGCCTTGTTTTCAATGTGTCATTTTTTTTCTCATATTTTTCCATGATCCCTGAATTTTCTTCACAAGATTTATTAGGCTAGACAAGAACAACATTTATTAGGCAATATTTATTTATGAATAATATCTTAAATAAATGTTTTCATTTACTTAAGATATTATTTATAAATAAGCAAATACCCCCCCCCCCACCCCTCACATTTGAATCAATAAAAAGAGTCTAAAATTCAAATTCCAAAAGGATAAAAAATCAATCCTTCAGTTCAAGAACAAAAATCGTATTTTGGGTGCAGGGGTGATTTTCAATTTCCAAATACTAGGCTTTTTTTCCAAATATAAAAATTCCATAAATCTTATTATAGTAAAGCATCACTAAAAACCAAGAACGCGCCAAAATAATCTCTTGCTTTGATGCCCAAAAAATAATTTATATTTAGACGACTTTAAACAGCATTTGCGTACTCTGAACAAGATTGGACCAGAGTGTAACTCCTTCACTATAACTCGGATTTATGCAATCTCAGATTTGTTGGAAAGTTGATTATGCTAGCTTTGCAACGAATTCGAGATTGCTTGAATCCAAACCATATTAAAGGAGTTACGCTCCAGTCAAATTAGTCATAAATACGTGTTGCCTACTTAACTCTAGACACAATCCCAGGTCTCAGCATACACTAGCAAACTTGGGTCCACACCACATATTATCATTTTGGATGTTTTTATTTAAATTAATGTGGGAATGTGTGTAAAATGGTTAAAATAGGCTAAAAAAAAAATCAGATCAAGAAAAACACTTTTGGGCACTCAAAACCAAGCTTCAAGATGTCTCGGGAAAAATACCAAACCCAAGATATCTCGGTTTCGAGGCTGGCCAAAACCACCTTGAAACTGGCACCTCGAACCTTGGGTACAAGCTTACTTTTAGAGGAATAGAGGCACAAGCACTTATTTTGGAATCATAGAGGTAAGTAACTTTATAGTCTTCCTCTTTGCAGTCTTGTTTCTTACTTATATGCTAGGTTGTTCTAAATTCTAACTTTTTACTCTATTGAATTGTGATTTTTTGTTTATTATAAATATGTTTATTTATATCCTATACTTTATTCATTATTTGTTGCCTTGTTGGTTTTTTTATATTAATTAAGTTATGTCTTAAATGTTGATTATTTATGTAGAATGTTGCATATATAAAAACATTAATATAGCATTAATACTTCAGAAATAAAAAAAAAATACACTAGGAACGTCTTGGTGGCCTAGGAAACGCTTAGGCGGCCCCTAGGCGCCCTGGATTGCCTTGGATCGCCTTGTCGCCTTGACAACTATGATTTACAAGCAACACATGTATGCTGCTGCCCTCTCTCCAAACTAGCTAATCATTAGGGAACATCATACCTAGCTTAGCTATGAGTGTAGAAGACCTGAATCATAGGCTGTCCTACATCAAGTTGATAGGGACAGAGACGCGAGTGTCACTGCAGTAATGGTTTATTCTTATTTTCTGGTGCACCCCTATTAGGGTAGCAAAGGTAGCTTTGTCAAGTGGTGTTTGGGAGTTAGGCTATAGATTGAAAAGGTAGCATGTCTTCAGTGTCAGGTCTGGTGGGGTTTTGAGAGGTGTCTCTTTTTGGGGATCTTGTTGGGGGGAGAGTGTATGTTTTGAAAGGTGTGTCGCTCTTTAGCTTTTAAGGTTTTGCACCCTTTCGCCTAAGAGGCTGAGAGATCCAGAACAGATATAAAACCTCTCTTTTTTCCCAAAATTCTTTATTTTGCTGCTGAATCAATGCTTGATGGTCAACTGCAGGGCATCCACTTTAAACATTTGGGTGAATTTGAAAGATGATTTTCCCAAATTTTAAATTTACTACCTATAGGGTTGTGGTGATGGACTTTGAAAGATTCTTAAGCAAAGGATGACATGGATATCATATGTCATAGGTCTGAAACCAAGCTACCACAAATTAAGCAATCCCTGAAGTCACAAGCCAAATTTTTAGGTTTTCGTATTGAAATGGACCAAATTTTAGTGGGATTTCAACCATTTAGGCAATCATTTTGGTTTCGGACAAAATTCAAAATTTAAACCTTTGGTACAAATGGCTATCATATATGATGCGTGTTGAAAGCACAATTTTGGGACTAGATGCTTGGACGGTCTTTAGGGACCAGCCAGGCCTTTATTTTAACAAAAATAAGGAACTCTATTAATGAAGAGTCTATTATATGGGAAAGTTTCACATTGCCCATTGCTGCTTCCATAATTCAGCACTCCCCCCGAGTTAGCGTATATATGTCACACATCCCAACTTGACCACAATAGGATGAAATGTTTTCTATCCAAGCCCTTTGTTGTTAAAATACAAGGGTTGTTATTGTACAGAATTGGACCCACTTAACTTAGGCCCAATCCCCCCCCCCTAGTTATAATATAATGTAAATAATGGGCTTGATTAACAGGCCCATTATCGATTAGCTTTATTTTAGAAAAAATTTCATCTACACCCACAAGAATGCAGAAACATCACCTAGGTCCCAAAACTTTGGCTGTGGTAATCAAAGAAGTCCACTCCGTCAGTTGATTCTCGTTAAATGCTGGCGTCAGCTGAAATAAAATTTTCCATGGACAATACTACCCATAGAGTAAAGAGAAGGGAAATGAAAAATGGGGTTCTCGAAAGAAAGGAATCGACGACAACCATTAGTTTCAGCGCTTCTCCAATTATTTCCGCTACAAATTCTTTCATGTCGTCGTTGACCGGCGACATCAACGACGACACAGATAGTAAGCAGCCTTCCTCATCCTCGACGTTTCAGATTACGAATCTCTCTCAGGTTTCCTCTGCTGGTCGGCCTCCTCTGAGTTTTTCTTTGTTGAAGAGGAAGTGCAGCTCCTCCGACGACGCCGCTGGTAAATGCAGAACCTCTTCTGGCTGTTGTCATTGCTCGAAGCGGAGGTTTGTTATCTCCTTTCTCTTTTGTGATCTTATGGGTTATTGTAGAAAATTTGTAAAACCATGAAAGAAAGGGGCTAAATCTGTTACAATCTGATCAAACAGGAAATCGAGGGTAAAGAGAGTGGTCAGAGTCCCTGCAATCAGCTTGAAGATGGCCGATATCCCAACCGACGAGTACTCATGGAGGAAGTACGAAAACCAATTAAAGGATCCCCACATCCAAGGTTTGTAAAATCTTCTGCTCAAATCACTCTTTCGTCCTCTGTTTTAGTGTTCCTCTTGAGTTTTGGTGGCATCTGATACCTGAAATATAAATCTTAGATCTCTAATTTACTATGATTAGCATCCTATTCTTTCGTCTTCTTCCCCATTTGTGGCTGTTTGCTGGTGTTCTTATTCTGATTGGTTGCTTATGGGATTTCTCAGGGGTTACTACAAGTGCAGTACCGTGAGTGATAAGAAGAAGAAGGGAGGGGTTACTCACAAGTGCAGAATGTGAGGAAGAAGAAGAGAAGGGAAATGAGGGGTAAAACTGTATTTCAATAATTTTAGTGATTTCCGTCAGTTAAGTGGACCTAGGTGATGTTTTTGCAATCTTGTGGGTGTAGATGATGTTAACAATCCTTGATGAGGTGTAGATGAAATTTTTTCTTTATTTTATTATGTTTGTAGTGGGCCTAATTATAAAGGCCCATTACCGGTTGTGTCTTAAGTAGATTAGGAATAGGTCTTGTTGACTAGGTTTTTCTACCTAGTTGGAGTGTAACTAGGAGAGAATCGTAGGTCTTGTTTTTGCTCCATTTATAATTCTATATATACAGCTGTAGAAAGAAGAAGTTATTAACACACACTCTCTTCCTCCATTCTTTTATCTCTTTCTCTCAAACAGCTTTCCTTTTCCTATTTTGTAACATGGTACCAGAGTGAATGCCGTTTTAAGAGTTGTTTAAAGGTCTTCATTCTGGTGTGCAGCCACCAATGTTGCTGTTGCATCGTATTATTATTTTTTGGTTTGTTTTTTTCCTGCTATTTACTGCTGCTCTATGGTGTCTACTAATAACAAGAAATCAAATCTTGATCTGGTGTTTTCTGCTGCTTATTACTATCATATTGCTGATCGAGATCTTGGTTTACTAATGGTAAAACTGCTGCTGTTTGCTGATCGAGATCACTTTCAAGATCAGATCACAATCCCCTTCTCTTAATTACTTTTATTGATCAGATCTTCAAATCTGATAAGTTTTCAAGAATTGCTGATTTCAGTTCAAGAACTACTGACAAAGATATACCTTTTTGCTGGTTGATCTGGTATTACTGTTGTCGTTTGCTGATCAAGACCATGGTTTACGACTGATATCATAACGCTGATCGAGATTGTTTCTCTTTATTATTGCTGATCTGATCTCGACCTCTCTCTATTATCTACTGCCTTTATTGATCAGAGCTTCAAGATCTGATCAGTTTTCAACAAACTTGCTGGAAGGCCAACTGATCGAGATTGGTTTTTATTATTGGCGATCAGATCTGGATTATCTATTACTTACTACTGATTTGATCTAAGGTACCTGTTGTAATTATGGGGATTCATGGGTATCGGTTCCATGAGGGCGTAATGTAATGTCCTCATTGTTTTATTTTCTTTTATCCATTGTCTTTTATCTTTTATTTCAGTTATCCTTCCTAGGATATTTCTGTAATAATGTCTTTCATGACTTTATTATAAATAAGAGGTTGAGTGAAGAGATGAATTATTCTCTTCCATTCTTTACAACATGGTATCAGAGCCTATCTAGGCTGCCGCCATCTCCCTTCTCTTCCTCTTTCTTTTTCTTTTTTCTTTTTTCTTTTTGGTTGTTGATTCTACAAAAAACAAACAGCACCACGGACAAACAGCAAGCCCCATCAAATCCACCCCACTGCCATCGTTTTTCCTTTTTTTAGCCTGCCTTACTGCCATCAAGCTATAGCCCCATCGAACCCACCTTACCGCCATCCATCCCTGGTTTTTACCACCATCCATCCTATAGCCCAATCGACACCATTCTTCCCTGGTTTTTTACCACCATTCATCCATCCATTCTTCTCTGGTTTGTTACCGCCAGAATTTTACAGCCCATATTTTTTTTACATCCATCGAAATTCTTCCTTAAATCTTCTCTTCCTAATTCCTTCTAATGAAGGGATGAACTAAACAAGTCTAAACCACTTTTATTATGCATTGCCGTGTATCCACTAATGAAGGGATGTACTTTGAAGAGATCAACCTGATGGCCAACCTCGATTCTTCCATGCCAGTTTGAAGATCAAAAATTGATGCATATGTGTATCTCGTTCCCATAAGATTGATACACGGCATCTCAGTTAAAGGTATTTTTCAATTGGTGAGACCATATCTGTTAACGGTATTTTACATTGTTGAGCACTTATTCTCATGACTGAGTCCTCTGAAATTGTTTCCCTAATATGAAGATTCCAAAAATAAAATTCACCTCTATTGCCCTTAACCCGATCAAGTTGGATGGGGCAAACTATTTAATGTTGTCTAAAACAGCACACATGGCAGTATCTGCTAGAGGTCTTTTGGGTTATATCAATGGTCAGAAGAAGGCACCTACTCTGACAAATAAATTGTATGACAAATGGGCATCTGAAAAGTCTATTGTGATGGCCTATTTGATTGGTTCTATGGAACCCAAAATTGGTCGAGGTATATGCTATTACATGATGCTACAGAGATTTGGAAGGCTACCAAGGATACTTATTCCCAGGTTGGCAATTATTCCTTGATTTATAATCTTCATGTGAAGATTGGAGCGACCAAACAACGGAACATTACTATCTCGCAATACTACTCTAAACTTCGCAGCTTATGGCAAGAACTAGATTACTATGACACCTTTACTACTGCGTGTACTACTAATGCTGCTGCCATGAAGCTTGCAAAGGATGAACTACGGGTATACAATTTTTTGGCTAGTCTTAATGTTGAGTTTGATCAAATTCAAGCTCAGATTCTTAGTAGAGAGCCACTTCCCTCTTTAGAACAGGCTTATGCCTTGGTTCAGTCTGAAGATATGCATCGTACCTCTATGATACCCCTACTTCCTGCAGAAAGATCAGTTCTCCGAACCACTCAACCAGTTGCCCCCACTCAGTTAGGTACCCCTACATTTTCCAAACCAGTCCGGTGTGAATATTGTGGGAAAGAACGCCATACTAAAGATACTTGTTGGAAATTGCATGGTAAACCAGAAGACTTTGAGACCAAGAAGCGTGAGAAGGGATTGTAGAGATCCAAAAACTTCAAAGCACCACAAGCTAATCAGACAGAAACTTGCTCTCCTACTAGACCTCCACCTATGCTCTCAGCTGCAGTAAATGGCCTCAGTAATCTTCTAAGGCCATCTACTGCAGCTACATCGTCATCTGTCGAACTAGGTTCATATTTTGTCCAGTCAAGTATTTCTCATGATGGCCACTGTGCTTCCTCCGTTCTTAGCCCTTGGGTTACGAACACTGGAGCCACTGATAACATGACCGATTCAGCCAGCTCCTTCGCTCTATACTCTTCCTCTTCTGAGAAAGATACAGTCCGAGTGGCAAATGGATCTCTCTCTCCTATCTTTTGATAAGAGAGGCAACAGTGAGAATGGATCCCTTTCCAAAGAGAGGCAGCAGTTAGAATGTTCTCCCTGCTGTCTCTCTTATCAATAGGCTCCCTTCCCGCATCCTAGGCAACAAAGCCCCCTTGGATCTCCTTCTTGGTTCTACTTCCTTTGTGTTTCCACATAAGGTTTTTGGTTGTGTTTGTTATGCTCGCAATCATCAATCTCCTGGCAAGTTTGATCTTAGAGGGTTCAGGTGTATTTTCATTGGCTATCCTACGACATAGAAAGGCTATAAATGCTACCATCCTCCTACCCAGAAGACCTTTATCACTAGAGATGTTATCTTTCATGAGCATCTGATGTACTACCCATCCCATCTTCAGGGGGAGCAAGATAGTATTGATGTACCCATGTTTGAAGATGTGCTAGAGGTAATAGACACAGTTTAAGGCGTCATACCTAGTAAGGTTCCAGAGAGAGATGTAACAGCAATTTTGGTTCCAAAAATAGATGCACCTTCTACACCTTCATCTATCCCTATCCCTATTCCCACTAGTCCTTGTAAGACCCGCACTCCATGAATCCGATCTAAACCTTGAATTCATGTCGTAACAGGTCTTTCAATCATCACCGGGCCGGACGGGACGAGCGGATGACAACCAAGTATGAAATCGAACCAAACGGACCAAATTAGGTATGAATTAAGTCATACCGGTCGATGGTACTGGTCTTGGTACCAGTCGACCGGTATAGCCTGCGCAGCAGACTACGAAGATCCGAAAACGGATCTCTGCGGGTCCCACTTTCCAAATTCCAAACCCTAGGACTTTCCTAATGCTAGGAGGTTTCCTAAACCTAATCTTAGCCTATATAAACCCCTCTAAACCTCTTAGAATCCCTCATATTGATCCTCACAAACCCTAGAGAGGAGAAAGGAGATTGAAGAAGGAGAAGGAGCTAGGAAGGAGAAGGAAGAGCAGTCATTGCCGTTCGACGAAGAACATCTCACCGCAAGTCGACGGTAAGTGCTTAAATCTTCTTCTACTCTATGAACTCTTGTAGGGTTGGTTGTTATTGAATCCATGCCATGCAACGCGGGTATTGACCTAAACCCTATGTTGCCGTCAAACCCTAATTTGGTTGGTAAACCCTATATTCGAGTTCTAGGATAAAGACCATCAAAACTAGGACTTGAATGGAGTTAGAACAATTCTAATTCAATGCTCAAACCTAGAATATGTAGGAGAAACCCTAGAATCAATAAGGGATGACCGACGGAAGTCGAGAAACTAGATGTATGGTCTTCCAGAGACATACCGGTCGACCATACCGGTCGCACCCCCATGCGACCGGTATTGCGACCGGTACCTCTCGGGGACTGGCATGTGGGGACCGGCTGACCATACCGGTCGCAGGTTTCCCCACAGAGCTGCGACCGGTATCTGCGACCGGACAGCTCTGTAAGATGTGTTTTGCCATTGTTGGTTTTTTCGACCAACGTAAACCTAATCTAACTAAACCCTAATATCGTATAGGACCTTGTGACAGCACGTTTGGACCTTGTGACAGCACGTTTGGACCTTGTGACGTAAAGCGGACTATCAAACAAGCGTCAGGTGAGGGAACAAGACCTAAACTAACTGGTTAATAATAAACTGTTTTTATTTCTTGAGTCCAATGCCATATTGTTTTTATGCGTGTATACTTGTATGTGCATTCAACATGTCATCCAATATTCCTGCTATAACTGTTCATGCATATTTACTTCTGTTTATTACAACATGATGATAATGATGATGCTAGGAATAGGCATGTGAATGTTTGTGTATGGTTGGTGCTTGATGCGAGCGAGTATCAGGGGAGGTGGTCTCGGTCCCAGTGGTCTCCGACTCTGTCGGGGGGCCTTAGCTCTATCTCTAACTCAAGTCTTGCCACTGACATCGTCGTATCGCCATTACCTTAGCAGAACTATTACGTCGTAGAGTATCAGGGGAGGTGGTCTCGGTCCCAGTGGTCTCTGACTCTGTCGGGGGGCCTTAGCTATATCTCTATGGACGTATTGAGGGATGCTGGGGTGAGGCCTTGGATACACTGTTTGACATTACGATTGGTTAGTTGCGAGCCCAGTTTGCAAGCCCTCGCCAGCAGGGGCTTACGTGTTGGTATGGATAGAGTATTAGGGGAAGTGTGATGGGGACATCAATAAACGTTAACTTTTGGCGGACCTCAGCACTTTAGCTCTATCTCTATTCCATAGTAGGGTGGATGGAGACGTCAATAAACGTTAACCTTTGGCGGGCTTCACACCTGTGCATAGGGGCAAGGTGGCCACCGAACCTTTCTATAGCACATTGCAAACTTATACATCAGACCACAGATATGAATTGAAAGCATGCATATGTTTATTGCATTGTTTTGTTTTGCTCACTAAGCCGTGATGTGTGCTCACCCTTTCGAATTCGAATATTTTTAATTGATGATGCAGGTACAACAGTTGAAAACTATATGAATGCGCCCGCATACGGGTATGCTGCTGCTATGGAGGCTGAAGACGTAGTGGAGACGCATAACTCCTCATGCGAATGCAACTCATGCGTTTTCAATTAGATTTTATATTTTGTTGAACTATTAAGGGAATGTAATTGATACTTTATTTATTTATGTCTCAGTTAATACAACATAATTGGATATTTTATTTATGATTATCACAGTTAGATTCTCAGTTCATTTAATATTAAAGACTTCCGCTATTGTGTATTTACTCTGATTATTAAATGTGGATGTGTATGGTTTAAGTAACACGGACACAACCTATTGAGATCCTGGTTGAACCGTTGGATATTTAACGGTTCATCACACCATTCTGATTAGTGCGGAATTGGGGTGTGACAGTCCTAGTGCCAAACCTCTGCAAGTTTATAGCCGCAGTTATGTCAGAAGCAAGCAAGGAATGACCACTACCATCAAAGCAACTTCACATGTCCCTTCGTCCGCCTTGGATCCAAAGACCGAGCTATCACCTGGTAAGGAAGTTACTTCCTCTGATTCTGATCTACCCATTGCCATTCGTAAAGGTACTAGGTCTTGCTCCATTCACCCAATTTTTAACTTTGTCTCATATAATTCTTTATCTCCCACCTTCCATGCATTCGTGTCTTTCTTTCCTCTGTCTCTATTCCACAAAAATGGCAAGATGCAATTACAGATGAACGATGGAAAGCTGCAATGATGGAGAAAATGAGAGCCTTGAAGAAGAATGATACATGGGATCTTATTTCTCTTTCACTTGGTAAAAAACTAGTAGGGTGCAAATGGGTCTACACTGTCAAGCAGAAAATTGATGGTACAATGGATCGATATAAGGCAAGGTTGGTTGCTCGTGGATTCACTCAGACATATGGATAGATTATCAAGAAACCTTTGCTCCAGTGGCCCAGATGACCACAATCAGGATCCTGTTGGCATGTGTTGTGCATCACAACTGAGATTTGCAACAACTTGATGTGAAGAATACCTTCCTTCACGGGGAACTCAGAGAAGAAGTTTATATGTATTGTCCACCTAGTTTTACAAACGCAAGTACTGAAGGGAAGGTATGCAAGTTGAAACGCTCTCTTTATGGACTTAAGCAGTCTCCTAGAGCATGGTTGGAAGGTTTCGCAAAGCTATGATAGCATTTGGATATGTTCAGATTAATGCTGATCATACTTTGTTTATCAAGCATACTTCCGGAATCTTTACAGCACTCATTGTATATGTGGATGATATCGTTGTTACTGAAACAATGATGATGAAATCAGAAAATTGAAGCTGTTTTTGGGAAACGAGTTTGAGATCAAAGATCTTGGAAAGTTTAGGTACTTTCTTGGGATTGAGGTTGCTCGCTCTACAAAGGGCATCTTTCTCTCTCAAAGAAAGTATGTTCTTGACCTTTTCTCAAATACAGGTGTATTAGGATGCCGCCCATGTGATACTCCTTTGGACTTCAATATGAAGCTCAGGGAGAAAGAAGGAAGTCCGACAAATAAAGGCAAGTACCAGCGATTAGTTGGAAGACTGATATACCTATCACATACCAAACCTGATATTGCATTTGCAGTGAGTTTGGTGAGTCAATTTATTCACGATCTTTATTTCACCCATTTAGAGGCAGTCTATAGGATTCTACATTACCTAAAGGCTGCTCCTGGAAAAAGGATTCTTTTTTCACCACATGATCATCTTTGAGTGGATGCTTATATTGTTGCTGATTGGGCGGGCAAGCAGACCAGATCGAAAATCAATTTCGGGATATTGTACTTTTGTGGGTGGAAATCTAGTCACATGGCACAGCAAGAAGCAAAATGTAATGGCCTGTTCCAGTGCAAAAGCAGAATTCCGAGCAATGGCTCAGGGAATAAGTGAACTCTTGTGGTTGAAGGGTCTACTTGAGGACTTGAAAGTTAAATGTCCTTCGACCATGTCCCTGTTTTGTGATAATAAGGCTGCCATAAGCATTGTTCACGATCCAGTTCAGCATGATAGAACCAAGCATGTTGAGATTGACCGTCACTTCATCAAATAGAAATTAGAGAGTGGTTATATTCAGATTCCATTTGTCGATCAGAGGATCAACTGGCAAACATTTACACTAAAGGATTACCTGGGAAGCCATTTCACATGAAACTGTCCAAGTTGGGTATGCACGATATATATGCACCAACTTGAGGAGGAATGTTGTAATTATGGGGATTCATGGGTATCGGTTCTATGAGGGCATAATTGTAATGTCCTCATTGTTTCATTTTCTTTTATCTATTGTCTTTTATCTTTTATTTCCAGTTATCCTTCTTAGGGATATTTCCGTAATATGTCTTTCATGACTTTATTATAAATAAGAGGTTGAGTGGAGAGATGAATTATTCTCTTCCATTCTTTACAACAGTACCATTGTTGTTGCTACAACTGATTTATTGATCTACACTGCTGCTGCTACTACTGAATCTTGCAGGTCAAGTCCTTCAAGTTCTTGTATTTTGCTGTTGCTGCTCTTATTATCAAGAAGCTACCGATCAGGTTCCTTTTTTCCTACTGCCGATATCTGCTACTCATCGGATATGAGTTTCAAGATCTTATTCATTGTGATTGCTGCTACTAAATATTGCTGATCAGATCATCTCCACAATCTGATTTATTGTGACTGCCATCTATTGATTTCAATCCTTGCTACTTATTATTGATCAAGGTCCGCTTATTGTCATCAAAGTCTGCTTACTGCTGATCAAATCTGCCTCAAGATGTGGATTCTTGGAATCTGTTGACCAGCTACTGCTGTTGTTCCTACTTGTATCGGTCTGATCTGGTGATTTGCTACTTGCTTCTGAATCAAGGAATTCTACCTCAACTAGGAATGCTTGATTCCACAATTGGATCTTACCCCAATTTTGATGACTAATCCAAGTTGTCATAATTACCTGTCTACCACTTTTGGTCCACCTTTGCTGACTGCATCTTTGAATTTTTTTTTTATTTAATATCAAAAATCCACTTGCCTTATTACCCTATTCCTAGTCACACTAGGGCTTCACCATATTTCTTAATACGATCGTTGGAAGATTTTGAAATGTGGATATCCTACTATTGTTGTCTCCCACCATCATTTGTGCACATGAAATGTTCCACGTGAGAAAGGGGGGGGATATATATATATATATATATATATATATATATATATATATATATATATATATATATCTTTTACCTGCACTTGTTGCAAATTCTACTGCCTCTACTACCTGCACCTGATGCAACTTCTACTACGTATACCTAATGCAAGTTTCACTACCTTTACTACCTACAACTGAACTGATGCAAGTTCTACTGCATCTTCAATCATGTTGGACCCACTACTTTTGTTGCTCCCGTAACTACTGATGCTTCTACCACGGTTCACAGTAACCTATACTGTATTGCTTTACTACTACTGTGTTGCTGCTTCCATTGATACATTGATTGAAGATGAAGTTTGTACTGCTGTTGTTGCTTAAATTAAAATTGACTTATACTGTGCTGGTACTACTACTATTGTTGCTTGGTTCAAAGTTACCTATATTGTACTGTTACTATTACTACAATGCTACTGTTGCTGCTTGGTTCACAGTGATCTATACTGTGCTGCTGGCACTACTACTACTGCTATTGCTGCTTGGTTCACAATAACTCATATTGTGCTGCTACTACTACTACTTTGCTATTGCTTTCGTTGCTACATTGTTTCAAGCTGAAAGCTCTCATTATTGTTGCTGCTTCCGTTGCCACATTGTTTCAAGCTGAAGCTCTCACTGTTGTTGCTACTTCCGTTGCTACATTGTTTTAAGTTGAAGCCCTTACATTCCTCTATGCTCCAGCTCGAGGGGGGTGTTAAGATATGATGAAACTGGAAAACAACGAGTGAATTGTGCTTCACCTCATTCAGCCTCTTGTTTATAGTTACATATCAATGGTAGAATTACAGTAATAACCCTTACCTACCACTGACAGCTACTAATAGCAAATAAAGAGATAAGGATAAGAATAAAATGACTAAACTACCCATCTCGGCATTCTCAACACTCCCCCTCAAGTTGGTGCATATATATCTAACATGCACAACTTGGACAATAAGAGATGAAATTGTTTCCCTGGGAGCCCTTTGGTGAAAGATATCAACTACTTGATCACCAGACTGAACATGTGGTACACATATTTGTCCACTATCCAATTTTTCTTTAATGAAGTGGCGGTCAATTTCCACATGCTTGGTTCTGTCATGTTGCACAAGGTTGTGAGCAATACTGATGGCTGCCTAATTGTCACAGAATAATCTCATAGGTTGGATAATAGAAACACCCAAATCCTTGAGTAAACCCTGTAGCCACAGCAACTTACATATACCTTGAGCCATAGCTCTGAACTCAGCTTCTGCACTTGAGTGGGCTACTACATTCTGCTTCTTGCTACGCCAAGTCACTAAATTTCCTCCAATGAAGGTGCAGTATCCTGAAGTAGACTTCCTATCAAGATTTCCGGCTCAATCTGCATCAGTGTAGGCATTAACTTTAAGATGACCCTGAGGTGAGAGTAATATTCCTCTTCCAAGAGCAGACTTAAGATAGTGCAATATGCGAACAACATCCATGTGAAATAAATAGGGGTCATGCATAAATTGACTCACTAAGCTTACTGCGAATGCAATATCAACCTGAGTATGAGCTAGATAAATCAGCTTTCCAACTAGCCTCTGATATTGTTCCTTATCAACAGGTGTACCAATTTTTTCCTGCAGTTTGATATTAGGATCAATGGGTGTTTCACATTCCCGACATCCTAAGAGCCCCATCTCAGAGAGAAGATCAAGAATATACTTCCTCTGAGACAGATAGATACCTCTAGAGGAGCGAGCTACCTCAATTCCAAGGAAATATCTCAACTTTGCTAGGCCCTTGACTTCAAACTCATTTTCCAAGAAGGTCTTTAGCTATCTGATTTCTTCAACATCACTGCCAGTGACCACAATACCATCTACATATACTATTAGGATGGTAATTTTCTCCCCCTTCTGCTTAATAAACAATGTGTGATCAGCATTGCCCTGTTTGTAGCCTGCAGAAGTCATGGCTCTATGATATCTCCCAGACCATGCCCTAGGGGATTGCTTAAGCCCATATAAAAACTGTTTCAGCTTGCACACCTTGCCTCTAGTAGCGACTGAGAAGAAGCCTAAAGGAACATCCATGTACACTTCCTCAAATAACTCTCCATGAAGAAATGCATTCTTAACATCCAACTACTGTAGATCCTAGTCATAGTAAACTGCACAAGCTAAAATGACACGAATCGTAGTCATTTTTGCTACTAGTGCAAAAGTTTCCTAGTAGTCAATTCCATAGGTCTGTGTGAAGCCTCTAGCTACCAGTCTTGCCTTGTACCTGTCTATAGACCCATCCTCTTTCTGCCTGATGTTGAAAATCCACTTGCACCCAACAATCTTCTTTCCTGATGGAAGGTCAACAAGATCCCATGTCTCATTTTTCTTTAAAGCATTCATTTCTTCAACCATAGCTGTTTTCCATCTCGTATCTACAACTGCCCCCTGCCAATGCTTAGAAACAGACACAGAAGACAAGGTTGAAACAAAAGCAAGATAGGATGGGGACAATGATTTATAAGATACATACTGAGAGATGGGGTGTTGAGTACATGACCTAATACATTTTCTAAGAGAAATAGGTAAATCTGACTCAATGGGAAAAACATTACCAGGCTGATGTATCTCATTCCCTGTTTCATTCTCTGGTTCCAAAGATGGCGAAGGAATGTGTGTAGGTGTGTTGATGGTGGTGGTCTTTTCCTGCTTGAATCTGGTTCGGCTGTAGACCTATAGTTGAGGTGAAGTAGGCTCTGTTGCTTCCACAGGTACACGAGTAGAACTGGTTTCAGCAGGTGGTGCAAAAGGCTCAAGAGAAGGAGGCTCCCCCTGAAGAGGATATGTTAGAGCCATTGGTAGGATAAGAGGACCATCTTCTTGTAGTGTATGCTCCTCCTGAAGATGGGATGCAAGGTAGTCAAACAGATGCTCATAGAAAATAATATCCATTGAAACAAAGGTCCAACAAGTAGGGGGATGATAGCACCGTAGCCCTTTTGGGTCAGAGAGTAGCCCAAAAAAAGACACTGAAGCCTTCGGGGTTCAAGTTTACCAGGGGACCGATGGTTGCGGACATAACACACGTAACCAAATATCTTAAGGGGGACAATGTGGGAGGCATCACCAAGAAGAAGGTGCAAAGGAGCACGATTGGCCAGGACAGGGGTGGGGACACGGTTAATCAGGTAAGCAATGGTAAGAACAGCATCACTCCAGTATTGGGCTAGTACATGGCGAGCAAACATCAGTACACGAACCGTCTCAAGAAGGTGGCGATTCTTTTGTTCAGCGATGCCATTCTGTGCAGGGGTATCAACATAGCTCGTCTGGTGCATGGGCAGCAAGATACCTCTGGAAGTCGCCTACAAGATAATCTCTTCCATTGTCACTTCTTAGAATCTTGAGTGTAGACTGAAACTGTGTCATAATCATCTGATGGAATTGACAAAAACATTGAAAAACCTCACTCTTGTGGTGCATAAGTTACAGCCAAGTAGTTCGAGAATGACAATCAATAAACGTAACAAACCAACGGTGACCAGAAATTGAATTAGTTTATGCTGGTCCCCAAACATCAGAATGAATCAAATGAAAATTAGAACTGCTTCGAGTAAAAGGAGGATTGTACAAAGACCGAGTTTGCTTAGCTAGAATACAAGCTTCGCAAAAAAAGCTCATCCTGTTTACATTTATTTGCTAAAGACGGAAAAAGACTAGCTAAAACTAGAAATGAAGGATGGCCAAGCCACTGGTGCCACTGTTGAAAATCAGAATATGCCGAAGGTAGGGAAGTAGACAAGCTCGTAGAGGCTGAAGTAGAAGCTGACAGAGAGAGACCATCCTCAAGCAAGTACAGACCACCCTGCATCCTACCACATCCAATCGTCCTCCCTATTGCTAGATCCTGAAACAAACAATAAGAAGGAAAAAAAAAATGACTTTACAGTTTAAAGCAGAGGTAAGAAAGCTAATAGACAGAAGATTAACTGAAAATTTAGAAACATGAAGGACAGATTGCAAAGTTAAAGAAGGTATGCGTTGAATGGAACCAGTCCCCAATACAAAAGTGAGAGTCCCATCAACAACACGGACAGTATTAATTTCAAAAGTATAAATAAAATTAGTAAATATGGACGGGTTACCAATCTTGTGGTCTGTAGCGCCTGAGTCAATAATCCAAGGGGTAGAGGCTATTGACATAGAGTGACCACTAGAACACATACCTGAGTGGGCAAAATTAAAACCTAGGGAAGGACTGGCATTAGCAGAGGTAGATGGTGATCCAAAAGCGGTAGCAGATGATGATTGGAGCAAACGAGTAAGTGCCAAGGGTAGCTGAGCATCTATGGCCTGTACCATGGGTCCTGTGGGAGCTGCAGGTAGTCGAGTTTCTGTCTAATGAGCTTGGGGTCCCTTAAAGTTCTTGGAACGCTGTAAGGCTTTGTCATGGCGCTTGGCTTCAAAATCAGCCAGTTTACCATAAAGTTTCCAACATGTATCTTTGGTATACCATGGTTTTCAACAGTACTCACATTTGACTAGATTAATAGATGTCGTGGGTCCCTTGGAGGATGGAGTACCAGTGTAGAGAGCAGATCGAGCAAAGATAAGAGGTGATAGCATCGTAGTACGCCTCTGGTCTTCAAGTTGAACCATAGCATAGGCCTACTCTAAGGATGGAAAGGGATCCTTGCTTAGGATCTGGGGATTGAATCGGATCAAGTTCAGCATTTAACCCAGCAAGGAAAGTATACACCCTGTATTTCTCCTCCCTTTTTTTGAACATAGTAGCATCAACCTCACACTTGGCATGAATGCAATCATAAAAATCAATGGTCTGCCAACGATTTCGTAACTGTGTGTAGTACTGAGAGACAGTCAACTCTTTCTGGGTAATACCATGAACCTTCTTCTACAATGCATAAATCAGGGCATCATTTCCAGCCTGAGAGTAAGTGTCCATTGCAGATTTCCAGATCTGAGCAGTAGTGTCTAATAAGAGGTAACCCTCTACCAGTGCAGGTTCCATGGAATTGAGAAGATATTGCATGACCAAGGAGTTTTCAGCATTCCATTTATCCATTTGAGCACCTGCAATAGTAGGTTTTGCTGTGGCGCCGGTTAGATACCCAGCTAAACCCCTAGCAGTGATAAAAAGCTGAGTAGCTCTATACCACATCAAACAATTTCCTCCATCGAGTTTGATGGTATTGGTTGGGATGGTAAGGTTCTCCATCTTGTATGAGTCAGCTCCGACAGATGTAATTTCTGAAAACAGTAAGCTCAATAAGAAATTATTAGGTACCTGTGGTGTTGTGTATCAATCCTTCGGGAAGAAGAGAACCTACATGTAGCAAATAATTGATCCTCAACCGGTATAGAGGACTCGAAGAGGGTGTCTGTGTAGATCTCAGAGAAGAAATCCCATAACCAAGGGATACACGACAACCAAAAATATTGGAAAAAAACTTAGGGAGATATTTAGATCATTAGGACAATCTCAAAAGAAAGATAAACCAAAAAAAATTGCAGCAGGGATATAGGAAGCAAGAAGATGAATATTGACCCCTATGAATGGGGTATATGGTCTAGCGATAGGTATAGGGCTAGGTTTAGGTCTCGGTTTAGGTTGTTATGGTGTTAGTAATAATGGGTAGGTCTTGGTTTAGGTTGGATTGAGGGTTGCGACAGGTTTAGGTGATGGGTTAATGGTGGTGGTAATGAGGGAAGGGTTTAGTAATGGTTTAATGATCTCGGTACTGGGTTTTAAGGGTGGCAATAGGGTTAGGAATGGATTAAAGGGGATTCCAGCAGGTTTAGGATCTGTTTTTGTAGGAAGGAGGCGGTGGTTTAGGATATGGGTTGAGAGGAGGGAGGCAGTAGTTGGTGATGGAGTCGGCAAGTAAGGGAGATGTAGGCGATAGGTAGGAGGCCGTCGGGGTTAGGGAGAAAGAAAAAAGAAGAAGAGAAGAGAAGGAGAGAAGAGAGCAATCCTAGCTCTGATACCATGATGAAACTGGAAAAAAATGAGTGAATTGTGTTTCACCTCATTCAACCTCTTATTTATAATTACATATCAATGATAGAATTACAGTAATAACCCTTACCTACCACTGACAGCTACTAACAGCAAATAAAGGGATAAGGATAAGAATAAAATGACTAAACTACCTATCTCGACATTCTTAACAAGATATAAGGGTTGTTATTGTACGGGAATGAGCCTAGTTAACTTAGGCACATTCCTTCCCTTTAGTTATAATAAATAATGTAAGTAATGGGCTTAATTAGCAAGCCCATTATCGATTGGATTTATGTTTGTAGTGGGCCTAATTATAAAGGCCCATTACCGGTTGTATCTTAAATAGATTAGGAATTGGTCTTGTTGACTAGGTCTTTCTACCTACTTGGATTGTAATTAGGAGAGAGAGCCCTAGATCTTGTTTTTGCTTTCATTTTAATTCTATATATACAGCAAATGCAGGAGGGGTTTTAGAAGCCAAGGGTATTATGGGAATTGGGAAGTTCAGCAATAAATAGGAGGACATGTGTATGGGGAAAAAGGATTTTCTTCAACCTTAAGTAACCCAGAACCAATGTAAGAAGAACCTTCAATTCAGTCCACACAGCTTACTTGATTCAAGTCCAGTCAAGCTGAAACTCCAAGGTATGGATCATAACCTGTATTTCTCTTATACCCACTTAATACCAAGGCCAATAAACAAGCATAAAGGGGCTACGGTGACCTGACCAGATTTGGGCGGAGGTTACTGTAGCATCCAAGTTGCAGGTTTCAATTCTCATATTAAGGGGATTTCGGGTCATGGGTTCCAAAGGTTTAGGTCGTATATGGAAGAGAAACTTATGCCCAAAGTTTTAAGGTAAAAGGTGGTACACGAGGGAGATCAAACAAACTGAAAGTGGCTTTCAAGTACCACCCAGAACAGGGAACATAAGACGAAAGAAGAAGAACAGAGGAAGGAAGAAGGAAGAGAGGGGGGGGAGACAGCCTAAGGTAAGGGCTGTTCCTGATCATAGAGACAAAGGAGAGAGAGAGAGAGAGAGAGAGAGAGCACGCAAGTTCTGCCCGTAGGCACACCAATTCAAAACTCAATTCTTCATTCTTCATAGTATGAAAATAATACTCCCATTACATGTAATTTTAAACGAAAAACCTTCCTAAATTAATTGAAATAAACTAGTAATAAAATAAAATCTCTAATTAAAATAGAAATCATAACTAAGGAAATAAGATACCTACCATAACTTATTGCTTGCTTACTAAAATAAAATCATACCTAAACTTCCCATTTAAATTTCCCAAAATAAAAGATTACAAATCTATCCCAATTAAAATCAGTATTCCATTATTGGAATTGGTGTTGGCCCAACCTTAGACACCATAGCTTTTGCTTTCGGTGTAGTTATCATCGTTGTCGCTCTCCTCTACTTTTTCTATTTGCAAGAATTGGATTCTTTTATTATGGAAGCACTTTCTATATGTAGGTATTATTTGTTTCGTTTAGGAATGATATGGGTAGCCGCTTCCGTCTGACTTGGTATCCTCCCTCTGAAAAAGAGAAGAGAGGACTGATTGGGATTTTGGGATGCTATAAGCAATGAATGAACCTTGCACCTATCTTTCTTTTCTCTAGGGTTCCAGTTAAAAACTTAGGAACAACGAGCGCAACACTAAATGGCTCAGTGGTGGTTCTTTGTTCTGTACTAAAAGGACATGACAGTTCTCGCCTTAAAATTAAATCCTAGTATCCTACAAAGATTTCTATCCAAGCCCATCTCATCTTGTGGGCTCGCCGCTACATCAGATCCCCGTGCTATTATTTGTTTTTATAACATGTGAACGGTATGCTTACTGTTAATTGTTGTTTATATGCTTTACTACTTACAAAGAAGTGATGAAAGAGATTTTTTCGTAATTGTCTTTCTCTCATTTCAATATATAATGGTGTGCCGTGTGCTTGAGTTGTGGTTTGTCATACAATAATGAGACCCATCGATGGGGGGAATGGAACGAGAGACAGTCTCTCAAGCCGGGCGATCAGTATTAGGAGTGTGGAGCATGGCAAATTGGCGGCACTCTTCAGTATGGACCAAAGCATAGGATTGCTCCAAAGTAGGAGAAGTAAATCTGCTAAGGACTTGAACACATAGATCGAAATCTCGGTTCTCGAGGGTGTCTCGACCCTTGAGAAAACCGAGATTACCGTCGAGATCTCGGCGAGAACCTGCCGAAACTCCCAGAGGGTAAAAATGGGAGTTTCGACAGGTTTTTTTTATGGTTTAAGCCATTTTTTGCTGTTTTAAGTCCATTTTAGAGCCATTTTAAGGCTATATATTGCAGGAAAATACTTATTCAACATATATAAACACATTTGAAGCATAAAAAGTAATCACATTATCAAAAAAATCATACATTCATAAATCATAAATCCCACCAAATAACATAATTTACAAGTACTCATTATATGAAAGACTTAAATACTCAAAATGAAATAATACATTCCCATTAGTCCATCCCAATGTCTAATCATATGTAGAGTGGCGTGCAGGTTCCATCTGATCAGATTGACTTTGTTGAAGAAAATATATCTCGGTCTAATAAACAAAATCCTGCCACGACATCCTTCGGCTATAGAAGGTCTGGTAGTCTTCCACATATTTCTCATACATATGATCCGGGAAGTTTCTAACAATACCCAACCTTGGATACAATTCACTATAATGTGGAGTAAAGTGAGCATATATTGGCTGGTGTGGGGGCGTGGTTCTTTGCAAATTTGGGACTGAAAAGAGACTGTCTACAAAGTTTGAGCCAGTCTGTGATGTAGCAATACTAGTATCAGTGGAAAAATCATATGCACTTCCCATCATGCGGTCATCATCACCAGAATAAGAACTGTACACCGAAGTGGTACCAAATCCATGAGCACTCCACTGCCCCTGCTCCTGTCCACTGCTACCCACAATGCTCAGTCCTCCAAAACTTGTAAACATGTTATCCATTTCAATATCAGGCATAATATCAGGATCAGGAACAATGTCAAAGAAACGATCTTCTTCTTCTTCCACTAGTAGCAAAGGGCGTTCCCGTTGACGAGACCTACATGTATATGCAGTCATAGGCCGTGATGAAGATGCGTGTCCACCATGATCTGGATCCTGTGTAGCGTGTGTATACTGACTCTCATCGGCCCATCTAATAATGGGTACAGTCGGTCTAGGATCACCACCACCACCCTCATCACCACCACCACCCTCATCACCACTACTATCAGAAGTTGACCAGCCAGTTTGTTCAATTGTATCATCGCCTTCTGAGTCACTACCAGTACTAGTTGGGGGGTCAAACGGTTTAGGCGACTGTACGTGTACACGACCCTCATCCGAGGACATAAACCGCTCGAGATTAAAACCCATCAAAGCAGACACAGTGGGGTCGGGCATCCCACTAAGCTCATCCATCACTGGAACTACTCTGTCTCTCACCCATTCCACATAGGGATCCTCTTCATCTGAAGATAGTTGGAAGACGTCGGCTAGCTCGATCAACTCTTGTTCATTTCTTTGTTCAAATTTCAAGCATTGTACCCTCAGTTTCATGTTGTAATGGGCGTAGACCAAGTCATTTAGCCGTTGAGAGCCCAATTTATTCTGCCTCTTTGAATGGATAAGGGAGAAAGTACTCCAATTTCGCTCACACCCAGATGCGGAACACGTATGAGATAGGACTTTGATTGCAATTATCCTCAACTCAGCTGCATTCTCGTCATACAACAACCACCACTCAACTGCACAAGATGAAAAACACATTTTAATACACATATTAAATAAGATATTTTACTTGAAAATTTTAATTTCCATAATTCCATACCAGGATCGGTCTTATCTCGTCCAGCCACTGCAGCGGGAGTTCCAAAACTCCCAAGAGCATCTCTGAACGTTTTCATCTACACCCATTTCAAAATTTATAACCATTAGCCATTGTAATATGGGGATATTCAAATAATTCAGCACTTAAACCATACAACTCACCTCCAGATTGACCAGTGCTTGTACAGTATAATCTGGAACCAATTTTGCCACAACATCTTTTACCGCACCGATAAGGTCAGAATTGAGCCCAAGCACATGTGAATATTGGTACTTGGGGTTCAAATAGTATGCTGTAAAATATGAGTCGCCAGATTAAAATAGAGTACCAACTATTAAGTGGAACTAAATTAAATACATTATTAAATATACTCACCAGCCTTATGCAATGGGTGCATCAGCTGACTCTCCCATCGATCTTTGATAATCTTCACAAAATGTTTGTTTCCACGTAGAAGCACAGTTTTTATACGGTCCTTCAACATATCCATGGCAGCATATAAATGTGGCATGGTGGGCTGAAATGTTGTATCCACTAATCTCAGAACCTTCACCACTGGCTCCAGAATTTTGACTACATCCTTCAGTGTTCTCCAAAATTCCTCTGAAGCTATAGTAGTCTGTGCTTGAACCCCAGCGGGAGAGCTGGACTCCCTCTACCCAAACCAGTCCTCAGAAGCAAACATCGATCTGAGGCCTACCATCTTTGCCTGAAAGCTCTTTAGGGCTATTTAGTTGGTAGCAAATCTAGTAATGTCGGGTTTTACCAAGTCCCCTCTACATGTCTCCCTCAGCAAGTACAAAGAATAGCCATGGTTGTATACAAATGTTGTCACCTGGCATGCTTGTTCAACCACTTGCTTTACTTTTTGGATCTTGCCCATGTCCTTCAACATCAAGTCAATGCAATGGGCAGCACATAGAGTCCAAAAAAGGTTATAGTTAGCCATCATCATCTCTCCTGCCTTCTTGTAGTTGCTGCCATTGTCTGTCACAATTTGCACCACATTTGTAGCACCAACTTCATCCACCACTGTCTGTAGCAATCCATAGATGTAGTTAGCATCTTTTGTGTATGCAGATGCATCCACAGACTTCAAGAATGATGTCTTCCCATCACTATAGACCATGAAGTTGATGATGGACTTTCTAGTGGAACCAGTCCAACCATCACACATTATAGTGACCCCATATGCACCCCAATTATTCTTTAACCCTTTTATCCATAGTTCTAACTCTTTTTTAATTCTTGGGAGATAGACATTCATCACTTCATATGGAGTGGGGGCTTTAACACCAGGACCAGCCTGAGCAACTGCATCAAAGAAAGGCTGATAATATGGGCCACTATTGGCATTTGCTGGGATACTATTATAAATAGACCACCTAGCAAAGGCATCCCCAATAAATTCTTTTGTACCATTCCAGTTCCACATACTCTTTAATCTCTTATGTTTGGCGCTAGCTTTTCTAAAAACTACTGGATCCTGCTATAGAATCTCTACATAATCCTCATCCCTAGCAATAGGTGGTGGTGCTTGGGGTTATGCTCTAGTACTTTTTGATCTTCTAAACATAGAAGCCAACCCTCCCTTACTCCGTGTTTGTGGTTCTTCGGGCTGCTGAAATGATCTATTACCACCTACCCCTAAGGCTCTTTGCCTCAACCTTTCCATTTCCATCTCATGGCTGACTTTAGTAGCCATTGTTGCCCGTCTCAGATCTCTGGTTTCTTCCTCAGTCAAACCCCAGGTATCTAGACCATCATCATCTGAACTATCATCATCCAAACCACGCACTGTACCTCGGATTGCTTCCTCAAATTGTTGTTTATTTTTTTCTTTCTCTGCCATTCTCTGCTGGCCTCCCTTCATCTGTGCAGCTATGGCCCTGGTAATCTCCACAGGAACTATAGCACACTTTGCCACGTCTATAGAAGTCTCACTCAAGTGTTGTTTAAGTCTGGTAATCCCACTAGACATAAGCATCTTCCCACAGAATTTGCATTGGGTCTTCTTTCTATCACCGTCAATGGCGGTACAATACTGCCAAACCATGTCAGTACGACCAGCATCACTACCTCCCTCACGAGAACCCCGAAGCAACCATAATATTTAGAACGAGACACTGTTACATAAGATGATAAATAGAGAAATTTAAATCAATAGATTTACATTAATAAAACTTAAAATTGAAGAACATAAAAGCATCAAATATGCGAATACAACTCAAAACACATTGAAATTACTTTTCAAAATTTTAAAACTATGTTACAAGAAAACAGAATATTTTTCGTAATTTTTCATAATTATTTAGATATTATTAATAATTTTGGATATTAAATAAAAATAATTTATTTTTCAAAAAATATAATCCGACAACATGAAACCGTAGATTGGTCAATGATGTTCAACATATATTATTTTAAACACCAATAAATAAGTATTAATATTTTTTTACTAATTTTTTATTGTTGAAAAATAGAATTTATTAATAAAAAATTCATAAACATAAAAATATGTACAGAAAAAAAAAACTGAAACCGTAACCGTGTAGATCGGCCAACGATGTTCAACATATATTATTTTGAATACCAGTAGATAAGTATTAATATTTTTTTATTAATTTTTTATTGCTGAAAAATAGGATTTATTAATAAAAAATTCATAAAAATAAAAATATGAACAGAAAAAAAAAACTGAAACCGTGACCGCGTAGATCGGCCAACGGTGTTCAACATATATTATTTTGAAAGTAAACTGATTAATATTTAAGAAATGTATTTTTTATTTTTTAAACAGAAAATTATATTTATATATATATATATATATATATAGAAAAAAAAATGAAACCGTGGCCGCATAGATTGGCCAATGGTGTTCATCATATAATATTTTCAACACCATCTAATTAATATTTATCATATTTTTTTTATTTTTAATTGCTGAAAAATACATTTTTTTAACAGAAAATCAAAATAAAAAATATGTATGCAAGAAAATAATTTCGAAAGGATGAGTTGTAGATCGGCCTAATGACTCTCACATATATAAATTTCATGATGGACCAACATGTATTGAACATATTCATGTAAAAAAGTAAGTTTTAAGGGAAAAAACCATACGTCAAACCTTAGATTTGCAAAGAATAGGTCAAAATGAGCCTCGAACAACACTTTGATGGAGAGATTTGCAATGAACAGAAGTTTTCGAACCTTAGATGCAAGGTTGGAGAAGAAGGAATGGAGGAGAAGAAGAAAACAGAAGGAAATTGAGAAGAAAAATGCGTCTCGGTCGAGATCGGTCGAGATCTCGACCGAGACTCTTATATAATAACTTGGACCAGTTCGAAACTGGTCGAGACTGGTCGAGAACCAGCCGAGAATTGGTTGAGACTGGTCGAGAACCAGTTTCGAACTAGGTTCCCGTCTCGACCCTTTCGAGACTACCGAGAACTGGTTGCTGCCCTTTTGAAGAAGGAGAAAACCGAGAGAGAAGGTGAGCAGTGAGAGAGGGAGAGAGAGAGTTAGTGAAAAGACAGTTAAAAGCAAGCAAAAAAATTTCACAGAAAAACTTTAGATCAGAATGATAGGTCTGATCCCATGTCGAAAGAACAGTTCTGGGAAACTGGGACAATGATTGGATGGTCTTTAGGGACCTGCCAGGCCTTTATTCATAACAAAAATAAGGGAAATAAAAAGACTAGAAAGACCACCCATTAACCAACTCTATTAATTTAGAGTCGGATATATTGGAAAAGTACCAAATTGCCCCTTGCGGCCTTGCAGTTTTCATAATTCAACAATGTGGCTGTGTGTTAATGTTACATTGTTGTGACCCTTAACAACTCAATCTTTTACGATAAGTTTTAAGATAAGTGGTTGTAACATGGTATAAAATCTAGGAGGTCGAATGTTTGATCCCTGATAAGTGCGATAAGTTTTTGTTATATGTTATTGTGCCCCTACGTGTTGTGCCCCCTTGGTGCCACGTAATGGCGCCACCACGTGCTGGTGTCATGTACATAGCCGTGTATATATGTGTGAACCTGCATGTGCCGGGGGATGTTGTGTGTTGATATACAGTGTTGTGGCCCTTAACAGCTTGAGCTTTTAGGATAAACGGTTGTAACATACTAACATATGACAAATGATCCAATAACCAAATTTCATAATAGCTTTAAGAAATTTCAAGATGCAACAAAATACACCCACAAAAATTCACTATATTATATATATATATAGGAAAGAAAATTCGCCCGGCAATGAACTTCTGATGCATAGCCAATAGGTAAAAGGCACCCACCTGTAACCCCAAGAGGTACCAGCATGAGCCAACAACATGTCCAGCCAAAATAAATGTGAGAAGATTAATGACAAAGTTTGACCATGCTGATTCAAAGATGAAGCCTGTTGGAGACTGACCAGCAAGCAAAGGCAGGAACCTGAAAAGTTTAGGTATGTACTGAAGTAGCAGTGTCGCCCGCAAAAGACTCTTTGCAAAATTTGCTCCTGATGATCCGACATAATCAGGTAAGACCACCAGTACAATGATCTAGACAAAAGGATAACAGAAAAGCAAAGATTTGTCAGTAACAAATAAGCAGAGGTACATAATTTGAAACAAAGCTACACACCTGTAGTAGCTGCCAACAAAACTAGGGAAAAAGAAAGAATGTGGGAAAAGACCAGTTTAGATTAAAGAGAAAGCGCTGGTTACTGGTGGAAAGATTCTCTACCATAAAACTGGCTCAAAGCAAAGGATGCTATTAACTCATATTCTTCACAACACTATTCACACTCCATCTATAAGTACATTACACTTCTGTAACTATCTAACTCGATTCAAACTCCAATAAACTTCATCATTACAAAATGCAATATCAGGGGTTTGGAGCCACTAGGACCACATTAACAGCTTGAGGCCTCAAACTTTGTCCTGTATCTCATGTTTACAGGATATGAACCACCGGTTGGGCCCATCTAAAAGGTTTAACAGCACCTAATCAACTCAGAAAGCTTTGTGCCATGCTTCTGACTTTTTAGCCACAAGAAATGATGATTTCACAGGCTGAATGTTTGAAAGATTTGGGAACCACTTGATGGCCACCTGTAAAATTTGGTGGTAATCAACTATATGGGCATTCCCCTTGCTTTTTCAACAGTTCCTGATGCGTTCATTTCAGTAAAAACTTTTCTAAAACCTCTGTAATTACACATGAGCACCAGATTGGCCTGAAATTTTGTCCATGCTTAAATGATTTATAATTTGGACCCCAACCAAACTGTCATGTGCAGTTCTTAAGGGTGTTGAGACACGATGCGATCCAGATCATGGTTTACCCAGCTCCTATAGAAGCTTTAATTCAAACTATAGAAAACAGAAATCTTCAAGATTAAATGCAGACATGACAGGTTAACAAATATACACTGTTTCCTTACTAATTAGTTAAAATCTATAGAAAGGAGAGAAGAGGGTTGGACTCTTGGGCTGTAGAGTTTCCTTCCCATAATTTAAAATTCTAAACTGTAACTTTTAATGGATTTTGAATTGATATATGTACCGATTCTATGAGAGCTTTGGAGAAGAATTGAACATGAGAATTAATTGGTCTACTCGAGGGAAAGAACTCAATATGAAGCAAATAGGTCTACAATCTACACTCTTAAATTTTGATTGGATCACTGATAAAAAGGTACAATGATAGGCTGGCTGCTAAAGGGTAGGTAGACATAGACATATAGCAATAGCATGAAAAATTGCTTCCATTGTGAAGATAAACTTAGTGTTCTTTCACCTTTGGCAAAGAATGGTCACTGCAGCAGTTTGATGTAAAAAATGCATCTCTTCATGTCAAAACAGCACTACCATGCAAAACAAAAACTTTACCTGAGGTAGTGGTAATACCATGAATAGATCGATTACAAAATAGCCAGAAAGGTAATGGAGAGCTATTTCCTTGGGATGGATAACAAAATCTCCGGCACCCACCACTGTCGATTCTGGAGCAACATAAGCCAACCTAAACTGCAGAAAACAAATGACAGATATTGAATGAGGCTTGCACTCCACAATAGTAACTACAGGTAAAGAACATGAACAAGTTACTCTACTACTGGATTTCATCAGTGTATGATTGGTTAACAATGCAATTCAATTTAAAAAAATAACTTGTGAATACATTTTGGTGAAGACCATGAAATCTGCAGAAAGGATGATCAAATCGATGGAGCATTAAGCTATCTCCAAAAGAACATAACAATTCCATACACAAAACCAAAGGTTTGGTTCTGCCTGCTTTTCTTAAAGCGGCTTCCAAGCTGGGATTGGGTGACATTTATGGTCCAGCTTGAGGGAAGCATTAATGTACCACAGGAGTAGTTTATTCTTTCTATGATGTAGATTTAGGTTTGTCTAAAATGTACAGAAACGAAGGGTACTTTTGTATTTTTATCATGACACTTAAGTTATATATATACACGAGACTATCTATTGGGGAATTAACTCATCCTTTCTGGTGAATATAGGGCAATTTTACGATGGGAGTACAAAGATTTCATGTGTACATAACAACACACGATAGGAGGAGTTCTTCTATCAAGTTGTATCTTCTATTCGGGTAGTATTAGGTGGCTGCGTATTGGGTTTCTTTTTTTACTTTGGTGTTTTCCTTTTTTAAGTTTTCTTGATAAGGCAGGTGTCCTATTTTCTTGTAACTGATTGCTAACTAAATATCATATAGGGTAAATTACACCCTCGGTACCTAACGTTTCATGAAACTTCACCAAAGGTACATAACATTTCAAAATTTATGTTTGGGGTACTAAATTAGAATAAGTCTATCCTAGGATTGAATAAAATTCCAATTTTACCCAATCCTTTCTCCCTCCTCCCCTTCCCTTCCCTTCCACTCCCCTCCCTCTCATAATCTCTCCAGCGCTGGCAACCCCCACTTCCCTTGCCACTCCTCTCCTCCATAACCCCTCCACCACCGGCCACCCCCTCTCCCTGCCCCCACCTCCCTTGCCACTCCTCTCTTCCATAATCCCTCCACCACCGGCCACCCCTCTCCCTGCCCCCACCTCCCTTGCCACTCTCCTCTCTACCGTATCCCTCCACTTTCGGCCAGAGTGCCATGGAACCTTGCACTGAGTGCAGAACAATCTCTGGCAATAGGGACACTCAGACTGATTAACAATTGGTCTTTCTTTTCCATCCTCGTCCACTAGCATCACTTCCGAGCAGTCCTTGAAAGGACAATAGAACATGCACGAGTCAAGTATCAGAGACTCACACATAGAGGTCGACCAGCGATCCAGGACTTCATCAGGGACGATGGAGCGACATTGGTATGGCTCCAACACTGCTTTACAGTTGAGATCAGGGCACTTCACCATATTGACATTTTCTTGGATCTTTGAAGCCACATGTTTGCCGATGCATTTGTGACAGTAGGAGTGGCGGTAGATCATCTTGTTCCTGAACATCCCTGTCAGTTTATTGTCCATGCATATCTCACAGAAGCTCTGAGAAGAACATCAGATCTGAATTTCAAGCACTTAGAAGCCAAGAAGAACATCAGATCTGAATTTCAAAGCCAAGAAGAACATCAGATCTGAATTTCAAAAGCCAAGAAGAACATCAGATCTGAATTTCAAAACCAAGAAGAACATCAGATTTCAATTGATTTTAAGCAACAACGAAATTAATTTTCTGCTGATCTATTTGATCCAGCCAACCAATCTGTGATGAGGCCTTCACGATCTCTGGTAAGTCTCGTTCTAACTATGGTTATTGCCAGAAAATAACGGAACACAGGGAGAATATGTAACCTATCGACTGGAAACCGAAGGAATCTAAGCACAAAATGAGAAAGAAACAGTGGTGCGAACAATTCTAGCAAAAATTTAGATGCGTAAAGAGAATAATCACTCACAGAAACCACAATTTTCGCAGAAGAACAAGAGAAATCAAACAGAGAAACTACAGGTAGAAGGAAAAGCAGCAAATCAAACTCAAAAAGGCCAAAAAATAAAAAATAAAAAATAAACAAGCTAAGGTACCTTCACAGTAAAAACAAAGAAATTAAAGAGGAAAACTGTACCTGGTAATCTGGAAGGGAGATCTGAAGGCAAAACCAAGCAGATCTGAGGAGTTAAGGGAAAGGAAAGGGTTGGCCGAAAGTGGAGGGGTACGGTAGAGGGAAGAGTGGCAAGGGAAGTGGGGGCAGGGAGAGGGGGTGGCCGGTGGTGGAGGGGTTATGGAAGAGAGGAGTGGCAAGGGAAGTGGGGGTTGCCGGCGGTGGAGAGATTATGAGAGAGAGGGGAGTGGAAGGGTAGGGAAGGGGAGGAGGGAGAAAGGATTGGGTAAAATTGGAATTTTAACCAATCCTAGGGTAGACTTATTCTGATTTAGTACCCCAAACATAAATTTAGAAACTTAGGCACCTTTGGTGAGTTTCATGAAACGTTAGGTACCCAAGGTGTAATTTACCCAAGTTTCATGAAACGTTAGGTACCCAAGGTGTAATTTACCCATAATCCAGATTACTCTCTCTCTCTCTCTCTCTCTCTCTCTCTCTCTCTCTCTCTCTCTCTCTCTCTCTCTCTCTCTCTCTCTCTCTCTGTTTGGTTATTGGATTATATTGGCACATGGTAACAAAGCTACCCAAATAATCAAGCCTTCTTCGATTCTGATTTTGAGAGTCTAAGGTTTTCTTGTGAGGGCGATTCTAAGAGAGGTGTCTAATCGTGGATATGGTGCATACGCTTGGATATGCTAACTTAGGGAAAAAATGCACAAGAATGATTAGGGAACATGCAAAACACAATTTTAAAGCATAAAAATACTATAATAAGCAACATTAAAAAGGAAAATGTTTCATACATTCATACTAACACCATGTCATGTTGTGAGCAGGTTCAAACTCAAAGTGATAAGTATGAGGAATGGGTGCAAACAATAAGAAATCCATGGAAATGCAAGTAATAGTAAAATCATTTCATGATGAACACACATACATAACCATTTATGCATTTAAAGTAATTTTCAATCCATTTCGGCATAAAATAAAAAAAAAATTTCCATATTATACTTGACCTTTTAATTTTCAAAAATAACAAAACCAATGGAAATGTATGTAATAGTAGAACCATTTCATGATGAACACATAAACATAGCTTTTATGCATTTAAATCCATTTCAAACAAAAAAAAAATTCAATTTTATGACTCGTTTTGTATTTTCCAAAATTAGAAAAAAGTAGAAAAAAATGGAATAAACATGTAATCACATCTCCAATATGTTCTTTATGCACATCAGAATGTTTTTCAAAGAATTTGATGTAAAATTGCATCTAATTATTCTCATTTTTTATATTTACCAAAAAACAAAAATAAAAATTGAAAATGCAAAAAATCCAAGCATCAAGCATTATGATAGATTATCAGTTCAAATACAATACATAAAAACTTCATGTAAATCGAGTACATAATAATGAAGAAAAAAATTCAAAATTCATATGTTCTTGAAGCAAAACTAGACTTGGATTTGCAAAAGAAAAAAAAAATAGTTTTCAAAGCATAGATCATTTTAGCACTCAATACTTAACTAAACCATACCATAAAATCAAAGATCCAAGCACGATTTGAAGGAAAAGGAAGAAGTATTGAGTGTATCGACTATCGACTTTTAAGTGAGTGTACGACCAGTATCAAACCAAAACCAATACAGTTCGATACACTTCGATACAAGTTTTTTTTTATTCGAGAAACTAGAAACTTAAGTGTATCGATACGTATCGACCGTATCAAGATGTATCGGTTCGATACGGTCGATACATGTGGATACAATTTATGTTTTCAAAAATGAGATACATACTGTAATGTATCGTATTGCCATTGTTGATACAAATACGTATTGGTCGAAACGCCCTGTATCGATACAATACTTGAAACCATAACCACAGGTTATTGCATCTTTGTAAATGGCAAACATATCACCTGGCGTAGTAAGAAACAGACAACCACGGCTAGATCCAATACAGAGGCTGAGTATAGAGCTATGGCTCATACTACAGCTAAGTTGTTGTGCTTGAAGTCACCTCTTAAAAGTTGGGATTTCCAATTGTTCAACCCATGAAGATGTTTTGTGATAACAACACAGCCATTTACATTGCAAGCAATCCGGTGTTCCATGAAAAAACTAAGCATATTACAGTTGACTGTCACTTTGTACCATGGTTTTAAATCTTGGATCTCAACCCTGTCTCGGTGAGGTCCAAAATTTTTGAGATTTCTAAGATCTCGAAATCTGACCGAGGCACTGCCTTTTTTAACATATAAACATCAAGATTTCCGAGATTTATGAGATCTCGAAAAGGTCGAGATTTCCGAGAATTTGTACAGAGTGTAGTTATGTAAAAGCTAATTATTACACCATTTGTTCCTTCTGCTGATCAGCTTGCTGATGTGTTTACCAAGCCCTTTTTTGGTCCAGCCTTTCACAAAGTTGTTTCAAGCTAGGCATCAGTGACTTGCATGCTCCAGCTTGAGGGGAGTGTTGAATATGGTACAAATTGCATGTATACATGACAGTTCACGATAAGGGGAGTCCCTCTATCGTGTGGATTCTTCTGTATTGGGTAGTATTAGGTGGCTACGTATTGGTTTCTTTCTTTAGTTTGGTGTTTTCCTTTTTTTCTATGTTTTCTTTTAAGGAATCATATTTTCTAGTAACTGACTGCTTACTAAATATTATATATTATCACAATCATGGTTAAAAATCTCGGCGAGATCTCAAACTTCTTGAATAGGTTGAGACGAGATCTCGTCTTGTACGAGATCTCGATATTCCTGACCAATTCACGACTGGTCTCAACATTTTCGACCAGTTTTCGATCATTTCTCAAATGGTCTCGACATAATGTATGAATTATGATTGTATTGTCTACTTGACTACTTTGGGTTTTTTTACTATGAAAATTAACTAATTAAGTGCTATTATGTTTATTCTTCTCCTAAAATATAATTTTACTAGCTCATTTGGTCTTCTTTGATTTTCTACTAGTGTAACATTATGTAGAATTGCAAATATTACCCTAGGTTTACATGTGAACTTCAAACCGACACTGCTAAACATGGGTGTAAACCAAACAACCACCATGTGCGATTATTTTTTAATTTTATGGTTTAAATGTGTTTATATATGCTAAATAGGGTTTCCCTGGAGTATCAGGCCTTAAATGGCCATTTTAGGGTCGAAACACACTTTTTAAGCCTTCGCGGCTTTTTTACAGTGCCTTGCCGAGATTTCGACCAAAATCTCTGAGATTTCGACCAAAATCTCTGAGATCTCGACCAAGATCTCTGAGATCTCGGTTTCTCAGAGGGTCGAGACACTCTCGAGACTCAAGATTTTGAACCTTGATCACAATGAGGAGCTGCTGAGTATCTATAGGTTCTGCCACTCACAGAACTCCCTCTTCTTCCATCATCTCCTTTCCTCCATTCTCTCTCTCTCCCCTTAGTTCTTTTGTTTAGTTATTGGATTATATTCTGTCACACTTTTATCAGCCGACAGCTCTCTTCTTCTTCTCCCATTGATCTCCATCTTTCTGTCTTTCTTCTCACTTTTTCTCTCTTCTTCTGTATGTGATATGCTGGTTAATTTTGTTCTGGTATTGTCAGAACAACTTTCATGAGATTTGTTTCTCAGAGCCGTGTCATAGGGGAATGGTGTCAGTCCGAAACTTGTACTACCAAACAGCAGTTCTTCCACCATTTCCACAACAGTACCTACCCGCCCTCCTAATCCTTGACCGCCCTACACCAGTCCCGATGTCAATATCTGAAATCAATATATCTAGCCATCCATACAATAAAAAATTACAAGAATGACACTCACCGACTGTCAATGATGTTTTCTTATTCACCAAATGGTTGTCATGGAGAAATAAAGAGTAATCATGTGCAGTGTCCTTGTTAATTAACCATAAATCTTTTTATCAACAGGTATAATTAAACACTTTCTGCATTTCCTTTCACAGTCCACTTCAAGCTTCAGAAAAAGGCATTGCAAAGGATAACAAAGATATTGCATCAATTGAAGACAAATTAAGAAACTAGGAGGAAATAGCTTACCTGAAGAAGCATGTGTAATAAATAAATGAAATCAGTAACGGTTCTAAAAATCACAAGTGTTGTAGTCATGGGCAAGTCAAGAACCATACACTTATTATCCTGTTTTCAAACAGACAAGCAAATAAATAAATAACATGCTCACAAATAAGGAAGGGTAAAGGAACAATACCAAGAAGAGGAGCAAACATTATAAATCTAGATAAATAAAGCAAACAGAAGAAAGATATCATTACTACACCAAAAGATAAACCTAGTTGCTAAAGTGTTTAAGGATAATATTAGCATAGTTGTCAAGGTGACAAGGTGACCCAAGGCATTAGAGAACACATAAAGTTATAAATCCTCCAAATCTCTTGGACAACCAACGGTCAGATTAACCTATAAGATAAGTTTTCCATTGCTGATTTCCTGGTTTCGTATTTAACCTATTGTGTGTGTTGGTGTAATCGGTCATATAGCAAAGCTAGGAGTATAAATTAATTATCCAACCCTAGATTTTGCATCAATTGGTATCAGAGCTTAGACAATGCAGGGTTCTAACTCTCTTAACCAGCCCATTGATCCTATAACTTTGGTGCTCCAACAACTAGAGGAGATGCAAGCCCAAATTACTAGTATGGAAAATAAGATGAATTCTATGACCGAAGGACAGCAGCAGTCCACGGCCGATAATCTTCCTAGGACTCGTCCTAAAGCTTCTCAAAGGTTTCCTATTGTTGACCATCAAGATCCACCCTACCATGAGCATGATGGGAAACCCCACCCTATGAAAATACACATAAAGTAAGGCTGGAATTGAAGGAGTTCAATGGTCGACATGACCCACAAGCATTCCGTAATTGGATGTGTTCCCTAGATGGCTAGATGATTATTTTACTTGGTTTGAGCTTCCAGAGATCAGGAAATTAAAGCTGGCCAGATCCAAACTAGTGGGAGCCACTCGTGAGTAAGAGCATTGTCCACACAGAGAGTATGAGCTGAAACAAGGGAAGATGGAACATTGAAAATAGGATCCAAGTAATACAGCCCATCATGTACCCTACCACATCCAATCGTTTCTCCGGTTGCCAAGTCTTGAATGACACAATGAGTAGAATAAAAGCGAACACAACAGTTAAGGTCAACGGTGAGAAGGTAAATAGGTGGGAGATTGGCACAAAGGTTAGGGACATGGAGGGAAAAATACAAACTAATAGTAGGAGAAATCCCTTACCAGAGAGCAGATAAAGTGTCATCAGCAACTCGGATTTTATCCTTACCTGAACTAGGAATATAGGTGCGGAACATGTCCAAGGAGCCAGTCATATGATCTGAGGCCCCAGAATCAAGGAGCCACGAAGGACTAGAAAGGGAGGAAACATGAAATATACATGATTGGGCAAGGTGAAACACAGAGGTAGTGGCAGAAGCTATGATAGGATAGGAAGAACCAAGCTATGTCATCATCCATCGGAGAGCCACCATCTGTTCTGAAGAAAATGGGAAGCCAGAAATAGTGGAAGAGTCAGCAGTAGTGTCTGTCATATGAGCCTGAGGACAAGAGAACTATGGTGTAATGATTTAATCAGTGAACTTCTCATCCATAGAGTATGATATCTTGTCAGTGTTCCAGCCATGGTTTTAAAACTCGACCGAGGGTCGAGATCTCAACCTTCTCGGTGGTCTCGACAGGGTCGAGACGAGATCACTAGTCGAAACTGGGTCTCGACCAGTCTCGACCAGTTCTCGACTGGTTCTCGACTAGTCTCGACCAGTTTCGAACTGATCCAAGGCTTTATATAAGAGTGTCGGTCGAGATCTCGACCGAGACTCATTTTCCTTCTCTAAACCTTCTGTTTTCTTCTCCTCCTCCATTCCTTCTTCTCCAACCTTGCATCTATGGTTCGAAAACCTCTGTTCTTTGCAAATCTCAGACCGCATGATGGGAAGTGCATATGATTATTCCGCTGATACTAGTAATGCTACATCACAGATTGGCTCAAACTTTGTGGACAATCTCTTTTCAGTCCCAATTTTGCATAGAACCACGCCCCCACACCAACCAATATATGCTCACTTTACTCCACATTATAGTGAATCGTATCCAAGGTTGGGTATTTTTAGAAACTTCCCAGATCATATGTATGAGAAATATGTGGAAGACTACCAGACCTTCCATAGCAGAAGGATGTCGTGGCAGGATTTTGTTTATCAGACCAGATATATTTTCTTCAACAAAGTCAATCTGATCAGATGGAACCTGCACGCCACTCTACATATGATTAGACATTGAGATGGACTAATGGGAATGTATTATTTCATTTTGAGTATTTAAGTCTTTCATATAATGAGTACTTGTAAATTATGTTATTTTGTGGGATTTATGATTTATGAATGTATGATTTTTCGATAATGTGATTACTTTTTATGCTTCAAATGTGTTTATATA
This sequence comes from Protea cynaroides, assembly GCA_028583415.1. Taxonomy (NCBI): domain Eukaryota; kingdom Viridiplantae; phylum Streptophyta; class Magnoliopsida; order Proteales; family Proteaceae; genus Protea; species Protea cynaroides. Next base: position 43,122,666 of record CM053273.1, read on the forward strand.
TGTTGAATAAGTATTTTCCTGCAATATATAGCCTTAAAATGGCTCCGAAATGGACTTAAAACAGCAAAAAATGGCTTAAACCATAAAAAAAACCTGTCGAAACTCCCATTTTTACCCTCTGGGAGTTTCGGCAGGTTCTTGCCGAGATCTCGACCGAGATCTAGGTAATCTCGGTTTTCTCAAGGGTCGAGACACCCTCGAGAACCGAGATTTCGAACTATGGTTCCAGCAACAAGAGACCTTCCCACATGGCAACAGAAATGCTGCAATTAAACCATTTAACTAGGATTTTGCACTTTCTTATTTACTACTCTGATACCATCTAACTTTTTTTTTTTTTTTTGGGTGAATAACCATGTAACTAATTTAATAATAGCATACCCCTAGTAAAACTGACTTTAGTAACTAAGACTAAAAAGAACTAAAAGGCTACATTATTCTTAATCAATGACAGGAACACCCTTACTAGTAAAGATACAAATCAGAACCACTAATTGTACCCCTTTAACAGAGGTGGTTCCGCACGTATCGGTTGTCTTAAACTCTCAAAGATGAGAATTATGGAGGGTTATCTACTGCTGCCTCTTTTGTTTCTCTGTTTAGATGTTTACATTGTCACAATTTGCTGAGACAAGTAGTAATGAGATTGGAAGCCATTCTCGCGGTTAAGATATTATACTTGCATCACAACAGTAGAGTGTTGTAAATGTTAGATAGCTTATGCATGGGCTATATACTTGTTGATACTTGACAGACATGAGTTTGATATACATTTTTGTGTGCTCTTCCTAACAGCTCGAGCTTTTGGGATAAGTAGTTGCAACATGATATCAACAATACTTATGTGCATGTCATGTGTGAGGAAGAAAGATGAATATCTTATTCTTAGTGGAACCATGGAAAATAATGTTGATTCTCTCTCTAGCTGTTTAACCACCGGAAGGCATGCCTTAACCATGGACTATATGTCTGTCATAGAAAAGGAGGATTAAACATAAATCTCTTATACATTATACATCGATTTTCCCTTCTCCAGCCTTTTGAATTTAGCCGGTAAGCAAAGAGATCTGAAAGCTCCTTTTGGTGAAAAAGGCCAGATTTTGTAATGTTTTTCCCCGTTATCCCTTGTTAGGGCATGAGGAAAGAACACAATAAAACAGGCGTTTGATGGCAAATCAAGAGACCAAACCTATGCTGCAAAAACAATAGCATTCCCAAGTTCCCTGATAAAGAATTTCATAAAAATTTGTTGGGGTTAAATGGGAAATTATGATGAACATTGATCAAAATTTTGCACTAAGCTCTTAACAAGAATCTTTATAAAATCTGTTAAGACACCAAATCTACATTTTTTGGAATGAAAAGAAACTGCACTATACCTCTTGAACAGTGAGGAGGAAGAAGAACAAAGGATCTATAAAAATCGCCACCAAGAAAGCAATAACCAAAAATTTATTCCATTGTTGAACAACTTTAGCATGAGGATTCATGACACCAGGAATAAATTGATATAGAAAGTTCAAAATCCTCCTCCATGAACCTTTAGCATCTCCGTAGAAAGCATTTTGCAACTGCAATTGCACAAATTACAGTCTACATAAGTGTGTCAGTGTATGTAACAATGCCAAAAATGTATTAAAAAGGGTAGAGAAAGAGCAATTACAAATTTAAAGAAAACTATTAAGTACTTGCAACTGGTCAACCCCCCCTCCTCTCCCAAAGAACACCACTGGAATATATTCAATAAACATAAATGAATCATGTAGGACTCACACACCATCACATCTTTTTTAACTTCTAAAGCTGAAATCAAAGAAAATCCAAAATAAAGGTTTCAATGGCCATCAGAAACCTAGGGTTCTGAACTGCAGCCCCCAAACACTAAATAAGATAAACCCTCAAAAAGAAGTGAAGATGGGAACGACCCAACCAGAATATCAGTTAACACCAATAAAGGGTGAATTACATCTCTTGTATGAAATATTAATAGACCCTAAACCCTAATTCCAATAAAGGGTGAATTACATCTCTTGTATGACATATTTATAGACTACTAAACCCTAACCGACCTTACTTTTGACTTAAAATGGAAAATTCTATCACTCCCCTATAATGCCCTATACTTACCCAAACTCCAATACAGTTAACTTCTTCTCTCATTCCTCCAGGCTCCAGAAAAGCAAAATTCCAGCTCTTCTTCTCCCTTGGTATACCTAAATTACCCCTGGTCCCCTCCCCTCCTCTCACCCCTCAAGAAGCCCCTATTCCCGAATCCTCTGCATTTTACCAGACCTCACTCCCACACTCAAAAGTCTCAATCAAAATTGCATGCAGCTCTTGACGAATACCAAAGTCCTCTCTCTCTCTCGCTCTCTCAGTTCTCTCTCTCACACGCTCCCTGCACTATATTCCCTCTGCTTGAGCTTGAGTGGTTGCAATAGCCATTTCAATTGGGATCAGTTTAATCAGAAGAAGAAGAGATGGTGGTAGAAGCTTTGAACTCCCCGAGAACAGCAACCACATCGTTCCACTATGAAGTCATAGATTTACACTAACTTGAGCCATGGGCAGAAGGCAATTGGCGCCAAGCGCTCCAAGTGTCCCCATCCCAACAACCCACCCTCCAAGGAGGAGAACCACGTCCTCTGCCACATCATGCTCACTCATGGTGGAGTAAATGGAATAGATGTGCCCCAACCACCACCAGAATGTTACACCCACCCCATAGCCTTCTTCCCCGTTGCCCTCACAACCTCCCACTCTGAAGCTAAATTTCAAGTGTTCCATATGCAACAAGGCCTTCCCTTCCTACCAGGCCCTCGGAGGACACAAAGCCAGCCATCGTAAACTTACCAGCACCAAAGACCGCTCCTCCTCCTCCGCTACCACCACCTCACAACCACCCCCTGCAATCCAACCCCAGGTGGTGGCGGCACCAGGACCCATGAATGCTTTATCTGGAACAAAACCTTCCCCACCAGGCAGGCCTTGGGTGTACACAAGCGCAGCAACTACAATGGCAGTAACAACAATGTGACGACTTCATCCTCTGATGGCCCAACTTCTTCGAGCTACAGACACTGTGATTTTGACCTCAACTTGCCAGTCTTATACAAATTTGTCCAAACTTTGGCTATCTCAGTGGACAAAAGTTTCAGTGTTCTGGTTATGAAGAGGTGGAGAGTCCTCTACCCTAGAAGAAGCCTCGCCTCTTCATTACAGAAGATGTCCCTCCTCTACCTCCTCCTCCCCCTGATGATCAGAAAAATTAGAAAATTAATACTCTATTGGAGATGATATTCAGCTCTCCCCTCTCCCATCTTACCAAGGTTGTCATGTCGACAAGGCAACCCAAGGCATTGGATGGCCTCTGGACCCACAAGGCGACCTAATTTCCAAGGCGGTACCTTGACAACACTACATCTCATTGTACATTTTTTGTATTTACTTTTTTTAATCTATCTTAGGTTCAATTATTATTTCTATATAGAGAATCTTTCATTCATTCTTTGCAAAACCCTTTGTGTGTGTGTGTGGGGGGGGGGGGGGGGGGGGAGAAAGGGGGAAGGGTCTTAATGACGCCAATAAAATGCATCTTGTTTCTTAAGAAGACGCGCGTGATGTCAAGCAAAAGGGTGGCATCAAAATTAAAAAGCTTTACGTCATCAATACAACTATGTTTGGTGAATGGCTTTGGAGAATGGATGACGATGACAACAACCTCTCTCAAAAAGTGATCATTGCCAAAATATGGAGTGGGAGGGGACTGGAGTTCAGGAGCGGTTCCTACTTTTTATGGAGTGGCTCTATGCAGAGGCATTATGAATGCTTCTCAAGCCTTTCTGCCATATACTAACTAGTCATTGTCAGAGGTGATTGGATTCATTTTTTGTCGTATTATAGCTTAATGGTCACTGGTTCAAAACACAGAAACAGCCTCTCCGCATCGTGGGGGTAAGGCTGTGTCATTTGGCCCTACCCAGACCCTGCAGTAGCGGGAGCCTCCTGCAATGGGATGCCCTTTTTTATAGCCTAATGGTCGATCTCTAAGAGATGAATATAGATGAATACCCTACACTTTTCAAGAAGACAGGTAATAAGGAATGGGGGAAAGAGGGGCGGGGGTGAGAAAGCGGGGAGGGAAGATGCAACAAGGGACGGGGGAGAGGGGGGAGATGCATAGGGTGGGGGAGGACAAAGATGGGGTAGGGGCAGAGGTGGGGATGTGGGGGTAGTGGCGGGGCATGACAGAAAGCAGGGGCAGAGGGAGATGCAGTGAATGCAGGAAGGGGCTGCCAAAGGGGAGGGAAGTAGGTGTAACTTACGGATTTTGAATTACCAAGGGAGAGAGATGTGGAAGTTTGCTTTTTTGGGGGAATCAGCAAAGAAGTTTGGTGTAAGGGAGTTTGAGTACATATAGGGAAAGTATAGGGGAGTTAGAGAAATTTTTCCATAATTAAAAGAAAAAAGTAAACTAACTAAACATCTAAAAAGAGTATATCCAGGAACAGATGTCAGATTTGAGAAGAAGAAGAAGAGGCGACAAAGCCTGTTTCAATTCTGTCCAACAGTCTTAGCTTTACAATCGATTACAGTAGGTTAAATAATAAACCTAATATGTGACTAAAAGGACTAACCTACCCTTAGTGAATAAATAAAAAAGAAGAAACATAAAAATAAACACTACTGCCAACGATAGATAGTATAGCCAATGATACTATTGTAACGTATTGTTCACACCCCCTCCAAACTCATGATGAGGCAATCAAGGAATCAAGTGTCGACACGATACGCACCGTAGAGGCCGATATGTATCGGTATCGACACTAGTCGATACGATACACCTCGATTCGTCTCTCCATTTAAAAAAAAAACACAGTATCGAGCGTATCGAGGCGTATACACTCGATACACTATCGAGCGTATCTATACACTTTAAATATAGTTTAAAAATAATATAAAAAAAAAAAACATAAAAACCAACCTATATCGACTAGTATCAAACCAATACGGTTCAATACTGGTCGATACACCCTTTTAATATCGAGCAGTATCAATTCTACTCAGAATAGCGTCTTTTTCGAAAAGCCGACAACCATTTCAGCTTGAATACTCTTCTGCAACTTGATTTTCTTCCAAAAAACCTTAAGGTTTTGATTCTTAGCCCTAAAACGACTGGGAAGGTAGCATCAAACTTGCTTTTTGTGAAGATTAAAACACGAAATCATCTCTTCAAGCTCCAAGGGCGGAAAACAACAAAGGTATGAATTTCAACTTTATTTTTTTTCAAAATAAATCGATTTTTGTGTTGTTTCTTCTCATGAATCAATGAACAATGGTCCTATTTGATGAATGCATGCTACATACATGGATTTAAACACTGATTTGAGGTTTGATTTAAGAAATTTTTGAAGAATACAAGAAATTTCAAAATTGTTTTTTCTAAAAATTAATACTTTCCTCTTCTACTATTTATATAAGATGTGTAGACCACTGATCTACCATCTTTGCTTCTCAGTTATAATTTTCGATTTTATTTTTTATTTTTTATTTTCTGGTTTAAAACATAGAAATATAATTTAGATAATTTTTTTTTATTTCTTTTTCTTCCTAGTTATTTCCTTTTCTGATTTTTTTTTCTGTTTCTCTTAAACAGAATATGGCTAGGAACTTGTCTTCATCTGTTTTTTTTTTTTTCCCAAAGATCTTTGTTTCAACCCATGCCTATTTCTTTGTTTTTGGGCCCGACGTCTATTTTTGTGTTCTAGAAGTTCTCTATTTATTGTAGATTGTATGCTTTTTTCTATGTGGATGAGGGTGTCAAAACTATTGATCAATGAAAAAGATAGGGCTCATAAGGAGACCATCTTGAAATATAGTGTTTGAGGATATGAAAGATAGAGCAAGAACTCTTATAATGCATTCAATAGAACTCTGCAGAAATGCAATGCTTGTGATAAGACTGTTTATGTAGAAATGAAAATGGAAGACTGTATTTTTCATTTTCTCATAAAAGTCTTATTCCATCTATCTCATTTTTCTACAGTTGGTTTTTTTGAGTTTTTATTCTCAAGTGGTTCAACTTAGTAAAAATGTTTGACATTTTATATTAACTCATGTCTAATTCTTAATGTTGTTAATTATAGATTTATTATGTTTTTATGCTTTAAAAATGTGTTCTGTGTGATCCTTAATCAATTCTATGCGTATCCTACCCCATAATCATGTGTATCTATGATGTAAGAAACATTTTATTTCTCAATATTGCTAATTATAGTGTTTTTATGCTTTAAAATTGTGTTTTGTATGTTCTTTAATCATTTTTGTGTGTATCTTGCCCGTATCCGTGCGTATCCGCCGTATCCACAATACGATATGATACGTCTCTTAATTTCAACTGACTGATACGGTACCGATACACGATACTTGATTCCTTGAAGGCAGTAGAGATCTACATGAGTTTGCCAAGAAGAAACTAGAAGCGGGCTATAGGATGAGCCTTGGTAAGGAAATCCACCAATTAAAGCATTGAGGCAACAAAGCGTAAGCTAATAAAGTCAGCCTGAAAATGATGACGAACAAAATGGCAATCAATCTTAATGTGTTTCGTGCGCTCATGAAAAACGAAATTATGAGCAAGTTGGATGGCACTCTTGTTGTCACAGAAAAGCGGTGTAGGGGAAGACTGTGGAACACCCAAGTCAGAGAGAAGCCAACGAATCCATATAATTTCAGTAGTGGCATGGGCCATAGCCCGATATTCAGCCTCAGTAGAAGAACGAGCAATAACAGCTGTTTCTTGCTGCGCCAAGAAACCAAAGCATCTCCCAAGAACAAACAGAGGCCGGAAGTATTTGCGATCATTAACATCCCCAGCCCAATCAACATCAGCATATGCACAGAGATCCAAGGTAGAGGTGGAGGAGTACGATAATCCATGAAAAATAGTACCTTGGATATAACGAAAAATGCAAAGAAGTGCTTCCCAAAAAGTTGACTAAGGAGCAGAAACAAACTGGCTAACCACAAGAACAGAAAAGGTAATATCCGGACAAGTCACTGTAAGATAAACCAAGCAACCAAACGACTAGCGATATAGAGTAAGATCTTCCAATGGTACACCATCAAAGGCAGAGAACTTTACATTTAACTGAACTGGTGTAGCAACAATACAGTCATCAGACAACCGTGCACGGCGAATAATATCAAAGGCATACTTCGATTGAGAGAGGAGGTAACCTTTAAGAGAATGAGCAACCTTAATGCCCCAAAAATAGTGAAGTGAGCCCAAATCCTTCATAGAAAATTCACTCAAAAGATGCTGTTTGACTTCTTCAATACCAGAAAGGATCAGCACCAGTAATGATCATATCATCAATGTACAAGAGTAGCACAATAGGATTAGTTGGGGAGGATTGAATAAATAATGCAGGATCATAGGCACTAAAAGTAAAGCCAATGCCAGAGACAATCAGGTGAAACCATTCAAACCATGCACGAGGGGCTTGCTTAAAACCATAAAGAGTACGGTGGAGATGACAAACATGACTAATGTGATGAGAGAGACCAGGGGGAAGTTTCATATAAACCTCTTTAGCCAAATGCCCAAGTAGGAAGGCATTCTTGACATCCATCTAAAAGAGAGGCCACTGACGGACAGCAGTAACAAAGATCAAAGTGCGAACAGTCGTCATCTTAGCAACAAGGGCAAAAGTTTCCTCATAATCAATACCATACTCCTGGGAGAAGCCTTTTGTAACAAAACGAGCTTTGTAGCACTCAAGGGAGCCATCATAATTGGTCTTGATCATGAAAACCCACTTGCAACCAATGATATTTTTTGTCAGTGGGCATCGGAACCAGATCCCAAATACTAGTCTGATGGAGAGCAGATAACTCATCTTAAATGGCCTTCATCCAAAGAGGATCAATGGATACTTCTGTATAAGACTTAGGTTCATGAAAAGAGTGTATAATACATTTGACGGAGATATAACCAAACATCTTTTGCAGTTTTATATTTGAAACAATTCATGCCAATGTTAATGTTAACTGAGTTGTAAATCCAGGCTAGTACCTGAGCATTTTTCATCTCCCATTTTACTATGGTTGTGGCATAAGTTTCTTCCTTAGGATCTGTTGAATAGAGAATGAAAAGAATAGAAGAGGTAAATGATCCTCTCCCCACACATCTTTATTTATAATGAAATAAGAAAGGACAAAATTACAATAATAACCCTCACCTTAATAAGAGAAAATAAGATAAAAAACATAAAGAATAAAATTCCAGAATTACCCCTAACGACATAGCACTAGCACTATGTCGCTAATTACATTGAACTCGACAACACTCCCCCTCAAATTGGTGCATAGATATCATGCATTCCCAACTTGGACAAATTGTGTAAAACAGCTTTACAAGTAAGCCTTTTGTGAAAATATCAGCCAACTAATCTTCTAATCTAACATACGGAATCTGAATCTAACCACTCTCTAGCTTCTCTTTGCTAAAATGAAGATCTATTTCCACATGCTTAGTCCGATCATGCTGAACTGGATCACTGGCAATGCTGATGGCAGCTTTATTATCACAAGATAAAATCATGGGTTGAGAACAGTTTACTTTTAAGTCACTTAGTAGACTTTTCAACCATAGAAGTTTACATATTCCTTGAGCCATTGCTCTGAATTCGGCTTCTGCAATAGAATGAGCCATGACGTTCTACTTCTTACAGCGCCAAGTGACTAATATTCCTCCCACAAGGGTACAATATCTAGAAATATATTTTAGGTCAAGACCTCCTGCCCAATCAGCATCAGTATAAGCTTTCACTTGAATATCATCACACGGTGAGAGTAAGATCCCTTTTCCTGGAGCTGCCTTTAGATAGTGAAGAATCCTATAGACAGCCTCCAAATGAGTAGAATAAGGATTGTGCATAAATTTACTCATCAGACTGACTGCAAATGCTATATCTGGTCTGGTATGAGATAAGTAAATGAGCCTTCCAACCAACCTTTGATATCTTCCTTTATCTGTTGGTGTTCCTTCTTTTTCCTTCAATCTTGTAGTTGCATCTAATGAAGTAGCACATCATTTGCAGCCTAACAGAAGATCAAGGATGTACTTCCTTTGAGAAAGAAAGATGTCATTTGTAGAACAAGCAACTTCAATCCCAAGGAAATACCTAAGTTTTCCCAGATCTTTAATTTCAAACTCCTCCTCGAGAAACGTCTTGAGTTTCTTTATCTCCTCGTCACTATTTCCAGTGACAATAATATCATCTACATATACCAAAAGAGCAGTAAAGTTTCCAGATAAGTGCTTGATAAATAATGTATGGTCAGCATTGCTCTGTACATAGCCTTATGTAATCTGCCAAACCATGCTCTAGGGGACTGCTTGAGTCCATAAAGTGAGCACTTTAATCTACATACCTTCCCATGAGTGTTTGCATCTATAAACCCAGGTGGACAGTCCATATACACTTCATCTTTAAGTTCACCATGTAGGAAGGCATTCTTTACATCAAGCTGTTACAAATCCCAATTATGGTGGACAGCACATGCTAAGAAAACCCTAACTGTTGTCATTTTAGCCATTGGTGCAAAAGTTTCTCAGTAATCAATACCATATGTCTGTGTGAATCCACGAGCTACTAGCCTTGCTTTATACCGATCCACTGTGCCATCACTGTTTTGTTTGAATGTAAAAACCCATTTGCACCCTACTGGTCTCTTACCCGGTGAGAGAAAAACAAGGTCCCAAGTGTTGTTCTTTTTCAAGGCTCTCATTTCTTCCATCATTGCAACTTTCCACCGCTCATCCAAAATTACATCCTACCATTTCTGAGGAATAGACACAAATGAAAGAGAGGACAGAAATGCATGGAAAGAAGGAAATAGAGAATCATACGAAACAAAATTAGAGATTGAGTGAAGGGTGCAAGCCCTAGTACCTTTACGAACGGTAATAGGGAGATCATAAATAGAATCAAAGAGAGGAATGTCCTCACCAAGAGTTTGATCAGTCTCTGGATCCTGGGTTGACGAAGGGACATGTGAAGTTGCTTTAATGTAATGGTCTTTCCTTGCTTGCTTCTGGTACGGCTATAAACTTGCAGAGGCAGCTTAGTAGCATTTGGACTGGCAACAAACATGGGGATGGGCGTAGAAGGCGAAGGCGGCGGTGTAGATGGTGGTATATGTGGTATAGGTGAAGTAGGTAAAGCCGGTATCTGTGGATCTGGTTCCTGAGGATCTGGTTCCATAATTCTTCTTACTTGGACTCTTTCTGTGTCTGCCTCCATTGGTACAATCAAAGGCGTATCTTCAACTGCATCTGTCTCCCCCTAAAGATGTGACTAATAATACATCATGTCTTCATGGAAGAGAACATCCTTGGTATAAAAGTCCGATGGGATGGTGGATGGTAGCATTTATGCCCTTTCTGCGTAGCAGGGTAACCAAGGAAAATACAACGAGCCCCCCGTGGATCAAGCTTGCCAGGAGAATGGTGATTGCGAGCATAACATACACATCCAAACACCATTGGTGGAAACACAAAAGAATGATCACCAAGTAAGAGATCCAAAAGGGCCTTGTTGTTGAGTATTCTCGATGGCAACCTATTGATAAGGGAAGTTGCTGTAAGAACCGCATCACTCCAAAATTTCACTGGAATATGACCTTCAAACATAAGGGCTCTGGCTGTTTCAAGGAGATGACGATTCTTTCTTTTCGCAACCCCATTTTGAGCTGTTGTTTGGCAGGGATTCTGGAGGGAAAAAAACAAGTTATGGCAATGTTGCAGGGTGATATGGGTCTGGCAGTAATATTGCAGCAGGTCTTAGGAAGTTGCGGCAATGTTGCAGGGTGATTTGGGATCTGGCGGTAATGTTGCAGGTCTTAGGAAGTTGCACTAGGTTATGGTTGATGGTAGGATTTAGAAGAGAGGAGAAGAAAAAGAAAAAGAACAGAAGAGAGCTACCACAGATTTGATACCATGGTGAATAGAGAATGAAATGAATAGAAGAGGTTAATGATCCTCTCCCCACACACCTTTATTTATAATGAAATAAGAAAGGACAAAATTACAATAATAACCCTCACCCTAATAAGAGAAAATAAGATAAAAGACATAAAGAATAAAATTCCAGAATTACCCCTAACGACATAGCACTAGCGCTATGTCACTAGTTACATTGAACTCGACAACAGGATCAGATGGTTTGACCGTGGAACCAGTCACATAATCCCATCTACCTTCGCCAATTAAAAAATTTTCCATCACAGATGACCAGTAAGAGTAGTTGCTGCCATTTAACCTGATGCTAATGGTCTGATTTTCCTTTTCAACAGACGACATTCTTATCACAAAAGAAAGATTGCAAGATTGGGATTACGAAATGCGGTTCGTTTGCTGATGAGAAAAACAAAAACAAGTACTTACTAGAGAGTGCTGCCACTTGCAATGAGAATAAGATTGTGGAGAATACAACTACTTTCTGATGCGATTCGATGAGTAGATTTCTGCAACTTGGGACAGGGAAAGAGGGAGAAGAAACAATGATGCAACTTGCGATACTGACTTGCAAATAGAAAGAAACAATGATGCTGATACTTGCGGTAAGATCTGTAAATGAAGTTCTGGATCGCTTCAAAGAGATGGCTCTAATATCATGTCAGATTTGAGAAGAAGAAGAGGCGATATAGCCTGTTTCAGTTCTGTCCAAAAGTTTTACCTTTACAATCGATTACAGTAGGTCAAATAATAAACCTTACATGTGACTAAAAGGACTAATATACCTTTATTGAATAAATAAAAAAGAACTATAAAAATAAACACTACCAACAATGACCAATACCGCCAACGCTACTATCATATTGTATTGTTCACAACAGACAGTACCCCCTTCAATAAATTGCTCTTATTGTCCTGATACAACTCGGAATCACAAGTTCTAGTTTTCATTAGATAGGTAGCTTAATGATCTTTCAAACAAACCAAAATCACACGAAATGGATAAGTTTTGAACTTCCAAAATTAACCCTATAGAAAAGTGATTGAAATAGACAAAAAAATGCTGCCGCAACTTCTAGGACTTCCAGTGCTACACCAATCTCATATAAAATTGAAAAAGTTTAGAATACATTATAATTAGTGCAAAATGATTATAAATGAGTAATAGTTACATAAAAAAAAATGTTTGGGAAGAAATTAAGTGCCTGATTAACCCTAAGGGGGCATCTCAGTTGGTAAAAGACCAAAACCTCAAAGAGGGCATAAATTCAACTCGCCTTGGGGACTATCTATCCTAAAAAAAAATATTTAAGTGCCTGATCAACAATTGAGATTTGATAGAATTTGAAGTGGCAAGCCCATAAATTGTAGAAAATGCATAAAGGTGGAGAACAGGTGGTTGAGGTTATGCACTTTGGGCATGCACATGAGGTAATATTTATAGAAGTTCATTATGTGACTAAAACCATTTGTGATGTAAGAATCTTATCAGAACCACCTGATAACTTAAAAAAATAAAAAAATAAAAAAAAAATAAAATAAAAAAGCCTCTAATGAGCTAATCATAATTAATGAATCTGACGATTATCATTTGATCTGATTATAGTGGAAAGTCTGCATAAACCTATGCTTGTGGAGAAGCTAAAAGCCAACTCAGAAGCCAATACCACGAAACTCCAAAGGATCTTGGAACAATCTAGGAACATCTACATCTGCAGTGAATTCCTAAGAAAGACTGACAGAGTCAAGGAAACACTAAATGGACCCGAGGGTGGAAGACAGATAAATAAATGACTCTGGTGACGATGACAAAAGGAATTGGTAAATCCCAAAACTTATGTAGGTGGTCTTTAACAAGAATTACAATGCCTTCAATATCCATATGGGGGTAATAGGAAAAGGCAAATGCTTAAACTGGTACACAAGTATCCAGAAACCCAGATCAAAAGTGTACCTGATCTTTAGTCCTGATCCACTAAGATCATCATAGATCCAATCCAGGGATGAAAATAGAATATCTTCATCTAGGGAGGAAGAAGCTATTCATGAGATCTAAGTGAATAGTTGTTGTTGGGTGAGTCTGATATTTGTTATTGGGTATCCTGTTTCATTTTGGGTTTGGGATTGGGATTCGAAGGCAGGCTTTTCTTTATTCTTTTAACAAGAATTACAATGCCTTGAAATGACCATCTGGGGTTAATAGGAAAACAGCAAATGCTCAAACTGGTACACAAGTATCCAGAAACCCAGATCCAAAGTGTACCTGATCTTTACTCCTGATTCACTAAGATCTTTACTATTGATTCTGATGCAGTAGCAATGTCATGGATGGATCGACACGAGCCAATTTGGCTACCCAAGCCAAATCTGAACCGGCTCAAACCCAAACCAACCTTTTGGTCTGGAAAGGGTTGGTAGATGATTAATTAGATTAGGAAGTTTTAATTTATAGGTTTCCTTATTTACTATTTCTATTTTATGCCATAGGGATTAGATTTGATTTCATAAAGATGTTATTTACTTTCTAAGTTTACTTCAAATTAGTTTAGGAAAGTTCTACCTTTAAATAGAATATGTATTAGGTTTTATTTTCAGAATTGGAAGATTTGAATGAAATGAAGAATTGATTTTGGTAGTGAGCCTGCGGCAGAAGTTTGAAACTCTCTCTCTCTCTCGTCTATGTGAGCAGGAACAGCCATCCATTAGGCTGTCTTCCCCCTTCTTCTTCTTCCTTCTTCTTCCTCTCCCTCTCTTTCTGTTTCCCTTCCTTCCTCCTAACCACCCCTGTTCTGGGCGGTAATCCCAGCCCCAACGACCACTATCGAACTCCTTCGATAACAATCAGTTCGAGCCAAGATTTGGGAACTTAGTTCGCCTTCCTAAAGCGACCCAGCTCCTAGGTTCTCATCCCCATCAAACCCCCCTGCTGTGAGAAAACACTTTGAAGTCAAACCTGCATATTTTCTTACCGCCAGATTCTGATTTCAGAATTTTCTGCGCAAAGAATCTGTCTTGTTCTCTGGTCTAATTTGTTGGATTTAGTAGGACTATGAATCAGCAACTCCTCCTCCAAATTTCAGATCGATCAGAGCTATATTGAGGGAGCTCTCCTCTTTCATTCGAAACTGGTTTCCGCTTCCCTCTTGTTTGGTTCGTGAACAGCTTATTAAGATTGAAGAAGACTCTCCATTGTGTTTTCCAGAATTGCCCTTGCCTTATAAAGTAAACTGTTTTGTTTAACCTTATTTCTTTATTTCTAATTCCAACCAGTCCCAAGGTATTGTTTGGTTACTTGGAGTTATATCAGATTTTTGATTATTTACAGAGATGCCATTACTGGCTGAGTTTTGAGTTTATTTACAATTCTGCCACTGTTTATTGAACCAAGCTTCCATGTTATTTGGTTGGGCCCATTAGCGGATTAATTAGGGTTTTCTCAACCCGGGATCCCGCATCAATTGGTATCAGAGCGAATATAATGCAGTCATGGTGAGTAACAATGAGCTCCTAGCACGTGTTAACGCCGACAAAGAGGAAACTAACATGGCCATTAGTGGTATATCAAACCGACTTGATGGGATAGATGCTTCTATTTTAATTTTTCAGGCTATGATGGCAAAAATGCAGACGTCCATTGACTTATTGTCACAAGCTATAAAAGGTAAGAGTCCCATACTTGGGGATTTTTCCAACTCCGTCTCATATGTTCCACCTCCCAATGCATCCCCACCACCATCACCATCACGACACGTACCACCACCATCACCATCACGACACGTACCACCACCACCACCACCACCATATGGAGTTGGTCGACATGGAGAAATTTTTGGTGCTAACAAAGGAGCACGACTGGATGTGCTTGATTTTAATGGAGACCATAATCCTGAGGAATATCTTGACTGGATCCATAGCTTGGAGATATTTTCCAAATGGTACGGATTGTCAGAGCCTAGGAAATTGATGTTTGCAGAAGCTAAATTGAAGGGCACGGCACGAGTTTGGTGGATTAAATATCAGAAACAAAATCAAACTCGCGGCATTGGTGAGATAAATACTTGGGCTGAGATGTATGAGGCAATGAACCGGCGATTCCTACCTCTTGATTACAAGCAACGGACGCATCTCAAGTTTACTCAATTACGGCAAGATAATATGACTGTTGAAGAATATGTGGCCCGATTCTATTATTTGGCTACCCGATCTGATTTTGATTGGGATGAAGATGTTTTGGTCGCACAATTTCGTAATGGTTTGCATCCACAGATTAGTGCTTCCTTGGCTTCCAATAAGTTACATACAATGGAGGACGCTGTACAAGTGGCATATCAGGTAGAGGAAAATTTAAAGCGGTCATACAACCGGATAAGCTTTCCAGAGACGTTCTCTAAAGGTAACAATTTTGTCAAGCAAGCTCCACCACCAGAGAAGTTTTTTAGCAAGCCCCAAGAAAGTGGTTCTAGTATGGCATCTTTACGGCCGACCCGTCCATATTCTCCGCCTCGGCGTGGTTATGATAGGCCTCCTTCAAAACCGAGGGCTGAGATCCAATGTTACACCTGTAAGGGTTTCGGTCACTTTGCTTCCCATTGCCCAAATCGCTCCATTGCTTTTGCCGATAAAGAAGAACTCATGGCTACTGCCACAGAGGAGCAACGTAAGAATGAGATCGTATACTTGGCAGCCGAGCACGATAGTGATGATAGAGACAGTGATGTGGATCAGTTGCACCAGCCTTTTATGGTCCTTCGCCCTCTCTTGGCTACACAGATACCTGAAGAGGATGATTGGCGACGCGGTAATATTTTCCAGACACGGGTATGATGCAACGGTTCCCTATGCACCATGATTATTGACGGCGGCAGTTGCACCAATGCAGTATCAGAAGATATGGTTAACAAGTTGGGTTTGAAGACAGAGCCCCATCCGCATCCCTACAAGGTTGGATGGATAAATAACAATAATTTTAAGGTTCATGAGCGGTGCTTGGTCACGTATTCCATCGGCGGATTGATCGACACTGTTCGATGTGATGTGTTACCCCTCAAGATCTGTCACCTTCTCCTTGGTCGTCCTTGGATGTTTGACAAGAAGGTTCAGCATGATGGGTACGAGAATACGTACACCTTCAAATTCGGTGGGCTCGATATGCAACTTCTTCCGGCAAAACACCTTCCCGCCATCAAGCTTAAAAAGAATGCTAACTCGCTTCTCCTCCAACGCATTCCATCTGATGGTATTCTTGGTCCTTATCCAAACTCG
Organism: Protea cynaroides; assembly: GCA_028583415.1. Classification (NCBI taxonomy): domain Eukaryota; kingdom Viridiplantae; phylum Streptophyta; class Magnoliopsida; order Proteales; family Proteaceae; genus Protea; species Protea cynaroides. The sequence goes on from CM053273.1 coordinate 43,138,951, forward strand.
ACGGAGTCGAGTTCTTTTGAGAAGCGGAGAGTTGATGCAGTAGCAGTGTCACGGATGGATCGACACGAGCCAATTTGGCTACCCAAGCCAAATCTGAACCGGCTCAAACCCAAACCAACCTTTTGGTCTAGAAAGGGTTGGTAGATGATTAATTAGATTAGGAAGTTTTAATTTATAGGTTTCCTTATTTACTATTTCTATTTTATGCCATAGGGATTAGATTTGATTTCATAAAGATGTTATTTACTTTCTAAGTTTACTTCAAATTAGTTTAGGAAAGTTCTACCTTTAAATAGAATATGTATTAGGTTTTATTTTCAGAATTGGAAGATTTGAATGAAAGGAAGAATTGATTTTGGTAGTGAGCCTGCGGCAGAAGTTTGAAACTATCTCTCTCTCGTCTATGTGAGCAGGAACAGCCATCCATTAGGCTGTCTTCCCCCTTCTTCTTCTTCCTTCTTCTTCCTCTCCCTCTCTTTCTGCTTCCCTTCCTTCCTCCTAACCTCCCCTGTTCTGGGCGGTAATCCCAGCCCCAACGACCACTATCGAACTCCTTCGATAACAATCAGTTCGAGCCAAGATTTAGGAACTTAGTTCGCCTTCCTAAAGCGACCCAGCTCCTAGGTTCTCATCCCCATCAAACCCCCCTGCTGTGAGAAAACACTTTGAAGTCAAACCTGTATATTTTCTTACCGCCAGATTCTGATTTCAGAATTTTCTGCGCAAAGAATCTGTCTTGTTCTCTGGTTTAATTTGTTGGATTTAGTAGGACTATGAATCAGCAACTCCTCCTCCAAATTTCAGATCGATCAGAGCTATATTGAGGGAGCTCTCCTCTTTCATTCGAAACTGGTTTCCGCTTCCCTCTTGTTTGGTTCGTGAACAGCTTATTAAGATTGAAGAAGACTCTCCATTGTGTTTTCCAGAATTGCCCTTGCCTTATAAAGTAAACTGTTTTGTTTAACCTTATTTCTTTATTTCTAATTCCAACCAGTCCCAAGGTATTGTTTGGTTACTTGGAGTTATATCAGATTTTTGATTATTTACAGAGATGCCATTACTGGCTGAGTTTTGAGTTTATTTACAATTCTGCCACTGTTTATTGAACCAAGCTTCCATGTTATTTGGTTGGGCCCATTAGCGGATTAATTAGGGTTTTCTCAACCCGGGATCCCGCATCAATGATTCACTAAGATCAACATAGATCCAATCCAGGGATGAAAATAGAATATCTTCATCTAGGGAGGAGGAGGTCATTCATGAGATCTAAGTGAATAGTTGTTGATGGGTGGGTCTGATGTTTGTTATTGGCTACCTTGTTTCATTTTGGATATGGAATTGGGGTTAGGATTCGAAGGCAGGCTTTTCTTTACTCCTTTCCAAGGAAATTTTTTAGATCTTTTTTTTGCTTCATTTTTTTCCTGTATTCTTGGTCGTGGAGTTTGCTCCTATGATTTCAGCAAAGCTCATACAACTTTTTCAGTTCCAAAAAAAGGTTATTATCAGTCAACAAGATAAGAAAAAAAGAACTAAGAAAATATTGTTGGAAAGTATACTTTTTTGAACTGCAACCCTTTGAAGGATGTTTCTCTGTTACTATCTTACAGGTCAGACACTTCTGAAGAGTATCTTTGGGTCATTCTCTTTCATACAATTGGACATATCCAAAAATAATGGCCAACATTTTGAAGTCAAGTAAAAAGATATCCACAAAGAAGCATGTAAACAATCCAAAACGAGTTAACTCTAAAACCTCACCCAAACAGAAGAATTCATGAAAATGCAACACCGCAGATAGAACCAAGGGTCTTCAATCATGAAGCAAAAAAAACTGGTCTATTGAAGTGATCCCTAGATGTCCTTTTGTAATCCAAATGACAGTGCAATTGATATGGACAAAAACAAAGTAACAATTCATGCTTTCAAAGGGAAGAAAAGCACCTTGGGATCAAAGAGGCTTGAATCTTTTGCTGATTTGAAATTATAATATGATAGGCAGGTCGTGCAGTAAGGATCGTTGCATCCACCCAATGGCTTATAATTTAAGTCCTCGTTTGACAATTCTTTCTCTTCCATCCCATTGGAAGAGGGTAATTGTCCTTCCATAAGAGCAAGTGACTTTTGGCCTGCAATCCCATTGACAGGCTGACTAAAATTCGCATGACTCCTACTAAATAATGGGCCACTCATTTGTATGGAGGAAGTTCGCCTATCGTTCTGCAAAGGACTGGTATGAGTTACGAGATTCTTTTCACTTTCATAAGACTCCATTGAGTTCATTGGTATGGACAATGATGCACTTCGATTCATGCCTTTAAGCCTCCGAAATTCAATATCTAGGCATTGAGAATTAGCATGTGATTGCACAAGCATTTTATCTTTCTTACCGCCATCCATTCTTACACATGACCTGCATGAAAGGATTTAATAAGAGGGAGGAGCACAAACCAAGAATCTAGTAGGCAAGTTTGAAAATTAGAAAATGTACAAGCAAGATAGAATATGAGTTAGCTACCCAAAATAAAGATAGAATATGAGCCTTTGTATTGGTAACAAAAAAAAAATAAGGTAACAAGTTGAATATGATGAGGTAATTCCAAGCACGAGATAACAAATTGAATCATCTATATCTTATTAAACATGATGGTGTCAGAATAGGATTCCTTTTAGTTTCAGCAGTAATTGACTTAAGCTTGTCACTTGGGACTTTTCTCAACTTGGTCATACATAAGGACCAGAAGCAAAATCTTAAAAGAAATTATAAAAAAATAAAAAAAAAATTAGAGTAGTACTTCCTTTTACTCATAAAAACAAACCATATTAGAATATAAATCTAACAGATTACCAATATAAACAACCCAAGATTTAAGCAATCAAATCTCAACACAGCTCACTCAGGCTTATTTAGTTAAACCAGCTTAATTTGAGGCTCATGACCAAGCCACTAGCTGTGAAACAATGCTCAGGCTCAGCTCAAACTGTGCATAAGAACAATCCAAGCTAGTTTGGCTCATTCACAAGACTATAAATATTTATAACTAAAGTTTCTTAAGCCAAGACAGTATCTGTTTCTGGTTTTCTAAAAGCTTCATGGCGCCCACTAAAATTCTAGTTTCCAACTCAAGATCTTCATCGGTCACATCTAAAGTCCTAGTTCCGCAACCTTTAGCAAAATCATTGTTAATAATATACTCAAGCATATGCAGCTTGTTGTAAGTAATGAACTGATTCACGGTTCAGTTCAATTTAAGTGGATCTGTTTAGGATAAGAAGATAAGAATGACAGCTCATGTACACACATTTAACATGTGTTCAATGTATAATGTGTGTGCTAGGACAGTTTTATGTACATACATTTAACATGTGTTAAATGTGTAATGTATGTGCTAGGTCAGCTCTACCTACTTTCTTTATTTAGCTCATTATAGTTGATTATAAATAAAGGCATTTGGGGGTGAGGTAGATCAACTCACTCATTCATTCTCAATCTCTGATTCAACATGGAATCAGAGCCACCTCTTAAGAGAACCTGACTGCAATCCACCTCTCCCCTCCCTTCTTTCTTCTCCTTGCCACAAGGCTCCTTTCTCAAGAGAACCTGAACGCAAGGTATATCTGACCCCTTCTTTCTTTACTGCATCCTGTAATCCTCCTTCTTCTCTTTTTCTTAACCCCTAACCCATTATTAGGGCTGCAATTTAAGAGGATGTCATAAATTGACAAAGTTGCAGTCCTTTTTTCCTCTTGAAAACAAAAAAAAAAAAATTTAATTTATCACAGAGACTGGAAGATTTCTCAGCCAGCATATGCCGCAAGCCATTCAACGGTTTTTATTTGCTGCGGTTTGTCCTTTTTTGTTGAGAAATATTAATTCTCTGTGGTGAGCAGCCTCTCTTGAACCAAGCACCATCGGCGGCAACCTCTTCTTGGAATTTTTATTTTCATCTCAGTGCAGCCCATACTTGTGGAATCCTTTTTCTGAAAAAAAAAAAAAGAACAAAACGAAACTTTGTGTCTAATCATCATTCCGACACAGGTATTCCTCTTTGTTGGATTTTTTACGGAATTGATATGGGAAGAATCGATTCTTATTTTTCCATGATCATGGTTGTTGAGTGCATTGAATTCTGAATTCTCAGATTTTGTGGTGTCGATCTTTTTTTCACTGGAAAATATCTGAGTTGTCACATTAGTGGCATCTATTATTACATCATGTCTGGATTATCTGATGCTACTTCCTCTAAGGTACCAAAATTGGAATTGACTATCATTGCTTTAATTCCTGTGAAATTGAATGGGACCAATTATCTTATGTGGTCCAAGACAGCCTATATGGCCATTGCTGCCAGAGGACTCCTTGGATATAGTAATGGTACGCTTACAGCACCCGACCCAAGTGATAAATTTTATAATAAATGGGTCTCTGAGAATTCAATTGTGATGACCTACCTTATTGGATCTATGGAACCAAAGATAGGTCGGGGTTATGTGTTACTACCTGATGCTGCCCATATTTGGACTGCTGCTAAGGAGTCTTACTCACAAGTAGGAAATTACTCCATCATATTTGACCTACATGTCAAGATTGGTTCCCTAAAACAGAAGGAACTTTCTGTGGCTGACTACCATTCAAAACTTCAAAGCTTGTGGCAAGACCTAGACTACTATGACACCTTCACAGCTGCTTGCGCAATGAATGCTGCTGCTATGAAAAGTGCTAAGGACAAACTCATTATTTATACATTCTTAGCTAGTTTAAACTCTGACTTTGATCATGTCCGCTCACAAATTCTGAACCATGAGCATCTCCCAACTTTGGAGCAGACTAATGCAATTTTACAAAATGAGGACTTACGGCGTATCTCAATGATGCCTGTTACACCAATTGAGCGATCCGCGCTTTACTCTACATAACCTTCAGCACACTATTCTTCTCCTAAGGAACCTATTCGTTGTACTCATTGTGGCAAGGAGCGTCATACTAAAGACACCTGCTGGAAGTTACATGGGAAACCCCCAGATTTTAAAGCCAAGAGACGGGAGAAAAAAGTCTAAGTTTGGGAAGATTCCACAAGCACATCAGATGGAAACTTGTGAACAGCCCGGACCTCCAACTGTTGTATCTTCTGTGCTCACTTCTGAAGAACTTCAGGCTTTCAGGAATCTTCTACGATCTACTGCTGCCACCACTGGTCATCAGTCAGCTTTAGGGCCATCTGGTTCATTCTTTGCTCGGTCAGGTACATCCTATGTTGGTCAATGTGCATCAAATATCACCCATTCATGGGTAATTGATACAGGAGCCACTGATAACATGACAGGTTCTTCCTCTTCATTTATTCTGTATTCTCCTTCCTCTGGGCAGGATATAGTCCGAGTTACAAATGGGACTCTTTCTCCTATTTTGGGAAAGGGGTATGTCCATTGCTCCCCAAATCTTACTTTACAGTCTGTGCTTCATGTCCCGAATTTTTCTACAAACTTACTTTCTATTAGTAGTCTTACAAAATCCTTGAACTGTAAAGTTACTTTTTTCCCTTCTTATTGTGTTTTTCAGGATCTGGAAAGCGGGAGGACGATTGGACATGGTAGAATGCATGGTGGCCTCTACCTTCTTGCAGATGGTCCTTCATCACCAATAGCATATCAGCCTCCACTCATTACCCAACCAACCCCGCACTCTCTTTACTCTACTATCAGTACTTTACAACAGTGGCACCGTCGTTTAAGGCATCCTTCCACTGTTGTATTATCTCAGTTATTTCCTTTTTTATTTAAACAATGTAATCAGGACAAGTTATTATGTGAAGCATGTATTCTGGCTAAACAGGCTCGTACCTCCTATAAACCTACTTATATTAGGAGCACTGGTATTTTTGACTTGGTTCATTCAGATATTTGGGGTCCTGCTCGGGTTTCTTCTATTTCTGGTCACCGGTGGTTAGTCACATTCATTGACTGTCACACCCGTACCACTTGGGTTTACTTGATGCAAAACAAGAGTGATGTTTTCTCATACTTCCGTCAGTTCCACAAAATGGTACAAATCCAGTTTCATGCTTCACTAAAAATACTTCGAAGTGACAATGGTCGGGAATACTTAGAAGGTCATTTTTAGCAATATTTACTGGATCACGGCATCATTCATCTAACGAGCTGCATTGACACACCAGCACAAAATGGGGTGGCTGAAAGAAAAAACCGCCATCTCCTTGAGACAGCCTGCACTTTAATGATGGATCCTCATGTTCCTGCACATTATTGGGGCGATGCAGTTCTCACAGCCACATCCTTGATCAATCGGCTTCCATCTCACCTTCTTCAAAACAAGGCACCACTAGAGCTGTTACTTGGCGATTCCTCCTTCCACTGCCACCTAAGGTGTTCGGTTGTGTGTGTTACGCATGCAATCATCACCCACATGGCAAACTGGAGGCACGAAGTCTACGGTGTATTTTCTTGGGCTATCCGGCAACTCAAAAAGGATATAGATGCTATCATCCTCCTTCTCGCCAGATGATCATCACAAGGGATGTTATTTTTCATGAGAGTTTAATATATTACTAGTCTCATCTTCAGGGGGAGCCTGCACCAGTTGAAGTCGAAGATGTGCCTTTACTTATATCAACATCTCCTAAGGAAGTAAGCGTACAAAGTTGTGTGGACTCAGACAGCTCATGTACACCAAGTAAAAATGATGAAATACCAAAACCTCTTCCTACACCAGAGTCTCCAGAACCTCTTCCTACTCTAGAGTCTCCATCCACTCCTACCATACCCAACCAATCTAATCCCAGCCCTAAGCCGTTGCAAGTATATAGCCGTGCCAGAAGCAAGCATGGACGGGCCACTACCATCAACGCAACTACTCCACATGTCCCTTCGTCAGCCCAGGATCCAGATACTGAGGAGCCCACATGTAAGGAGCTTCTAGACTATGCTTATGATCTCCCTATTGCCCTTAGAAAGGGTACTAGGACTTGCACTCTTCATCCCATCTCTAATTTTATTTCGTATAATTCGTTATCTCCTTCCTATCATGCTTTTGTGTCCTCTCTCTCTTCTGTGTCCATTCCTCAAAGATGGCAGGATGCAATTACTGATGAGCGGTGGAAAGCAACAATGGAAGAAAAAATGAGAGCACTCAAGAAAAATAACACATGGGAGCTTGTTTCACTCCCTACAGGGAAGAGGCCGGTAGGGTGCAAATGGGTATTCACCATCAAACAGAAGGCAGATGGGACAGTAGACCGCTACAAAGCAAGGCTAGTAGCTCGGGGATTCACTCAGACATACGGGATCGACTATCAGGAGACTTTTGCCTCAGTTGCAAAAATGACTACTGTCCGAATTATCTTAGCATGTATTGTGCATCACCATTGGGATCTCCAACAGCTAGATGTGAAGAATACGTTCTTACACGGGGAGCTGACTGAGGAGATTTACATGGATTATCCACCTGGCCTCTCAAACCACATTAGTAGTGACAAGGTGTGTAAATTGAAGCGTGCATTGTATGGATTGAAACAGTCTCCCAGAGCATGGTTTAGAAGGTTTCACAGGGCCATGATAGGATTCGGCTACACTCAAAGTAACGCGGATCATACTCTGTTTATAAAGCACTCTGGTGGGACTATTACAGCACTACTAGTGTATGTTGACGACATCATAGTTACAAGAAATAATGATGTTGAAACTTGAAATCACGAAGTTAAAGGCATTCTTGGGACAGGAGTTTGAGATAAAAGATCTAGGAAAGTTAAGGTATTTTCTTGGGATAGAGGTAGCCCGATCTTCTAAAGGGATCCTTCTATTTCAAAGAAAATATGTTTTAGATCTCTTAACAGAGACTGGTATGCTTGGTTGCAGTCCGTGTAATACTCCATTAGACCCTAACACTAAAATCAAGGAAAAAGATGGCACACTAGTCGATAAGGGGAGGTATCAGTGTTTAGTTGGAAGGTTGATTTACTTGTCTCAAACTCGCCCAGACATCGCCTTTGCAGTCAGTCTGATGAGTCAGTTCATGCATGATCCCTACACCAAACATATGGAAGCTATTTACAAGATATTGTATTATCTCAAGGCAGCTCCAGGGAAAGGATTTTGTTAACTCCAAATGATCACTTAAACATAGAAGGTTATACTGATGCTGATTGGGCTAGAAGTCCAGATAGGAAGTCCATATCTGGTTATTGCACATTTATGGGGGGCAACCTAGTCACATGGCGTAGCAAGAAGCAGAATGTGGTTGCCAGATCCAGTGCAGAAGCAGAGTTTAGAGCTGTAGCCCAAGGCATATGTGAGCTTTTATGGTTACAAAGCCTGTTGAAGGATTTGCAGATTTAATATTCTCAGCCTATGACTTTATGTTGTGATAATAAAGCAGCCATCTACATTGCTCATGACCCCGTACAACATGACCGAACTAAGCATGTAGAGATAGATCGGCATTTCATAAAGGAGAAGTTCGAAAGTGGTCAAATTGAGATTACTTTTGTCAAATCAACTGACCAGCTTGCGGACATCTTCACCAAAGGACTACGTGGAAAACAATTTCATGTCATTTTGTCCAAGTTGGGCATGCATGACATATATGCACCAACTTGAGGGGGAGTGTTGTAAGTAATGAACTGATTCACAGTTCGGTTCAATTTAAGTGGATCTGTTTAGGATAAGAAGATAAGAATGACAATTCATGTACACACATTTAACATGTGTTAAATGTGTAATGTGTGTGCTGCGACAGCTTTATGTACACACATTTAACACATGTTAAATGTGTAATGTGTGTGCTAAGTCAGCTCTACCTACTTTCTTTATTTATCTCATTATAGTTGATTATAAATAAAGGCATTTGGGAGTGAGGTAGATCAAGTCACTCATTCATTCTCAATCTCTGATTCAACAAGCTCTTTTGAATTCATGCTTTAGATGTGGTTGTACACGGGTATTTGTTAAAATAATGGTCTAACTTATCTAAATTGATAGAGGTCATGCTTTATTTATAGAGCAGGTGTGGCATGAGTCAGCACTCTTATCACCACATACAATGAACCTAAACATAACGACATAATTCAAATTACAATACTCCCCCTCAAGTTGGGCATAGATATCTATGATTCCCAACTTGGACTTTAATGATGAACACCTTTCCAGGAATGCCCTTGGTAAAAACATCAGCCAACTGATGTGACAAATAGAATGCAAATGAGACCTTGTTCCAACTTCTCCTTGATGAAGTGACGACCTACCTCAATATACTTTGTTTGATCGTGTTGAACTGGTTTATGGGCAAATGCTAATGGCGGATTTGCTATTACAAAATAGCTGCATAGGAAGATGAATAGGAACACATAAGTCTTGAAGGAGACCTTTGAGCCAAAGAAGCTCAAATACCACGAGCCATAGCCCTGCATTCAGCTTTTAAACTGCAACGACCCACCACAGCCTGTTTCTTAGTTCGCCAGGTAACTAGTTTTCCACCCCACCAGATTACAATATCCAGAAGTAGAGCATCTATCATCAGACGAACCAGTCCAATCAGCATCAGTGTTGGCCTCAATATGAATATGCTCATAGGGAGACAAAAGGACACCACGAGCAGGAGCAAACTTCAAGTAACGCAGGATCCAATACACAGAATCCAATTGACTAGAGAAGGGATCATGCATGTATTGACTAATCATGCTAACCGCATAGGCAATATCTGGCCAAGTATGAGAAAGATAACTTACACGACCAATAAACCTCTGATGTCCACCCTTATCAATAGGCTCACCATCTTTTTGTGACAGACAGAAATTGGCCTCAAGTAGAGTGTCAGTTGGCTTGCACCCAAGCATTCCCGTGTAAGACAATAAGTCGAATATATACTTCTGTTGAGATAGGAAGATACCTTGAGTGGAACGAGCAACCTCAATCCTTAGGAAATACCATAACTGACCAAAATCTTTAACTTCAAATTTAGTGCCCAAAAAAGTCTTCAAGTGAGAGATTTCAACAATTACTCCTTGTAACCATGACATCATCTACATACACAATAAAAATAGTAGTTAGCTCACCATTCTTCTTGATGAACAGAGTATGATTAACATTACTCTATTTGTAGCCCACATATAACATGGCTCTATGGAAGCATCCAAAACAAGCCCGAGGAGATTGTTTTAGGGCATATAAAGCTCGTTTCAATTTGTAGACCTTAGTAGATGTGGGAGGTTTGGAAAAACCAGGAGGGACATCCATGTACACCTCCTCTTTTATCTCCCCATGAAGAAAAGCATTTTTACTTCTAATCGATGTAGGTTGATTGCACAAGAGAGAAGGACATGAATAGTATTCAACTTGGCAATAGGCGCAAAAGTTTCCAGATGGTTAATGCCAAATGTCTGAATATAACCCTTATACCATCATTTATCTACTTCACTGAAAAAATTCATTTGCAGCCTACTGGTTTTTTCCCCAGAAAAAGAGTGACAAGATCCCAAGTCTCATTCCTGTCAAGACTCAAGAGCATGCATCTCTTCCAATATTACAATCTTCCATTTAGGATCTGCCAAAGCATCTTGCCAATTTGGAAAAATGGAAATAGAGGATAACGAGGAAACAAATGCATGAAAAGAGGGAGACATAGATTCACAAGCCATAACATTAGAAATGGGGCATTGAGCACATGCTCGAACACCTTTTCGAAGAGCAATATGCAATACAATAGTGGGATCTATAGTAAGCTCACGAGATGGAGGAACAAAGCTTAAATTTGGAGATGACGATTGGAGTGGTGCTGTGGTAGTAGTGTTATCTTGCTCATGCTGCCAATTGAACCTTGATCGAGCAATCACCTTTAAGGGGGGGAACCGAGGCTAAGGAGCCGGAACCGAAACCTCCGTACCAATATCAGCATCAGGAGCTGGAACCAAAACCTCTGTACCAGTATCAGCATCACTATCATCATCTCAAGTAACAACTAGGACAGCAATAGTGGAAAGAGACTCAGGAAGTCCAACAACATCTTTAGGAGAACCATGAGACTCCATCAAGAGGTGCAAGACCAAAAAAGAATGCCTCAATTACATCCGGCGAGAGGACGAATGGTAACATTTGTACCCTTTTTGGATTGCAGAGTAGCCAAGGAAAATACACCTAAGGCCACAGGGTCGAGCTTGCCATACTGGTGATGGTTATAGGCAAAGCACACACAACCGGGCACCTTAAGAGGAAAATCAAATGTCAAAGTACCGAAGAGTAACTCCAGAGGACAGCAGGAGTCAAGAATACGCGAGGGCATCAGATGAATGAGTTAAGCCATTGAAAGAATAGGCTCACTCCAGTAGGGCCAGGGACATGCATTTGAAACATTAAAGACAAAGCAACCTCCACCAGATGCTGACTTTTGCGTTCAACCACACTATTCTGAGTAGGAGTGTCCACACAACTGGTCTGATGAACAATACCATGTTTAACCAAGTAGGACTGAAAATATCCATCGATATACTCCACCCCATTGTCTGTACGGAGGATGGTGACCTTCGCAACATACTGGGTCTGAATCATCCAATGAAAAATCATGAAGCAGCAAAACCTCATTCTTATGGCAAAGCAAATAAATCTAGGTGAAACGAGTATAGAGTTACAAACCATTTATATCCAATTACTAGGAAACACCAAGAAGGACCCCAAACTTCAAAATGTATTAAATGAAAAGGAGTTACACTGCGTTTATTGGAAAAAGGATAAACAGAATGAGTCTGCTTCATAAAAATGTAAGCATCACACAAAAAAAAAAAAAAAACTCATATGACCTCATATATATCAGATTCAGACCTCATACCAGTGTAGGTATGTGTCAATTTCAGATTTTATGACAGTTCACAGATCAGGTTATACATTAGTTATCTATCTGTGTCAATTTCAGTATGGAATCAGATTCTTAGGCTCATTGTCACCATGGTTAAAATAAGCTTGTAACTAGAGGCTAAATAGGTAGATGTGAGTTGAAGGGTGTAAGGCGTAGTTAAAATACGGTTTTGGTAATTGATGTATGTGATTGATAATATATGTAGGATTTGGTATTGCTTTGTGATTAAAGCATCGATCAGATTAAGTTTTTGAGAAAGAGGTAACTGGAGTATAGAAAATTCACACCATTTGGGTGATGTAATTTTAACTATGTCTATTTTCCTTATGATTCTATGTGTTTGTTTGCATATGAAGTCAGTAATATCATGATCTAAATTCTATGATACCCACGATATGTGTTGATGATGGTGATGCTTATTAGTGCTTGTTTATGCTGTGATTATATGCATATGAAAGATACGAAGGTGCTGGTTTTATCATGTTCTTAATGCCATGAGTTAAAGAAATGTGAAAATAGTGGATTTGACATACATCATAAATAATGTGTTGAAAAGAAAGATGATGAGGTGTTAAGGGTAATTGACTGCACTATGCCAAGTAGAGAGTAAAAAGAGTGTCCTAGTGCACAAGGCTCCTGCTACTACAGGGTCTAGGGAGGGGCAGAATGTACGCAACCTTACCCTCTCAATGTGGAGAGGAATTGCCACCTGAGTCAAAGACCCATGGAGCTGCAAATGAGATTTAGATCATGTATGAATGACATGGATATAATGGCCGTGTTAAACTCTCTACTATGGACTGTAGTAACTACTTATCCCTAGTGTTGGCCAGATATGAAAATTAAATGTGGTTTGTTCTAAAATAAATGGAATGAGGTTTTTCTGCATTGCATTCATTCGAGTTGTTTTGTATATGTTTTCAATGTTATGTATTTTCTATATTCCATCAAACTGGACTGGTTAGCACACCCTTACATTTAATTTCTCAATGGACGAAGATGACAGGGCAGAGCTGGGAGAAGCTTAAGAAGTGTTCAAGCTTATTCCTTAGTAATGTTTTTATATATTAGAGTGATAGTAGTAGGATTTTATTTAAAGTGTAAAGACAAATTATATTTATAATTTTATGGTCAATGTTTACAAACTCTAGACTGCCACCAGTAGGCTTACTGGGACTTTTTTACTATTATTCTTGATTTGAGTTGGCTTTTAAGTTAATAAAATTTATCAATTTAGTTTACTTGAGCGATCATTTGATCAACGCCCGTGAGGGTTTTACCTTCACCTTAATCTGGATTTGGGTCGTGGCAATATTTTTTTCTAGAAATTTCTGGTTTATAGGAATAAGTTTCAATCAACATGAATTTGGATTCATGTAGGTCATCAACAAGTACCAAAAAGTGACCATGACCAAACAGCTTTGATTCATATAAGGGTACTTTGAACATTCAAAAAAAGGGGGGAAATGATTTGCATCAGTGACTCTCCAATTCCTTACAGCGACACAAATCCAACAATTAATAATGCTGACGCTGATTGACATATGTATGTCCGAAAGCACCTCTACAAGAACTTTATGAACTGGCTTTTTGTTGGTCCTTTTTTTTTTCTTTTGGGGGAGGGGGGGAGGAGGGATTGGGGAATAAGAAAATTTTCATTAATTGAATCTTATTCACCTAGAAAGAACAATATGCTACAATGCATCATGGTGATCCTAGCTCAAGAGAAAATGGAACTACTAGAGATGATAAGAGAAAGTGTGATGCCCCAACCTCCGCACAATCGTCAAGATATTGTCCTCTTTGGCCCATGGACCTCAAGGCTTTAAAACGCGTCTTGACAAGTTTGGGAGGCTAAGGGTTGTCAACTTGCCCAGTCTCTTCTCCCTAACAAATGTGGGACTAAGTTTGTGCACCCTTATTGATCTCCCGAACCACCTGATACTCGTCATATCTTGGTGGGGACTCCTTAACGATCTCCCAGGATGGTCGGAACTTGTTGCCCTTGGGTGTCACATTCTCCCCCCTCCAGGCATAACGTCCCAGCGGCAGCCTCATACGGTGTCGGGGTCCGTTCTGATACCAATTGTAACGCCCCAACCTCTGCACAACCATCAAGATATTGTCTTCTTTGGCCCATAGGCTTCAAGGCTTTAAAACGCGTCTTCACAAGTTTAGGAGGCTAAGGGTTATCAACTAACCCAAGTTCTTCCCCCTAACCAATGTGGGATTAAGTTTGTGCACCTTTGTCGATCTCCCGAACCACCTGGTACTCGTCATATCTTGGTGGGGACCCCTCAATGATCTCACAAGATGGTCAGTACTCGCCGCCCTCAGGTGACACAGAAAGAATAGAATTATAGCCATAGCTCAAATTGATAAATGATAAGCCAACCAAACACCACTAGATACTAGAAGTTTTCTTCCTAGCTCATAGTGGATCAAGTCAAACAGGCCACAAAAGCTGATTCCTTAAAATACCTGTCTAAAATAGTTCAGATTCTTCTTTAATTATCAGATTGGATTTAGATTATATCCATCAGATATTACTGTTATTTTTTGTCTGAAGACAGAGATCTTTCTTAGAGGTACAGAACAGTACTTCAAGGCTTTTCCTGACTATTGAATTCCCATACCATGGTGTGAGCATCCATAAATTTTTATTAGTAATGCTAAGTAGAATCCAAAAAGCCAAGGAAGTATACGTTGCCAAACTTGTCAATAAAACCACAGATGATGGCTGGAGAACTTGTATAAACATCACCAAAAGGGCTAAATGGTGATTTTATTTACAATGAAGATACTGGAAAATTGATGTTCATGAATCCCATTAGAGTGCAAAACCACAGATGTATCTAATTTCAAAAGTACTAAAATCCCAATTCCATGCCCACAACACTGACAGTTGATATTTGAAACAAAATTCAACGAGGACAAAGCAAAATATGTTGGAGACAATTATCATAACTTTCAAGTTCAAAAGCATTAAGCAACACTACCCCACCAAGTGGTTGGATTCTTTTCCACAACCAACCATGCCCAAAATATCCTCCCTTGTCATGTACAATATAGAATAGACCAAAAACAAAACTTTATAACCACATATAATTCTGGAAGATTTAAATTCCCCGTTAGGCGCCTGATCAAACAGGGTTTTATCTCTGTGGAGTAGAAACAAAAAGCCCATAACAACACCTCAATCATCGACGACTACAGAGCTAAATGCCGAAGCAACAACAGCTAATCATAAAATTTGCTAAGAAAACTAAACTTTTCTGGTCTTTAACGCTATACAAACCTGTCAGTAATTGAATTTGCTTATGTCTCCAATCAGTTCCGCTTCTCAGCAAAGCAGACGGTATTCCAGAGCAATTAATCCGAATATCTTCAGACGGAAAGACAAGAGGAAGAGAGAGAGGAAGGAGTCAAGACTCAAGAGAAAGATGCAAGACGAAACCGGTCCACTCTGAGTAATTTGACATCAGAAAATGAGCTGAGCGACTAGGAAACATTGAATGAAAACCAACTCTTCTGGTCGATGTCAAGAGATTCCAGACGGATAGAGCCAAGAGAAGAAAGTCTTAAGTTTGAATGTTTCCTTACTTGGTTTGTTTTCTTTCTTAGTAATTAGGAAGTTTCAGGGTAGATAAAACCAGGATTCTGCGAATAAAAAAGGACGAGGGTCGCCCCGTACGCTTGTTCCATTGGCTCTTCGTTTTGGCTGACTCTGTCAGAAATGGAGTCAATTGATTCGGATCCAAATCGTCTCCTCCTTAGATTCGGGAGAAGGGGCGGCAGGGATGAAACGATTTGAATCCCAATTGACTCGCTTTGAAAAATAATTTATTTCCCTTCTCTCTTCTTGTCGTTCCTGGCTACTTGTTCTTTGACTCTCAAAACGGGTAACTTTATTCGGTGTTGCTCAGCCTCATGGTTAAGCTGTGTATATCATCAGTTTTGACCGTAGTTTATGGGACCAGCAAGAGGGGTAATTCCGTGTTTGCTGCACGCGTACAAAAGGGTACATAATTCTGGGGTGATCCGATACTAATTTAATAGTTTCCAAATTAACAAAAGAAATCCTAAAAAATAATCAAGTTGTGATGCCGCTTACGTGGTGATTATAGTCTACGGTTGTCAACTTTCGAATCTAGAGTGCCTACTCTTCTAGTGTTGGATGAAGTGCTATTCCGCTCTCTGGAAGCACAGGAGTCTTACTCGAATTTTGAAAACAAATTAGTCAAGGTTGGTCGACGTGTGGTGTTCGAAGAGTTGGAAAGATGATGTCTAAGCGACTTTTGATGCTATGGGTTGGTCCCCCATCCTTCAGATCGGTATTATCACCATACCTGACTTGGTCAGATTTTCTACTGCAACCTATGGGTGGAAGGCAGGCTTGGCGACTTTGATTCGGTGCGAGACCTTTGCATTACAAGTCGGGTCATGGGTGTTGATATTTCATTCAATACGGAACAGTTGGCGGGTCTTTTGGGTATTTTCATGGCTGGAGAGGTGGCCTTCTATGGCCCCAAGGACAAAGAATTTCTGACAGAGTGCATGCAGACAGAGTTTTGGAATCAGATCCTCCTCCCTAGTATACGACATCAGTGTGCAAACTATCGTCCTTTGCCCCTAGGTTTACTGCAAAATTGTACAGCATAACATCGTTCCTCAGGGTGGTCATTACAACAAGGTATCCACTTTTTGCCAGTTCCTCACGTACCGTTTGGCAACCACAAATTCAGTCTACTTACCCTACATTCTAATGCGAGTTATGATCATGATAGCAGAGGGCTCGGGTTTGTCTAATCTGCCTTACGGAAAGCTGCTCACTCTTTTCTTCATGCATATGGGCATCAACGTGCATGAGGCAGAGGCCTTTGATGAGACAGTGGCGGCAGACTTTGATTAGCATGCCTTTGCCAAGATGCATCTGCACCAGGTGGTACTTTCTAATGATGAATTAGAGGCTAGGCCTCGTCCTAGATGGCGAGAGGCACCACCTATAGTCGAGTGAATAGAGGAGACAGAAGACAAAGAGGGTGAGGAGGCACCAGTTGATGTATAGTGAGAGGGCGAAGATCTCCCTACAGGTCCTGCATGGGTTCCCATTGCCTTAGAGGACGTCATGGAGGAGGTTTGTGGTGCTCGGGCTAATTAGAGGCAGCATGCACATACCATGGAGAACTAAATCCGGTGGATGCGGTACGCCCACTCCTCCTCGACTCGCCTTGATGCTATACAGACAGTGATGGAGAGGGTTGGCTTGTTGCATGGCGAAGGCGTTGGAGAAGCTTTGGAGAGGAGTTGCAAACTTTTCAGCGGGTTTGCGAGTCTACACCTCCACCTTTTAACCTTCAGTAGCGATGATCTACATACTTTTTTTTTTTATACTTATAAGGAGAGTAATGGTTTGACCTGTGAATCATACTCAGGGTAAACAATTTATTACTTTTTTGGTTTATTTATATTTTTACTTTTTATGCATAGTACTGTTATTCACTTGGTTTTTATTATATATATTTTCTAATCTTTCTGTAACATATTATGCTTGATTAATTTTGTTTGTTTAGCTCACAACAACAAATTTGTTTCATATTAACATTTTATTCTCTTGCAGACTTTTATTTTCCTAATGCTCAGTTTAATGACATAAAAATCAAGACACTGACTGGGTTGGCGTGGTACGACAAAGCTTAGTGTTCTGATACCAATGTTGTTACACTCATGAAATTTTGATGTATGACTGGACCAACACACAATATTTTATGCGGTCCAACACAGAATCGTGTAGGCTATGTGTACCCCCACCAACCCCACCACAGTCAATGTCACAAAATATAAATCAGAGTAGATACCCTAGAGGAAATTAACTAAGTGAATTGAGCTTTTATTGATACTTAAGTAAATTGAAAAATAATGTTTAAGTCTTATTCTTGTTCCATCAAGCTACACCATAAAACTATTCATAAAATTCAACCCTATAATACAAGGTCCTTAAACAAATAACTGTATATTTAATTATAACTAAAATTAAATAATAAAGTGTTTCTCTTCGAGTATTTCTTCTACTCAAACACACATGTGTCGCACTTGCAATCAGCATCATGCTCATTTTCCTCCAAACGTTGAATGTCTTGATGTGCCACATTGGAGACGACTGGGGCATTCATGTAATAAGCAACAGTAGTACCTGCAACATCATCTAAAAGGAAAGATGTACGTAAAGGAGAGCTCTCCAACTTAAGCTCGTGAGAAAATAGACAAGCAAGCAAGCAAAATGATGATAAATTATTATAAACAAGAGTCAGGTAATAATGCATATTGTGCTATGGTAAGGCTTGGCCACATTCACCAAAGCTAACTGAAACCTCCATACACAGGAGAGAATGGACACTCACCCAACCTACTCTGACAGTGTTGGTGAAGCCACGCGTCTCCTATTATGGATGGTGATGGAACAAAAGTCCAATCAGTGATGCTCCAATGAACATTGTCGACCTTTCCCCCTCATCCCCCATCACATACCAGTACATAACCCCCTACTGGCCAGGATGCATACATGGGTCGTATCTCTAACCAATCCTACATGTCATCATATGTACCCCTCTCACAATCCCAACAAAAATCCCAGTCCGTCTATCTACCCCCTAGAAGCTGTCATCCCGCTAGGGTATGAGGACAATACATGGCAAGGGTAGCCCAGTGTGTCGGATCCTGCAGTCCTCGATCGTTTCACCACTGCCCACGAGGCACAAACATCACATTCACAGCAATCATAATTAGATGCAAATGCATGCAAAAGAAATTATTGGATAACATGTTAATCACAATCAAACATGTAGAATAGACAAGCACATAATCAGAAACACTCCAAAAATTAAGTCAGGATTCTGTTCCCTCACCTGAGATCTAGTAAATCTTACTATCGTCACCACATGAGTTGACCGCCTCTATGCACATGACACCCAATGCAAGTGTGGGAGGTTATTAATTATAATGCAATTTAAAACAATTCATTTATAAGCTTCTTGGGAGCAACCAGTTGTAGCATTCGGTTGCACAGTATCGCGATCGATCTTGCTACCGGTTGCTCACGATAATCTTTTTGTTTCCAACAAGTTGCAGATCCAATTACTGCAGTCATGCAACCGGTTCTGCTGCCGGTTGCATTACCGAGGCTACCCAAATGTATCCGGTTGTAGATCCGGTGGCAACATCTTGCAACTGGTTGTTGCGACCAGACCTCACCCGAGAGGTTGGTTTAGCTATTTGGCCTATCCAGTGGCACAGATTTTGCCTCCGGGGGTTCCCTCTGGATCCAATCCTGGACTCTTGCTATGGAAGTCTATCGGTGGATCTTCTAGTCGAGCATCTGATAGAGGTTTCCAATCCCATTCTAAGGCTTAGTAAAGTCGACCACAAGTACACCTCCTAGGTCTAGGGCTCATTATCTTGGTTCTAACCATGGTTGGGTTCAAGGTATAACAAAAGCCGATTCAAAGGAACTTTCTTTACATGCTCAGCCATTAATGGAGAGCAAACTCCATTGAGAATGGAGATCTAAGGTTTCCTTGACGTAAATCAAATAACACATACATCCCTAAAGTAACATGGTACAGAGCTTACCGACAGTGCGTTCAAACGAATGTGTGGTGTTGTCGAATGGTGCCAGTAGTTCTCTGTATAAGTTCCCCCCTAAGCTTTCTCCTTCTTCCTTCAACCCTCCTCTCTCTAAGAAAGCATCAGAGTTTTGGTGGAGAATACATCCTCTCTAGAGAGGGTTTGAAGTAGTTTGATCACTTTGGAGTCTCCCTCCCAAAGTGGACTCCTTTGGAGACTGGGAATCTAGGGGAATATTGCAACATAGCAAGTAACGGAAACGGGAGAGAGATTTTACTCCCTCAACCAACTCTAAGGTGATTAGGAGTAGGGTGGGACCCATTGGATCCGTCTATGGGATCCAATGAATATTCCCATTCAAACTCAAATGACAGATTTGAAATCTTCAATTGCGAGTAGGCTTTTTGGCTTATCTGGTCACAGGATCCAGTTGGAGCAAATCTAGGATCCTCCAACCAGTAGCAACGACCGGTGCCCCATTTAGTTGCACTACTACATAGAATTTTACATAATCACTAAAATATCTCTACCTGGTTCATGCCGGTCTTCAGGTCAACATTGCTCTAGGTTCGTCAGCGGTGGAAAACCCTGGCACGATAAGAAAATCGGAGTTAGACTGGGTTTTCTAGGTGTGGGTTTTACAATCTCAGTTGGACACATACACCACTATGTTAAGCGTAGGCCCCCACCACAGCAGACCAATAACGTTGATTTCTACCTCCTTTTTGCTTGATGTTTTACCTATGTATAGTTGGCTCTCTTCTTGTGTTTATGGGATAACTACTCGACTTGTGAGCTGTATCCCATTTTTATTTCATTTGATGTACATCTATAGAAATCATGGGTAGTTGTCTGGGTTATGGACTATACCCAAATTTTTGTATACGAAACGGGTTATTTATGAGGTGCTCAAGTGTTCTTTTCTTACTTGTTTCTTCCAATAAGTGCTTGTACATTGGGGATAACTGTTCGAATTGTGGACCGTATCCAATTTTTTGTACTTAGAATCGGAATATAACGAATAATTCTTAATTAATACTTGTGCATTATATTCTTCATTATGTTCTTGTAATGTGGTGTGAATCTATCAACTGTCTCTCTATTTACTACTCATTAGTTTGTACATGTCTTTTAAATTTAACCCTTATGCATCTGTAACTGGACTATGGACACGCACATTCAAGGGAAATCTATAGGTAAAATCAAAGTAGTTGTGCTCTGATATCAGTGTTATCACAACCCATTCAAGGAATTGGACATGTTATTTGGGTCGACCTTCGAGACGACCTAAATCCACCCAGGAACCGATAACTACAATGATCTATCAATAAATCCCACAGTCTACAAAAGCAATATCCACAATAATCAAATAAAACAGCAGAGTAATACTAGTAGAAGCAATTTAGTATGTGACAGATTCTAACTACATAATACCATAACATAAGTAAGGTGTTGTTATGAATTACATCTCATTGTTCCACCAAATACATAGTGTATCCCATAAACAAATAGACAAAGTCAAATGAGTAAATCAATATCCAAGTGTTTAGATAGCCAGGAAAATCTATCCATAAAATAATCAGGAGGCATGGGGAGGGCTGCGTCAAGCGTAGACACAATCGTTGCAGGTGCTGCCCTCGCCATGCTCCTTAGAATAATCCTTGCCTACGGATGCATCGCCCACCAGTAGAGACTCCTTGTAATTGGCCACAGAATAGTTACTTGCATCAGAATCTGAAAACAAGTATTGCTACGAAGGGTGAGCTCCCCGCTCAGTAAGCAATCAGGTATCACATGCCATGTACAAATGAACGTGATGCAGTTCTAATGTTAAGTTAATGGTATGGTTCTATAGGTGTCATATTGATGTGTCTACTGCAGATTTCGACCTTACTTACGGCTCGACAGCTTTCACACGTCATGCACCGGGTTAAAGCATAAATAGGATGCCCAAGTTTTTTTCGCCAAATTGCTTCTATAAACAGACCCCCTTGGATTTCTGGTCCAAGGCGTGCCACTTCCCTCGGGCTAGAACCCGGGTGATGCAACCTCTTAATGCCTATCATGTGAACAACATGAAATATAACAGGGTCGTACCCCAGTAGAGATCCCCCGGCCCCATTCCCTTGTGCCACCGTGTCTCCCCCTAAGGTGCTAGCAATATATCTGGACCCATGTACCCATGCATTACCTTCCCCTGGTACCCGTACGTTACACAAGCCTAGGACCCGTATACCCATGCATTACCTTCCCCTAGTTCCCGCATGTTACACAAGCCCACATACATCAACCACATAACCAACCAATCATACATAATTGTTATAATGCAAATACATGCTCAAGTATCACATGTCACACCCCAATTCCGACTGAACCAGAAGTGTGAGTGAATCGTTACTGAACCAACGGTTCACACCAGGATCTCTATAAGATCGTGTCCATTCATACAAATCATTGCACATAACCATAATCAGAATATAATAAAATATAGCGAAAGTCTTAAATAAAATGAACTAAGTGATCTATTGATAAATTTAAATAAATATCTAATTATTCAAATACCGAAACTTAATTAAATATTCTTACATCAATTGTATCTTCAACGAAAAATAATTAAAATAAATTAAATCAACTCCTAGAGGTACACGCAGAAAGGGCACTCGCATGAAGCGTCATGCTCGTCCTCTCCTGCTTGCACTTCCAAAGTAGCAACACCTCCATACGTCGGAGCATCCATATAGTCCTCCACAGTATAACCTACATCAACATCTAAAAATAGTGTGTACACAAGGGTGAGCTCACAACTTAGCTCAGTAAGACAATCAGACAATGCAACAAACATATGCATGAGTAACATTCACATCATGGTCTGGTTTTAAGTTTGCAATGTGCTATAGAAAGGATTGGCTTTCATCGCACCTCTATATACGAGTGTGTGAAGCCGCCCAATGGATCAAACACCACTGCCGTCCTACATGCACCCTATCATGGAATAGAGATAGAGCTAAGGCGTCCGGATCAAACACCGCCAACACCTCCCCTGATACTCTACCCATACCAACACGTAAGCTCCTATTGACGAGGGCTTGCAAACTGGGCTCGCAACTAACCAATCCTATATGTCATCACAGTAGGCCCTGTCCCAGCGTAGCTCCCTATGGCATAGAGATAGAGCTAGAGTCTGGTGGCCAGCCTGGAGACCACAGTGCCACGTCCTCCCCCTGATACCCTACCCGCACCAAGTATGCTAAGACAGAACGATACAAAAAAGGTGCTAGTGTGAGGAATGATCCTAGACCCCAGGCCCTTCCCATTCCACACACCAACAAAAACAATCACATGCCTAATAGTCACAATCTAGCATAGCAAGTATGCATGAACAATAATAATAACTGAAAGTAAAGGATGACATGCGAGAATGTACAAACATCAATCCACAGAATCACAATTATTATCAACGGTTTACTGTTATTTAATTATTAGGGTTTAGGTCCGATTCCCTTACTTGATGCTCATTTGATAGCTTGCTCCGCGTCGCAAGGTCCAAACGTGCTATCACAAGGTCCTATACAATATTAGGGTTTAGTTAGAATAACTTTACGTTGGTCGAAAAACCAACAATGGCAAAACACATCTCACAGAGCTGACCAATCACAGTACCGGTCACAGCACTATGGGGAAACCTACGATAGGTATGGTCAGCCGGTCCCCACAAACCAGTCCCCGAGAGGTACTGGTCGTAGTACCGGTCGCATATGGTGCAACCGGTATGGTCGACCGATATATCTCCGGAAGACCATACATCCGATTTCTCGACTTTCATCGATCGTCCCCTAATGATCCTAGGGTTTCTCCTACACATTCTAGGTCTGAGCATTGAGTTAGAGTTGTTTCCAACTCCATTCAAGTCCTAGTTTCGATGGTCTCAACCTAGAACTTGAATCTAGGGTTTATCGACTAAATTAGGGTTTGTCGATAAAATAGGGTTTAGATCAATACCTTGCTTTGCATGGTATTGATTCAATCACAGCTAACCCTCCTATAATGTAGAGGAAGGTTTGAGCACTTACCATTGACTTGCTATAACTTGTTCTTTGTCGAACGGCACTGGCGGCTCCTCCCTCTCCTTCCTAGCTCCTTTTCCTTCTTCAACCTTTTCTCTTTTCTAGGATTTGTGAGGATCAATGGAAAAGGTTTTAGGAGGTTTAGAGGGGTTTATATAGGCTAGGTTTAGGTTTAGGAAGCCTCCTAGGATTAGGAAAGTCCTAGGGTTTGGAATTAGGAAAGTAGGACCCGTAGAGATTCGTTTTCGGATCTTAGTGGTCTGCCACGCAGGCTATACCGGTCGACCGGTACCAAGACCGGTACCATCGATCGGTATGAATTAATTCATACTTAAATGGTCCGATTTCATACCTGTTTGTCATCCGCTCGTCCCGTTTGGCCCAGTGATGATTGGAAGACCTGTTACGACATGAATTCAAGGTTGAGATCGGGTTCATGGGGTGCGGGTCTAACAACTGCCCCACCCTTAAAAGAAATTTCGTCCCCAAAATTTGCATGTAGGTTTCACATCACAATAATTGGATGACATGTTATATCACATTTAACATAGACATACAAGATATATATTATGTCTATGGATATGACCCCTCACCTCTTTGCATCACAAGTGCTGTTGAACCTCAGAAGCCGGTAATAGACTACTTTTCTACCCGCATTAGTTTACCTATTAGATAGCATATATTTCATTGTTGTTAGATAAGTATCTATTAACCGGCATGAACATGTCCTAAATGTCACCATACAGGTCCCAAGGTAAGCCAGGAACCCACCAGTTGGTCCCCGAAGGATCTTATTAGGCAACTAGATAACAGTAGCCGAGGTAGCGGATGGAGCCGGGGGATGGTGCCTCCGAAATCATCTATCAGATGAGTCTCAATTATAACAGGGAACTCACAGAGAGGGAAGCGGCAACACAGGCTGATGGTTGTGCTGTCGGCTTTGCCCCCGCCTCCCAGTATGGCTTAGCCGGCCTCATAAGGGGATGGTGGCCCCAAGAGCACAGTAGGGGGATGCCACCCAACAGATCATGCCACCTGCTGGTCCACTACCTGAGCTTAGCCCCAATTAAATCTAAGTATGGGTCTGGCGAAGGATGGGGCCTTGTCGGCACCTCCACCAGCCAGAACATATAAGATCAAAGTGCCCAATCCGGGGGTAGAGGCAGTGCCTTGGCCTCCGGCACGGATCCACCAGCTGAGTCTAGAAAATCAGACTCAACGGGGATAATGGTGCTTATTTGGGGAGTATTGACTCCCCAACCATATTAAATACAAGAGAGTGGTGGGGGAACACATTCCCCACCCACATTGATATTGTTAGGGTCATTAGCACTTCCAATGGGAGGTGTGGGTGACCAATCCTACATTCTAGAGTTGACCTTGTAAGATATTTTATGGGCTAAATTAACTATAAGGTTAATTGGTTCAGTGGGAGTCTAGTTACAGGTAGACCGGTTTAAGTATGATTAGAGATGGACCAACCTGGTCCACTATGGGACTGATCTAGGGTTGGGGGTGGTATTATAAATGTCACAGCCCAATTTCGGCTGAACCAGAAGTATGAGTGAACTGTCTTCAAACCACGGCTCACACCAAGATCTCAATAGACCGTGTCAACAAACCATCCCAAGCAGTCTAACATAATCAGAAAATAATAAATAGCAGCGGAATTAATAGATAAATGAACTGAACTCTATATTGTAAATAAAATAATTATCCAAATTATTCCATCATTCACAACTTAAATAATAAAATATTACAATGTATTGTTTTAAAATAAACCATCTCTAAAGGAAAACACAGAATGAGCACTCGCATGATGCGTAATGCTCGTCCTCTACTGCCTGAGTGTCAATGGCAGCAACTGTACCGTACGCTCGGGCAGTCATGAAGTCATCAACTGTGTACCCTACATCAAAATCTAAAAAGAAAGAATATATATATTCAGGTGAGCTCACAACTTAGCTCAGTAAGTACAAAACCAATGCAACATACAAAATACATGAGATAACATTACAATTTGGGTCAGGTAAAATGCTATGGTAAGGTTTGGCGGCCACCGCACCTCCATGCACGAGAGTGTGAGCACACCCAACAGTCAGACAATAATCCACACTACTGCTGTTGCCCCACATCACTCACTCTGGTATAGAGATAGAGCTAGAGTCTGGCGGTCAGGCAACAATCCACACTACCGCGGCCTCCCCCTAATACCCTACACTGTGCCAATACCTAAACCCCTATTGGCAAGGGCTTGCAAGTGGGTTCCATTTCTAACCAGTCCTATATGTCAATACAGTATCTATGGCCCTACCCTAGCATGAGATAGGGCTCGAGTCTGGTGGGCAGGTTGAACCATAATCCCATGTCCCCCCCTGATACCCTATTCGTGCCAAGTTCGCTAAGGTATACGGCGATATGAAAAGGTGTTAGTGTGAGAATATATCTAGGGCTCTACTCCCCTTCACATTCCACACACTAACTAAAAACATCCACATGCCTAAACAACCAACATCCTAACATATGAAATATATGAACAGATAATAATAATTTAAACAACTAAAATGGCATATGAAATGCACAAACACCAGACAATAAACATAGATACAAATTAATCACAACGGTTTACTGTTATTTGATTATTCAGGGTTTTGGGGTTTTGTCCCTTACCTGACGCATGATAACCAGCCCGCTCTGCGTCACAGGGTCTACTCACGCTGTCTACAGGTCCTACATGATCATACTCATAGGTTAGAATTAAATTATTAGGGTTACAGTTGGTCAGAACCAAGTTTGGCCAAGCAACTAGGCTTCGATAAGCATACCGATCACGGTACCGGTCTCAGTAGAGTGAGACCGGTATGCCCTGTGGTATATACCGGTCTCACTCTAAGCGAAACCGGTATGCGCCTGCAGTATATACCGCAGCCCATACCGCAGGACATTATAGTCCAGCTGGTATGTCCTGCGGTATATACCGCAGAACCATACCACTGGACTTAGGTCCAGCCGGTATGTCCGGCGGTATATACCGCAGGACCAATACCACAGGACTTATTGACCAGCGGTTAGGTCCGGTGGTTTGGGTCCAAGAGCCCGATCTCAGATCTTCCTCCCCCTTCGGTCATTGGCTTGGTTTCTAGGGTTTTTCCTAAACCATTATAAGGTCCAAATACTCATTTAGCCTTCTAGGTTTCGACTATAACGTCGCATCATTCCAGATTGGATCTTAATGGAAACTAGGGTTTTGGGGTTCTAGGATTTTGGATCGTTGCACCGTTTTACGGCTCCGATCCAAAATCCTAACATTACTAAGAGGGTTGAGCACTTAACGGTGTTTGTCGGATGGCGGCGTTCTCTTCCAATGGAAAATCCCACTTCTTAAGCGGTATCCTCCCTCCTTGCTCCTTCTCAGATCTCTTCCAGACGGCTAGGGTTTGATAAGGTTTGGAAGGATCATAGGAGGGTTGGGAGGCATATATATATATATATATATATATATATATATATATATATATATATATATATATATATATATATATATATATATATATATATATATATATATATATATATATATATATATAGTGGGAGACCGTTCTAGGAAGGTTTCCCTCGGTTAGAAACTTTCCAAAATTTCGATACAGAGTGTGGGACCCGCTGGAGTCCGTCTCCAGCCGTTATTACACATACCGGTCACACATACCGGTCTCACTGAGTGAGACCGGTACTGAGACTGGTATGTAGAATTTACATTTTTACACATCGTTTCTCATACCTAGATCTCGTGGTTCGTCACCCGACCTTGCCTTTCGGTCCGATTATGATTGGGAGACCTGTTACAATGTAAACCATGGGTTAAACCGGGTTTTTAGAGCACGGTTCTTACAACTCTACCACCCTTAAAAGAAATTTTGTCCCCAAAATTTGCAAGTAGGTCTCACAATTCCCCCACCCTTAAAAGGAATTTCATCTCCGAAATTGAACGTACCTTCAGAGTCGAAAAGATGAGGGTATTCTTGTTGCATGGCATCCTCCTCCTCCCAGGTGATTTCTTTCACATCTTGGCTCTTCCAAATTACCTTGACGTAGTCTATAGCTCGCCTTCAAAGCTGCTGTATCTTTTGACTGATTAGCTTGATTGGTACCACCTCGAAGGTCAAGTCTTCTGTCAAATCTGGGGGGTCTGCAACAAGAATATGCGAAGGGTCTCTCACATACTTCTTCAGTAAGAACACGTGGAAGACGTTGTGGACACTAAACATCGCTGGTGGCAATGCAAGTTGATAGGCCACTTTGCCACATCGGGACAGAATCTCATATGGTCCCACATATCTAGGACACAACTTTCCTTTCTTTTCGAACCACTTTAGGCCTCTTACTGGTGATACCTTCAAAAATACTTTATCACCAACGGTGAATTCGAGATCTCGGCGCCTGTTATCAGCATAGTGCTTTTGACGCACTTGAGTTGTCTTTACTCTGTTCTTGATTTGATCCACTGCTTTGCAAGTTTCCTCCACAAATTATGGTCCTACGATCTGTCTTTCTCCAACCTCGTCCCAAAACAATGGTGTCCGACATTTCTTACCATACAAGGCCTCATATGGGGCCATCTGGATCGTAGCCTGGTAGCTATTGTTGTAGGAAAACTCGATGAGTGAAAGCTTCTCATCCCGAGCCCCCTTAAAGTCGATAGCACATGCTCGAAGCATATCTTCTAGGATCTGGATGGTCCTCTCTGACTGACCATCTGTTTGAGGGTGGAAGGCTGTGCTAAACTTTAGTTTCATCCCCATGGCCTTATGTAGTCCCTCCCAGACCTTTGATATGAAGCGTGGAACTCTGTCAGATACTATACTCTCTGGGACAGTGTGGAGTCTAACTATATTTTCCACATATAATTTTGCTAACCTGTCCATGGTGTATTGTAGTCTGATAGGGATAAATCTTGCAGTCTTGGTGAGGCGGTCTACCACTACCCAAACTGCATTTACTGACCTCAGAGTCATAGGTAGGCCAGTGACGAAATCCATGGTAATACAATCCCATTTCCATGTTGGCTCAGGTAATGGTTGCAATAGGCCTGCGGGCCTCTGTCTTTCTGCTTTGACTTGCTGGCAGTTTAGACATTGAAATACGTATCTGGCCACATCTGCCTTCATACCCCTCCACCAGTACAACCTCTTTAGGTCATGGTACATCTTTGTGCTCCCAGGATGTACTGAATATGGAGTGGAGTGAGCTTCCAACATGATTCGATTTCTGATTTCCAGGTCCTCATCCTCAGGTATGCATAACCGTCCATGATATCTTAGTACCTCGTCTGCATCCAAGGTGAAATCAGGATTGGATCGACCCTTTTCCAAATCTTCATGTACTGTCCTGAGGTATGGGGCCTATAGGACTCCGGCTTTTATCTCCTCTTTCAGGTCAGGAAAAATCTTCAGTGCTGCAAACATAAGAGTAAACTTGTGTATCAACCCTTGCTCAATTGGATGAGCCAGAAACTGCAGCACACAAAGCTGCATTTGTACTTGGGCCTGTTTCGGGGTTCGATGCCCATATCCTACTCAGAGCATCAGCTATAATATTTGCTTTACCAGGATGGTACTGAATGTCACAGTCGTAGTCCATGAGTAGTTCTAACCACCTCCTCTGCCACATGTTCAGGTCCTTTTGGGTGAAAAGATATGTCAGGCTTTTGTGGTCAGACATAATCTGAAATTTCTCACCATATTGGTAATTCCTCCAAGTCTTGATAGCATGAATGACTGCTGCCAATTCTAGGTCTTGAGTAGGGTAGTTCTTCTCATGCTCCTTCAGTTGACTGGAGGCATAGGCGATCACTTGTTCTCCTTGCATCAGCACACATCCCAGTCCCAAACCTGAAGCATCTGTATACAGTGTGAATGGAAGGTCTAGAGCAGGAATAGTCAATATAGATGTCGAAACCAGTCTTGACTTCAGTGTCTGGAAGCATTTCTCACATTCTTCAGTCCATACGAACTTCTCCCCTTCTTGGTCAATCCGGTGAGTGGAACGACAATCTTGGAATAATCATCCACAAACCTTCTATAATATCCAGCTAAGCCCAGGAAGCAACGAATTTTAGCAACTGTTTTCGACGCCTCCCATCCTACTATGGCTGAAATTTTGCTGGGAACCACCTTAATTCCTTCAGCAGATACCACGTGACCCAAGAAGGCCACTGCGTCTAGCCAAAATTCACATTTCTTGAACTTTGCATAGAGCTTCTCTCTTCTTAGTCTTTGTAATGCCACTTTTAAGTGTATTGCATGCGCCTCCTTGTCCTTGGAGTATACTAAAATATCATCTATGAATACTATAACCGACGTGTCCAACATGTCATGGAACACTAGGTTCATTAGCTCCATAAATGATGCAGGTGCATTGGTCAACCCAAAGGACATCACAAGAAACTCATAGTGTCCATATCTTGTTCTGAAAGCTGTCTTGGGAATGTCTGCCTCCTTGATCTTGAGTTGATGATACCCTAACCTCAGATCAATCTTTGAGAATACACTTTAACCTTGTAGTTGATCAAATAAGTCATCTATTCTAGGTAGCGGGTACCTGTTCTTGATGGTGAGCTTGTTCAACTCTCGATAGTCCAAACAAAGACGTACGCTACTATCCTTCTTCTTGACAAATAGCACCGGTGCTCCCCAAGGTGAGATACTCGGCCTTATGATGCCCTTGTCTAATAATTCTTGTAGCTGGGTTTTCAACTCCTTCAACTCTGTGGGAGCCATCCTGTAGGGTGCCTTGGATACAGGTGCCACCCCTGGTAGGAGATCTATCACAAACTCAGTCGCCCTGTCTGGTGGTAATCCGGGTAGATCTTCTGGAAACACATCAGAAAATTCCTGCACTACCTCTATATCCTCCGTTTTGGGCAAGTCAGCGGTCACATCCACTACTGATACGAGGTATTCTACTCCCCCCTTCTCTAAGCACTTCCTTGCTTTTAGGGCTGAGAGTATAAGTTTTCGCTTCCTAGGCAACTTAGTCCCTTTAAAGTTGAACTCCGTTCCTTCACTGTCCTTGAAAACTAACTTCTTTTCAGCACATAACAGGCTTGCTGAATGCTGAGATTACTAGTCCATTCCCAGAATGACATCGAAATCTGACATCTCCAGTTGGACTAGATTGGCTTCCAACTCTCGTTCTTCAAAATGTACTAGGCAAGGCCCATAATACTCTTCTAACACTACTTCCATTCCCATGGGGGATCGAACTAACAAACTTGGTTCCAAAGTCTTGATGGATTGCTCTAGTCTTTTCCCGAATGATACTGACACAAAGGAATAGGTGGCCCCTGAGTCAAATAAGATTCTAGCGGGTATTCCTGCTATATTTACTGTACCTGAGGTTTTAAATTTTTCCTTTAGTTTATATGCTCAAACAATTAATGCAGTAACTAATTAGGAGTCAGTATAAAATCATACCAGTAACTACATCTGGTGATGCGGCTACCTCCTCTATAGTAATGACATAAACTTTGCCTTGCTGCTGTTCCCTCTTTGGTAGTGGGCATGTTCTGACATAGTGACCCACCTGTTGACAATTAAAACACTTCACGTTGGAGTTCTGTCCCGTTGCCTGCTGTGTCACTCCAAGAACAGGTCTGGGTGGCACAGTGCTAGCTGGTGGCCTGAATGGACGATATGGTCTGTTGCTTCTTCTGCCTTGGACCTCAGGGTTAGGCCTCTTCAGACCCCTATTCTGTGCAAAGAAGCTATCTCTCTGGCTTGCTTCAATGACTTGAGCCACCTTTACAGCTTCATTATAGATCTTCACTCCTCGCCCCAATACATGTTCTCTTATAACACCCCGAAGACCCATTGTGAAGCGACGGGTCTTAGTTTCTTCCTCCTGCATACTGGTTGGAGCGAAGAAAAACAACTCCTCATACCTCTGTTGGTATGCCTCTACGGTCATCTGAGACTGCTGTAGATTGAGGAACTCCTTCTCCATCTGGTCTCGGAAACTCCTTGGAAAGTATTTTTCAAAGAAGGTCTCTTTGAATATAGGCCAAGTGATTATGGTGCTTTGTTTCCAGATACGCTCTGGTCGAGTTCCACCATCCATTGGCTTCTTCCTTTAGCATGTGGGTGGCATATAATACTTTCTCCTCATTAGAAAACTCTAGTAGACGGAAGTTCTTTTCCATCTCGGCTATCCACTGTGCTGGCCATAGTGTTTTCCCTTGCTTTCCTGTAAAAGTTGGTGGCTTTAATTTTAGAAATCCATCCACCGCTCGAGAAAGACTACTCTGTCCATATGGTGCCTGACCATACCATTGCGGCTGATATGAGTAACCACTCTGGTTCACTTCCTGATACCCAGCATGATATGCACCCTGATATGCACCCTGGTCCTGGTTAGGGGTGGGTGTCCCTATAACTGGGTGGGGAACCGTGTTGGGTTGGTTTGGTTGTTGTTGTCCATCACTAGCTGTACTAAGCCCCACTAGTACCTTATTTTCATACTCAGCATTTGTGGACGGCATATATCCAGGTGCCAGTACAGGCCCAGGTGGCCTAAACATTTTCATCATTTCGTCGAAAAACTTCTTCTGCTGTGCCTCCATGTGGGTGACCAAATTTTCCATTAGGGTTTCAGAGGTTGTGTGTGTCTGACCCGACAGTGGAGATTCCTCATTGTCTCCTCACCTGATTTCCTCTTTCATGGAGAAGGTTAAGTTCTTCCTCATTTTCCCTCTCTTCATTTTCTTCAGAGTTATCTGTCCCTGAATTCCTTTCCATTGGAGGTGCCCTTGAGTGACGGTGTCTGTGAGGCATTCTACGACCATTTCCTCTCACCATTGTGGCTTACTGGATTCTCCTTATGATATCTGGCTGCATTGAACACATATGAGACAAATGAGACAATTATTCAAAACGATATTATTTAGTCTCAACATATATGAACAATAAATATCAGTCGAAAGGCAAATAGACAAAATCTTAAATTTTTTTCTCTCGGAATCTTCTAGGCAAAATCATTGATTCCGATCGTACCATACCGGCTTGGGTTTTGTAGTAGTGGCTCGGCCGGTATGGGAAATGGTTTAGAATTTCCAACCCTCAAGAGGTATCGATCGTGGTACCGGTCTCACCTTGAGTGAGACCGATATGCCCTGCGCTACAAACAGGTCGCACCATACCGAAGGAGGTACCGGTCGCACATACCAGACCTTGAGTGCGACTGGTATCACTGAAAGCCCTTTAAAATCGCGATTTTTGTCTCATTTCTCTTTTTTTTTTCTCTTTGGTGTCTACTCCGGTGGCGATTCTTCTCCGTGTTACTGAGTCTCTACAGTCCCACCGGTGTTTCTAGGAGTGTTTTCCCTCAACCAAGAGTTTCAAACTCGTTTCTAAGGTAAGCTTCTCCTTTCCTTCCTCTCTTTGAGAAAAATCTCATCGTCTTTCATGCCCAAAACCTATATTTTCTTGATTTGAAAAATTTTAACCGTAGAAAACCTCTTTCTTTGCTTGAGAAAGGTTCTTGGGGTCTAAATGAGCAAAACCCCTCAACCTATTCGAAGTACCATCAGTTGGTTTGGGAGAAATCGTAAAATTTCAATTTTTAACCTAGGTTTCTAGGTTTTTCGAAATTTTTGAAAAATTCAGCTGTTATGCCTCTATTTCTTTGTCTTGTGTTGAATTGTTTGATCATGTATTAGCATTGTGTCACCATGTAAGTCCTCCTACCCATATTGGGTGTGTTTGAGGCTTTTGTTCCATTTTCTGTCGTTATGCTGCCAAAATTTTAAAAAATTTTCTGTAACTTTCTCATATTTTCCTTTGTTCGACAGTTTGCAACATGTCTGGACATCGTGGTGCGGGTAAACGATCTTTTGCGCTGGGTATGCACAGGCCACATCCTCCTCCCCATCTCTATGATGAGAGATTTTTCAGGTCATAGGCTGCAGCGGCGCACCTTCCATGGTTCCGAGTTAAAAGTATTGAGTCGGGTCGTTTTGTGAACTTAGAACACCTGCACCGCTTCGATGTTGAGGCCGCCTTTGGGGCGATGGGCTGGTTGCCCATTATTTAGTACAAAGAGACCACTCGTCCCAACTTGGTAAAACTATTCTTTACAAATCTGGAGGTAGAAGGGATTCCGAACGATTGGGAACATGCTAGGGATCTTCGGATCATAGTTAGTTAAAACGGGAACGACGACAAAAAAAAAAAAACGGAATGGTACGGGTTTTAAATGAAAAAAAAAACGGGACGGTCAAAAAAACGGTCAAACATTTCGAGAACGGCAAAAAAATAAAAACGGACGGTACGGGTTTTAAACGGATCAAAACTAATACGGTACGGTAAAAAAAATTGCAATATACTCCCATAAATTAATGAATTATTACCTAATTGCAAGTATCAAACAAAATTGCATATAATATCTATATTCTATAATCCATATATTAATTTCAAAACTTATTATAAATTCCAAAATACATCATCCAATAGCATCTAACATCATCAAATTCTAATTTCCAAATTCAAACACCATAACAACATATATGTCCAAAGTTTAAATTCCATACATATCATCTAACATCATCAATAAAATAAATGTTTCAAAATCTAGCCACAACAAAAAGATTCTAAGTTCTAAATTTCAATTTTGAATGAAGCCATCAGAAGTAGATCCTCCAATGTTAGGTGAATGTGGATCAGGTTCAATATATGTTTGTTCAAGTCGTTCCATCTCCAATTCATTGTCTTCCTCTGGCAAATCCCCAAGTTTTTCTAAATCAATTGGCCTTGCATCTTGAAGTGATTGACTTTCATACTTCTCCTTCATCATAGAGTTCATTCTGATATACACCAAATCCTCTAACATTTCTGGGGTCAATTTATTTCTCTTCTTTGTTTGTGCTGCATCCCATGCACTCTAATTTCGCTCACAAGGAGAGCTACTACACGGTTGGCTCAAAATTCTACAAGCAACCTTTTGAAGCACAGGAAATTCACTACCAAGAAATTGCCACCAAATACCTACAAATCATCAAAGTAAGCAAATATAAGGATACCATATTTAATAATAAAACAAATTAGATTAACTAACATACTTACTTGGATGGTTAGTAATCATCATTGATTTTCCTGTCACACTGAACAACCTTGAGCTCTTCATGCGATAATCAACAATTTCTTGCATGAATTGATGACGGTCTTCAAAAGGAACCATGCTGTCCAAAATAACATCTTGTGCATTCACAAACGTAGAAGAATTAATATTAAGCCGATCTTCATACATAGAACAAGGATTGAGAATTGCAGCTATCACATGAAGATGATGGATAATGTTCTTCTCCACCCTACTTTTAAACAAATCCATTATGGTTAAATATTTCATCCCATCCTTCTCCACAAATTTTCTCGATGATTCGTTGGCTCTTTCTATTGCTTCAAATAAATAACCAGCAGTGGAACCTTCTGAATCCACAAGGCGAAGAATCTTAATCAGTGGCTCCATAAAATTAACAACTTCCCTTGCTCCCTCCCAAAAAGTTTCAGATTGGATGATTCTAACAGCTTTTATAGCCATTTCAGCCCTATTAAATTGAAATGATCTCCATTCAGATGATGCAACTAGAAGTCTCAACTCATTCTCAACTGCATTAAGAGACTGAAGCATCAAGAAATTAGTACCAAATCTTGTCTTGCATGGCTTCTTAGGCTCTTTTCCATTTGTAAATTCTCTCATCAATGCTAAAATAGTTGAATGTCTATGCATATAATCCACTACATGCTTTCCATCATCAATAATATCCCTCACCCATCTAACATGCTTGTGAATATCCTTTAAAAGTAGATTAATCCCATGTGCAGCACAATTTGTTCTATACATATGACGTCATTTGCCGATCAACATATCACCACTAGAAATATAATTGGCACCATTATCAGAAATGAATTGCACAACATTTTTTGGTCCAATTGTTTCAATGACATCAGAAATAATATCAAAAAGAAATGTTGCAGTTACTCTATTGGTACCACATTCAACACACTTTAAAAACACAGCACCCCCTGGTGAATAAGCAATCACATTGACCCAAGACCTCTTTTTTAAATCAGTCCAAGAGTCAGACATAATCGTGCAACCAGTAATTCCCCATGTTGATTTTATACTGCTGACATACTCCATAATATGTGCTTTTTCTTCAGAAATCAAACGGGTGCGAAGAGTTGAATAACTAGGTACCTTATAACTAGGCCCATATTGACATGCACCCTTAATCATCTCAATGAAAGATTCTGTTTGAATAACATTAAAGGAAATGTTATTCTTCACAAAAAAATCTGTCACTTTACTATCCAATGATTTTTTGTCTCTTTTAGAAATCAAATCTACCATAGTGGATTGAGGATTTACTCCACTTCCTCCATGTATTTGATTACTGGTGGAACCAACTCCACTTTCCATAGACTCATTCCTTCTCTTCTTACTACTAAGAGTTGAATTCAATTCTACAACGGCATCGGCTTAGATGTGTCCAGGGACTTTAGAACAAATTTGAACATCATGCCCAGACTTGCAAGCTAAATGAGCTTTTATGCGTGTAACACTCCCAGAGTAATTGAGATCACAATATTTACATTTAAAACGGTTCAAACTAACCATCTCTATGTGTTCCCAATACTTATCTTTTTTTCTCACCATTTTTCTCAGATACCTACAGAAGATAATCACATAGGCATTCCAATTTTAGAAATAATAAAATAAACACATCACTACAAACTTATAAAAAAATTGATACACCACCAAGTCCCATCAGCACATAAAAGACAAACAAATAGAAAATTGTAAATATATGGACTCAAAAGTCAAAACCTTTCTCAGAGTAAAAGAACTAAGGTCCCCACTAAACAGAACATCATAGTCCTCAATCCTCACGTCTCACTGTAAAAGAACCAAGGTCCCCACTATAACAATGTTGTTTCCTTATATATATATCTCTCTTTTTTTTCGTAAACAAAAGATTCATTGATTAGCCGCAGCCTCAGTAAGTACAGAGGTCCTGCAAACATAACTCCTTCAGCCAATCTATATCCCCATTCCACCAGAGCAAACCAGATCCTAAGTAAGCCTTCTTTGCAATCTTATGGGCCACCTGATTCCCATCCCGTGGGACATAACAAAAATAAATATTATAAAAATTGGATCCATACAAAAAGATGTCCTGAATCACAGTGTTTAAAAACAATTATTTACCTTCAACAGTGAAATCCCATTTGGAATTAAATACATTAAAAAAAATAATAATCATTTTATCTACAACAGTGGGATCCCATTTGGAATTGAAGAGATAACAAACAATTATTTATCTACCTTTTTCACTATAAAAAGGAACCCTTCTACCTACTATGCATAAACTGATTCAGATTTGAGAATCAGTTTAAGAGCCGATTCCATGAAGCCCATGACCTGTTCAATCGTTTATCTACAAGAAACGTTTAAGAGCCAATGTCTTGAAGGAGGATCGAACAGATCATAGCCACACTACACAGTACACAATGACAGTACACACTTCCGTTCTCATTCGTGAAGGAGGAAAACCTAAATTTCCTAAGTTAAAGTTCAAATCCATATAGAAAATAGAAAATAAATTACAAAAAACACGAAAATGATTTGAGCCCTAACTCTAAACCATTCCAAGGCAACCAAATAGACAAAATATAACGATTATTGCAACAGTCACTCACTTTACAGTTAAGATCAAGGAATCTTCAGATGGAGTCATGGAACCGAAGAAGTTGAGGACTTGAGGTAGATGCTTCTCGTTTACCGCCATGGAGTGGTTGTAGAGAAATAGAAAGGAAAGAGAATCGTTGGGACTTGGGAGTAGTTGCAGAGAAGTAGAGAGGAAGGTGAGCAGTGGAACGTTTGAGAAGAAGATGAACAGAGTGAAGATTTTAATTTTTTACTTTACATTAGGGTTAAATCGTTGGGAATTGGGGATTTGAACTTAAAAAAACAAAAAGTAAAAAAAGTCTAAATCTGATGGTTAAAACTTTTATCGATAAATGTGTAATTGCATTTAGAGTTAAAAAACAAAAAGTGAAAAAAAGTCAAACTTTATAGAGTTAATACTCTAAAAAACGATGGTCAGAGACTCAGAAGACTCAGAAGTCAAAAGACTCAGAACTCAAAAGTTTAAAAGTTAAAACTTGCTTTTAAACTTTAGAGGATAAAAGTGTAATTTTATTTTTTTTGTTTCAACCATTTTTTATCATAAAAAACGGATACGTGTTTAAAACGCGTTTAAAACACGTTTAAAACGGCAGGGGTTCCCTATGCCTTTTTTGCCGTATTTCCCAGATCAATATGGGAAAACACGTTTTAAATGGCCGAGTACAGTATGGCCGTTTTAAACGCGTTTTAACTAACAGTGCTTCGGATTACTAGCTATGTGAAAGTGGTGATGATCTCTTTCAACACGACTGAGTTGGCTACGCTTCTCGAGATCCCAGATGATGGGAAACTTATCTACTGTCCACCCAGAGCTAAAGGGTATCTTACTGAGGACATGAGAGTAGCCATTGTTGAACAGATTTTGTTACCCGACAGTATCATGTTAGCTGCGAACCTACGTCCCGTGCCTCGCTTATACTGCCGTATTATACAACATGACATCGTCCCCCAGAGTGGTCATTATGGAGAGGTGTCCCAGTTGACTCAGTACCTCACCTACTGTGTTACTACTAGGCACCGAGTCTGCCTGTCTTACCTGATCATCCGTACCATGATTTATGCTGCGAGGCCCAATATAACAGGAAATCTTCCATATGGTAGGTTGATTACAGCGTTGTTGCACCGCTTAGGTGTGGACAGGCGTGGAGAGCCAGCTTTTGAGGTCACTATGAGTTCTGACATAGATGTTGAGGCCATCTATAAGATGCAGATGGATGATCTAGAGCTTAGTGACGAGAAGCTACAGGCTCGTCCTCTTCCACTTAGGAGCCAGGCGGCAGCTACAGCAGCAGCAGCAGCAGCAACAGCTGAGGTAGGAGGTGGTGGGGATGCACACATGGAGGACATCCCTGCACCTGTACCCCAGCCTTCTCCAGTTGCAGGACCATCTTAGCCTCCTCTAGATACTGTGATGAGCATGCTCATGGAGATCCGAGATGCTCAGCGAGAGATGAGTCAGGACTTGGGGCGTCTAGCTCGTAGCCTACGAGTCACGCAGGACCAGGTTCATTGGCTTAGAGAGGCATACGAGCGTGATTATGATATCACAGATCCGATACCACCCATGCCCGCAACTCCACCATAGTTTGACCTAGTTTCATTTTTATTTATGGGTGGTTCATTTTGTTAACAGAGTAACTGTCCAACTTGTGGACTGTACTCTGTCGTACTCTTTGTATTTATTTATGTTCATATCATTAAAGAGTTAATTGGTTTTTCTTCAAAAACTTCAGTGCTTAAAATTTCTCTTCATTAATAGTATGTTATGCTTCTTCTTTTAAGTCTCAGGCATCAAACGAGCTTTTGGTGTGTTTTTATTAAAGTTTTTAATTTCCTATCTTAGTTCATTGGGCACAGTTAGATACAGAATGGTTAGCTAGACAGAGCCTAAGGGCTCTGATACCAAGTTGTCACACCTTAATTCCGACTAAATCAGAAGTGTGAGTGAACCATCTCCAAACCAAGGCTCACACAAGAATCTCAATAGATCGTGTCAACAAACCATCTCAAGCTGTCTAACATTATCAGAGAACAATAAATAGCAACGGAATTAATTGACAAACCATCTCATTTTTACACATCGTTTCTCATACCTGCATCTCGTGGTTCATCACCCGACCTTGCCTTTCGGTCCGATTATGATTGGGAGACCTGTTACAATGTAAACCATGGGTTAAATCGGGTTTTCAGAACACGGTTCTTACAACTCTACCGCCCTTAAAAGAAATTTCGTCTCCAAAATTTGCAAGTAGGTCTCACAATTCCCCCACCCTTAAAAGGAATTTCGTCTCCGAAATTGAACGTACCTTCAGAGTCGAAAAGATGAGGGTATTCTTGTTGCATGGCATCCTCCTCCTCCCAGGTGATTTCTTTCACATCTTGGCTCTTCCAAATTACCTTGACGTAGTGTATAGCTCGCCTTCAAAGCTGCTGTATCTTTTGACTGATTAGCTTGATTGGTACCACCTCGAAGGTCAAGTCTTCTGTCAAATTTGGGGGGTCTGCAACAAGAATATGTGAAGGGTCTCTCACATACTTCTTCAGTAAGGACACGTGGAAGACGTTGTGGACACTAGACATCGCTGGTGGCAATGCAAGTTGATAGGCCACTTTGCCACATCGGGACAGAATCTCATATGGTCCCACATATCTAGGACACAGCTTTCCTTTCTTTTCGAACCGCTTTAGGCCTCTTACTGGTGATACCTTCAAAAATACTTTATCACCAACGGTGAATTCGAGATCTCGGCGCCTGTTATCAGCATAGTGCTTTTGACGCACTTGAGCTGTCTTTACTCTGTTCTTGATTTGATCCACTGCTTTGCAAGTTTCCTCCATAAATTATGGTCCTACGATCTGTCTTTCTCCAACCTCGTCCCATAACAATGGTGTCCGACATTTCTTACCATACAAGGCCTCATATGGGGCCATCTGGATCGTAGCCTGGTAGCTATTGTTGTAGGCAAACTAGATGAGTGAAAGCTTCTCATCCCGAGCCCCCTTAAAGTCGATAGCACATGCTCGAAGCATATCTTCTAGGATCTGGATGGTCCTCTCTGACTGACCATCTGTTTGAGGGTGGAAGGCTGTGCTGAACTTTAGTTTTGTCCCTATGGCCTTCTGTAGTCCCTCCCAGACCTTTGATGTGAAGCGTGGATCTCTGTCAGATACTTTACTCTCTAGGACACTGTGGAGTCTGACTATATTTTCCACATATAATTTTGCTAACCTGTCCATGGTGTATTGTAGTCTGATAGGGATAAATCTTGTAGTCTTGGTGAGGCGGTCTACCCCTACCCAAACTGCATTTACTGACCTCAGAGTCATAGGTAGGCCAGTGACGAAATCCATGGTAATACAATCCCATTTCCATGTTGGCTCTGGTAATGGTTGCAATAGGCCTGCGGGCCTCTGTCTTTCTGTTTTGACTTGCTGGCAGTTTAGACATTGAAATACGTATCTGGCCACATCTGCCTTCATACCCCTCCACCAGTACAACCTCTTTAGGTCATGGTACATCTTTGTGCTCCCAGGATGTACTGAATATGGAGTGGAGTGAGCTTCCAACATGATTCGGTTTCTGATTTCCAGGTCCTCATCCTCAGGTATGCATAATCGTCCATGATATCTGAGTACCTTGTCTGCATCCAAGGTGAAATCAGGATTGGCTCGACCCTTTTCCAAATCTTCTTGCACTGTCCTGAGGTATGGGTCCTGTAGGACTGCTGCTTTTATCTCCTCTTTCAGGTCAAGAAAAATCTTCAGTGGTGCAAACATAAGAGTGAACTTGTGTATCAACCCTTGCTCAATTGGATCGTCTGCTGACTTTAATAAGAGCTGTTCTTCATTCTCTGATGAGCCAGAAACTGCAGCACACAAAGCTGCATTTGTACTTGGGCCTGTTTCGGGGTTCGATGCCCATATCATACTCAGAGCATCAGCTATAATATTTGCTTTACCAGGATGGTACTGAATGTCACAGTCGTAGTCCATGAGTAGTTCTAACCACCTCCTCTGCCACTTGTTCAGGTCCTTTTGGGTGAAAAGATATGTCAGGCTTTTGTGGTCAGACTTAATCTGAAATTTCTCACCATATTGGTAATTCCTCCAAGTCTTGATAGCATGAATGACTACTGCCAATTCTAGGTCTGGAGTAGGGTAGTTCTTCTCATGCTCCTTTAGTTGACTGGAGGCATAGGCGATCACCTGTTCTCCTTGCATCGGCACACATCCCAGTCCCAAACCTGAAG
Source organism: Protea cynaroides (assembly GCA_028583415.1). NCBI lineage: Eukaryota > Viridiplantae > Streptophyta > Magnoliopsida > Proteales > Proteaceae > Protea > Protea cynaroides. Next base: position 43,180,485 of record CM053273.1, read on the forward strand.
CATCTGTATACAGTGTGAATGGAAGGTCTAGAGTAGGAATAGTCAATATAGATGTCAAAACCAGTCTTAACTTCAGTGTCTGGAAGCATTTCTCACATTCTTCAGTCCATACGAACTTCTCCCCTTCTTGGTCAATCTGGTGAGTGGAACGACAATCTTGGAATAATCTTCCACAAACCTTCTATAATATCCAGCTAAGCCCAGGAAGGTACGAATTTTAGCAACTGTTTTCGACGCCTCCCATCCTATTATGGCTGAAATTTTGCTAGGATCCACCTTAATTTCTTCAGCAGATACCACGTGACCCAAGAAGGCCACTGCGTCTAGCCAAAATTCACATTTCTTGAACTTTGCATAGAGCTTCTCTCTTCTTAGTCTTTGTAATGCCGCTTTTAAGTGTATTGCATGCGCCTCCTTGTCCTTGGAGTATACTAAAATATCATCTATGAATACTATAACCGACGTGTCCAACATGTCATGGAACACTAGGTTCATTAGCTCCATAAATGATGCAGGTGCATTGGTCAACCCAAAGGACATCACAAGAAACTCATAGTGTCCATATCTTGTTCTGAAAGCTGTCTTGGGAATGTCTGCCTCCTTGATCTTGAGTTGATGATACCCTAACCTCAGATCAATCTTTGAGAATACACTTTAACCTTGTAGTTGACCAAATAAGTCATTTATTCTAGGTAGCGGGTACCTGTTCTTGATGGTGAGCTTGTTCAACTCTCGATAGTCCATACAAAGACCTATGCTACTATCCTTCTTCTTGACAAATAGCACCGGTGCTCCCGAAGGTAAGATACTCGGACTTATGATGCCCTTGTCTAATAATTCTTGTAGCTGGGTTTTCAACTCCTTCAACTCTGTGGGAGCCATCCTGTAGGGTGCCTTGGATACAGGTGCCACCCCTGGTAGGAGATCTATCACAAACTCAGTCGCCCTGTCTGGTGGTAATCCGGGTAGATCTTCTGGAAACACATCAGAAAATTCCCGCACTACCTCTATATCCTCCGTTTTGGGCAAGTCAGCGGTCACATCCACTACTGATACGAGGTATCCTACTCCCCCCTTCTCTAAGCACTTCCTTGCTTTTAGGGCTGAGAGTATAAGCTTTCACTTCCTAGGCAACTTAGTCCCTTTAAAGTTGAACTCCGTTCCTTCACTGTCCTTGAAAACTAACTTCTTTTCAGAACATAACAGGCTTGCTGAATGCTGTGATAACTAGTCCATTCCCAGAATGACATCGAAATCTGACATCTCCAGTTGGTCTAGATTGGCTTCCAACTCTCGTTCTTCAATATGTACTAGGCAAGGCCCATAATACTCTTCTAATACTACTTCCATTCCCATGGGGGATCGAACTAACAAACTTGGTTCCAAAGTCTTGATGGATTGCTCTAGTCTTTTCCCGAATGATACTGACACAAAGGAATAGGTGGCCCCTGAGTCAAATAAGACTCTAGCGGGTATTCCTGCTATATTTACTGTACCTGAGGTTTTTAATTTTTCCTTTAGTTTATATGCTCAAACAATTAATGCAGTAACTAATTAGGAGTCAGTATAGAATCATACCAGTAACTACATCTGGTGATGCGACTGCCTCCTCTATAGTAATGACATAAACTTTGCCTTGCTACTGTTCCCTCTTTGGTAGTGGGCATGTTCTGACATAGTGACCCACCTGTTGACAATTAAAACACTTCACGTTGGAGTTCTGTCCCGTTGCCTGCTGTGTCACTGCAAGAACAGGTCTGGGTGGCACAGTGCTTGCTGGTGGCCTGAATGGACGATATGGTCTGTTGCTTCTTCTGCCTTGGACCTCGGGGTTAGGCCTCTTCAGACCCCTATTCTGTGCAAAGAAGCTATCTCTCTGGCTTGCTTCAATGACTCAAGCCACCTGTACAGCTTCATTATAGATCTTCAGTCCTCGCCCCAATACATGTTCTCTTATAACACCCCGAAGACCCATTGTGAAGCGACGGGTCTTAGTTTCTTCCTCCTGCATACTGGTTGGAGCGAAGAAAAACAACTCCTCATACCTCTGTTGGTATGCCTCTACGGTCATCTGAGACTGCTGTAGATTGAGGAACTCCTTCTCCATCTGGTCTCGGAAACTCCTTGGAAAGTATTTTTCAAAGAAGGTCTCTTTGAATATAGGCCAAGTGATTATGGTGCTTTGTTTTCAGATACGCTCTGGTCGAGTTCCACCATCCATTGGCTTCTTCCTTTAGCATGTGGGTGGCATATAACACTTTCTCCTCATCAGAAAACTCCAGTAGACGGAAGTTCTTTTCCATCTCGGCTATCCACTGTGCTGGCCATATTGTTTTCCCTTGCTTTCCTGTAAAAGTTGGTGGCTTTAATTTTAGAAATCCATCCACCGCTCGAGAAAGACTACTCTATCCATATGGTGCCTGACCATACCATTGCGGCTGATATGAGTAACCACTCTGGTTCACTTCCTGATACCCTCCATGATATGCACCCTGGTCCTGGTTAGGGGTGGGTGTCCCTATAACTGGGTGGGGAACCGTGTTGGGTTGGTTTGGTTGTTGTTGTCCATCAGTAGTTGTACTAACCCCCACTAGTACCTTATTTGCATACTCAGCATTTGTGGACGGCATATATCCAGGTACCAGTACAGGCCCAGGTGGCCTAAACATTTTCATCATTTCGTCGAAAAACTTCTTCTGCTGTGCCTCCATGTGGGTGACCAAATTTGCCATTAGGGTTTCCGAGGTTGTGTGTGTCTGACCCGACAGTGGAGATTCCTCATTGTCTCATCACCTGATTTCCTCTTTCATGGAGAAGGTTAAGTTCTTCCTCGTTTTCCCTCTCTTCATTTTCTTCAGAGTTTTCTGTCCCTGAATTCCTTTCCATTGGAGGTGCCCTTGAGTGACGGTGTCTGTGAGGCATTCTACGACCATTTCCTCTCACCATTGTGGCTTACTGGATTCTCCTTATGATATCTGGCTGCGTTGAACACATATGAGACAAATGAGACAATTATTCAAAACGATATTATTTAGTCTCAACATATATGAACAATAAATATCAGTCGAAAGGCAAATAGACAAAATCTTAAATTTTTTTCTCTCGGAATCTTCTAGGCAAAATCATTGATTTCGATCATACCATACCGGCTTGGGTTTTGTAGTAGTGGCTCGGCCGGTATGGGAAATGGTTTAGAATTTCCAACCCTCAGGAGGTACCGATCGTGGTACCGGTCTCACCTTGAGTGAGACCGATATGCCCTGCGGTACATACAGGTCGCACCATACCACAGGAGGTACCGGTCGCACATACCAGACCTTGAGTGCGACTGGTATCACTGAAAGCCCTTTAAAATCGCGATTTTTGTCTCATTTCTCTCTTTTTTTTCTCTTTGGTGTCTACTCCGGTGGCGATTCTTCTCCGTGTTACTGAGTCTCTACAGTCCCACCGGTGTTTCTAGGAGTGTTTTCCCTCAACCAAGAGTTTCAAACTCGTTTCTAAGGTAAGCTTCTCCTTTCCTTCCTCTCTTTGAGAAAAATCTCATCGTCTTTCATGCCCAAAACCTATATTTTCTTTATTTGAAAAATTTTAACCGTAGAAAACCTCTTTCTTTGCTTGAGAAAGGTTCTTGGGGTCTAAATGAGCAAAACCCCTCAACCTATTCGAAGTACCATCAGTTGGTTTGGGAGAAATCGTAAAATTTCAATTTTTAACCTAGGTTTCTAGGTTTTTCGAAATTTTTGAAAAATTCAGCTGTTATGCCTCTATTTCTTTGTCTTGTGTTGAATTGTTTGATCATGTATTAGCATTGTGTCACCATGTAAGTCCTCCTACCCATATTGGGTGTGTTTGAGGCTTTTGTTCCATTTTCTGTCGTTATGCTGCCGAAATTTTATAAAATTTTCTCTAACTTTCTCATATTTTCCTTTGTTCGACAGTTTGCAACATGTCTGGACATCGTAGTGCGGGTAAACGATCTTTTGAGCTGGGTATGCACAGGCCACATCCTCCTCCCCATCTCTATGATGAGATATTTTTCAGGTCATAGGCTCCAGCGGCGCGCCTTCCATGGTTCCGAGTTAAAAGTATTGAGTCGGGTCGTTTTGTGAACTTAGAACACCTGCACCGCTTCGATGTTGAGGCCGCCTTTGGGGCGATGGGCTGGTTGCCCATTATTTAGTACAAAGAGACCACTCGTCCCAACTTGGTAAAACTATTCTTTACAAATCTGGAGGTAGAAGGGAATCCGAACGATTGGGAACATGCAAGGGATCTTCGGATAATAGTTAGTTAAAACGGGAACGACAAAAAAACAAAACGGAATGGTGCGGGTTTTAAATGGAAAAAAAAAAATCGGACGGTAAAAAAAACGGTCTAACATTTTGAGAACGACAAAAAAAGAAACCGGACGGTACGGGTTTTAAACGGATCAAAACTAATATGGTACGGCAAAAAAAATGGCAATATACTCCCATAAATTAATGAATTATTACCTAATTGCAAGTATCAAATAAAATTGCATATAATATCTATATTCTACAATCCATATATTAATTTCAAAACTTATTATAAATTCCAAAATACATCATCCAATAGCATCTAACATCATCAAATTCTAATTTCCAAATTCAAACACCATAACAACATATATGTCCAAAGTTTAAATTCCATACATATCATCTAACATCATCAATAAAATAAATGTTTCAAAATCTAGCCACAACAAAAAGATTCTAAGTTCTAAATTTCAATTTTGAATGAAGCCATCAGAAGTAGATCCTCCAATGTTAGGTGAATGTGGATCAGGTTCAATATATGTTTGCTCAAGTCGTTACATCTCCAATTCATTGTCTTCCTCTGGCAAATCCCCAAGTTTTTCTAAATCAATTGGCCTTGCATCTTGAAGTGATTGACTTTCATACTTCTCCTTCATCATAGAGTTCATTCTGATATACACCAAATCCTCTAACATTTCTGGGGTCAATTTATTTCTCTTCTTTGTTTGTGCTGCATCCCATGCACTCTAATTTCGCTCACAAGGAGAGCTACTGCACGGTTGGCTCAAAATTCTACAAGCAACCTTTTGAAGCACAGGAAATTCACTACCAAGAAATTGCCACCAAATCCCTACAAATCATCAAAGTAAGCAAATATAAGGATACCATATTTAATAATAAAACAAATTAGATTAACTAACATACTTACTTGGATGGTTAGTAATCATCATTGATTTTCCTGTCACACTGAACAACCTTGAGCTCTTCATGCGATAATCAACAATTTCTTGCATGAATTGATGACGGTCTTCAAAAGGAACCATGCTGTCCAAAATAACATCTTGTGCATTCACAAACGTAGAAGAATTAATATTAAGCCGATCTTCATACATAGAACAAGGATTGAGAATTGCAGCTATCACATGAAGATGATGGATAATGTTCTTCTCCACCCTACTTTTAAACAAATCCATTATGGTTAAATATTTCATCCCATCCTTCTCCACAAATTTTCTCGATGATTCGTTGGCTCTTTCTGTTGCTTCAAATAAATAACCAGCAGTGGAACCTTCTGAATCCACAAGGCGAAGAATCTTAATCAGTCGCTCCATAAAATTAACAACTTCCCTTGCTCCCTCCCAAAAAGTTTCAGATTGGATGATTCTAACAGCTTTTATAGCCATTTCAGCCCTATTAAATTGAAATGATCTCCATTCAGATGATGCAACTAGAAGTCTCAACTCATTCTCAACTGCATTAAGAGACTGAAGCATTAAGAAATTAGTACCAAATCTTGTCTTGCATGGCTTCTTAGGCTCTTTTCCATTTGTAAATTCTCTCATCAATGCTAAAATAGTTGAATGTCTATGCATATAATCCACTACATGCTTTCCATCATCAATAATATCCCTCACCCATCTAACATGCTTGTGAATATCCTTTAAAAGTAGATTAATCCCATGTGCAGCACAATTTGTTCTATACATATGACGTCATTTGCCGATCAACATATCACCACAAGAGTTGAATTCAATTCTACAACGGCATCGGCTTGGATGTGTCCAGGGACTTTAGAACAAATTTGAACATCATGCCCAGACTTGCAAGCTAAATGAGCTTTTCTGCGTGTAACACTCCCAGAGTAATTGAGATCACAATATTTACATTTAAAACGGTTCAAACTAACCATCTCTATGTGTTCCCAATACTTATCTTTTTTTCTCACCATTTTTCTCAGATACCTACTGAAGATAATCCCATAGGCATTCCAATTTTAGAAATAATAAAATAAACACATCACTACAAACTTATAAAAAAATTGATACACCACCAAGTCCCATCAGCACATAAAAGACAAACAAATAGAAAATTGTAAATATATGGACTCAAAAGTCAAAACTTTTCTCAGAGTAAAAGAACCAAGGTCCCCACTAAACAGAACATCATAGTCCTCAATCCTCACGTCTCACTGTAAAAGAACCAAGGTCCCCACTATAACAATGTTGTTTCCTTATATATATATCTCTCTTTTTTTTCGTAAACAAAAGATTCATTGATTAGCCGCAGCCTCAGTAAGTACAGAGGTCCTGCAAACATAACTCCTTCAGCCAATCTATATCCCCATTCCACCAGAGCAAACCAGATCCTAAGTAAGCCTTCTTTGCAATCTTATGGGCCACCTGATTCCCATCCCGTGGGACATAACAAAAAGAAATATTATAAAAATTGGATCCATACAAAAAGATGTCCTGAATCACAGTGTTTAAAAACAATTATTTACCTTCAACAGTGAAATCCCATTTGGAATTAAATACATTAAAAAAAATAATAATCATTTTATCTACAACAGTGGGATCCCATTTGGAATTGAAGAGATAACAAACAATTATTTATCTACCTTTTTCACTATAAAAAGGAACCCTTCTACCTACTATGCATAAACTGATTCAGATTTGAGAATCAGTTTAAGAGCCGATTCCATGAAGCCCATGACCTGTTCAATCGTTTATCTACAAGAAACGTTTAAGAGCCAATGTCTTGAAGGAGGATCGAACAGATCATAGCCACACTACACAGTACACAATGACAGTACACACTTCCGTTCTCATTCGTGAAGGAGGAAAACCTAAATTTCCTAAGTTAAAGTTCAAATCCATATAGAAAATAGAAAATAAATTACAAAAAACACGAAAATGATTTGAGCCCTAACTCTAAACCATTCCAAGGCAACCAAATAGACAGAATATAACGATTATTGCAACAGTCACTCACTTTACAATTAAGATCAAGGAATCTTCAGATGGAGTCACGGAACCGAAGAAGTTGAGGACTTGAGGTAGATGCTTCTTGTTTACCGCCATGGAGTGGTTGTAGAGAAATAGAAAGGAAAGAGAATCATTGGGACTTGGGAGTAGTTGCAGAGAAGTAGAGAGGAAGGTGAGCAGTGGAACGTTTGAGAAGAAGATGAACAGAGTGAAGATTTTAATTTTTTACTTTACTTTAGGGTTAAATCGTTGGGAATTGGGGATTTGAAGTTAAAAAAACAAAAGGTAAAAAAAGTCTAAATCTGATGGTTAAAACTTTTATCGATAAATGTGTAATTGCATTTAGAGTTAAAAAACAAAAAGTGAAAAAAGTCAAACTCTAATACTCTATAAAACGATGGTCAGAGACTCAGAAGACTCAGAAGTCAAAAGGCTCATAACTCAAAAGTTTAAAAGTTAAAACTTGCTTTAAAACTTTAGAGGATAAAAGTGTAATTTTTTTTTTTTTAGTTTCAACCATTTTTTAACATAAAAAACGGATACGTGTTTAAAACGCGTTTAAAACACGTTTAAAACGGCAGGGGTTCCCTATGCCTTTTTTGCCATATTTCCCAGATCAATATGGGAAAACACGTTTTAAACGGCCGAGTACAGTATGGCCGTTTTAAACGCGTTTTAACTAACAGTGCTTCAGATTACTAGCTATGTGAAAGTGGTGATGATCTCTTTCAACACGACTGAGTTGGCTACGCTTCTCGAGATCCCAGATGATGGGAACTTATCTACTGTCCACCCAGAGCTAAAGGGTATCTTACTGATGACATGAGAGTAGCCATTGCTGAACAAATTTTGTTACCAGGCAGTATCATGTTAGCTGCGAACCTACGTCCCGTGCCTCGCTTATACTGCCGTATTATACAACATGACATCGTCCCCCAGAGTGGTCATTATGGAGAGGTGTCCCAGTTGACTCAGTACCTCACCTACTGTGTTACTACTAGGCACTGAGTCTGCCTGCCTTACCTGATCATCCGTACCATGATTTATGCTGCGGGGCCCAATATAATAGGAAATCTTCCATATGGTAGGTTGATTACAGCGTTGTTGCACCGCTTATGTCACACCCCAATTCCACACCAACCAGAATGGTGTGATGAACCGCTAAGTAACCAACGGTTCAACCAGGATCTCGAATAGGCTATCCCTGTTTTACCCAAAATTTCCACTCATTCATAATCATAATCAGAGTAATATACAATAGCGGAAAATTTATAAATAAATGAACTGAGAACTAAGATGATACCATTAATGAGATAGTAAATTATTCTGTTTCCAACTGAGACATACTTATGTAATTATCAAATACATGTCTTTATAAGTTCAAATAAACCTATAAAATAACTAATCAAATACACATGAGTCACACTCGCAAGAGGTGTCATGTATATACTCTTCAGCTCCAGCTTCCATTATTGCTATATTCCCGTACGCAGACGCGTTTATATAATCTTCGACTGTGGAACCTGCATCATCGACTAAAATATTCGACGTCGAGGGGTGAGCACACAACACGGCTCAGTGAGTAGCCAAAACAATGCAACAATACATATGCATGCAAAAATCAATTTATATCTTTGGTCTGGTTTATAGTTTGCAATGCGCAATAGAAAGGTTGGGTGGTCAAAGATTAACGTTTATTGACACCGCCTCTATACACAGGGTGTGGAAGCCCGCCCGAAGGTTAACGTTTATCGTCGTCCCCATCCACCCTACCATAACATTATACAACAAAGGTTAATGTTTATTGCTATATAATGCTATACCAATACGTAAGCCCCTGTTAGCGAGGGCTTGCAAACTGGGCTCGCTACTAACCAATCCTAATATCAAACAGCGTATCCAAGGCCTCACCCCAGCATCCCTCAGAATGCCCATAGAGATAGAGCTAAGGCCCCCCGGTAGAGTCAGAGACTACAAAGACCGAGACCACCTCCCCTGATACTCTACGACATAATAGTTCTGCTAAGGTAATGGCGATACGACGATGCCAATGCACAAGACTTGAGTTAGAGATAGAGCTAAAGTGCTGAGACCCGCCAAAGGTTAACGTTTATTGACGTTCTCATCACACCTCCCCTGATACTCGCTCGCATCAAGCACATCAACCACACACATACAAACACATGCCTATTCCTATCATCATCATCATCATCATGTTATAAACAATAAAGTAAATATGCATGAACAAATAATAGAAATATTGGATGGTATGCTGTATGCACATTACAAACATATTCGCATAGGATCAAGCATAGCATAGGACTCAAGAAATAGAAAACAGTTTATTATTAACCGATTAGTTTGGGGTTAAGGTTCCTCACCTTAGCTTGTTAATAGATTTTTCCCAAGCTTTAAAATCACCGTTACAATGCTATTAGATTGCTAGCAGACCTAACAAAGTCGATAAAATTTAATTAGAATTAATTCCGAAATTAAAAACCATTCTATCAACTGAGGGTCGATGCTAGGGTCGATGCTAGGGTCGATGGGTCTATCGACCCTCCCCTCTTCCTGAACTTCCCGAATGCTGAGGGTCGATGGTCAGAAACACCTAGGGTCGGATGGTCTATCGACCCTCGGTGCGACCCTCGATGCACTCTGGTCCAATTTCCACTTTTAAATCCATTCTTCATGTTTGGGGTCCTATGGCTTGCTTCCTACATTCATTCAACAGTCATTCCATGGTCTAGAACCATGTATAATCCATCTAAATAGTTTTCGTGCATCCTCCTATGGTTTTCCATGAAAACCTAACCATGGATGGATGGTTTGGGTTTCTCCGAGATCGCATTCTCATCAATAACTACCCTAAAGTCTATAAAACTCATAGAATTAGTATCCATACCTGAGAAGATTAATCTTTCTCTGTAACTCTTCTCCTTTTTGCTAGGTTCTCTTCCTTGCCTCTCTTCTTCCTCTTTTCCTTCTCCTCTCTTTCTCTCAATTCAATTAGGGTTGTGAAAGGAGTGAAAGTGGCTTAGGAACGTCCTTTAAATAGACTAGGAACATCCTAAATAAGTCCCATTGAGATTTGGAAAGAATCTCAATCGAAAAATATGGAAATTTCCTAATTTCTATATTCGTCAGAAACCGAGGGTCGATGGGAGGGTCGATGATCCCGTCGACCCTAGGGTCTTAAGGTGTCCGACCCTCCCTTAAAATCTGAGGGTCTGACATTCTGCTTTGGGAGGTCCGACCCTACTTGGCTGGGTATGCGACCCTCCCCTAAAATTAAGTGTTTTTGGGTCGATTTTATACCTGGGATCTCAATCTCCATCACGCCCTTGGTCCACTTGACTCGACCATGATGGGTAAACCTGGTTCAAGGTGGTAAGACCAGGTTAGTTTGACACGGGTCTTACAACTCCCCCCAACTTATAAAAATTTTGTCCTCGAAATTGTACGTACCTTCTGAATCAAACAAGTGAGGGTATTGCTTTCGCATAGCATTCTCTTCTTCCCATGTAAATGTAACTTCTTTCATGTCTTTACTTTTCCATGTGACCTTAACATAGTAGATATCTCTGTTGCGTAGACGTTGAACCTTTCGACTGGTGATTTCTGTTGGTGTTACATCGAATGTCAAATCATCAGTCAATTCTGGCAAATCTACTGTCAACACGTGCGTCGAATCCTTGACATACTTCTTCAATAGAGAAATGTGAAATATGTCGTACACACTTGACATAGATGGTGGTAATGCCAACTGATAAGCTACCTTTCCACGCTTAGCCAGAATTTCGTATGGCCCGACATATCTTGGACTTAATTTTCCTTTCTGTCCGAACCTCTTCAATCCTCTCATAGGTGATACTTTCAAAAATACTTTATCACCTACGACGAACTCTAGATCTCTTCGTCGAGTATCTGCATATTGCTTCTGACGGTTCTGAGCTGTTTTCACTCTCTCCTTGATGATGTCGACCACTCGACAAGTCTCTTCCATAAATTCGGGTCCAACAATACTGCGTTCTCCAACTTCATTCCAATACAAGGGAGTTCGACACTTTCTACCATACAGTGCCTCATAAGGTGACATCTGTATAGTAGCCTGATAGCTGTTGTTATAGGCGAACTCGATCAATGGTAACTTTTCGTCCCATGATCCTTTGAAATCAATCACACATGCTCGTAGCATATCTTCTAGGATCTGGATTGTACGCTCTGACTGTCCGTCTGTCTGTGGGTGGAATGCAGTACTGAACTTCAATGTTGTACCCATAGCCTTTTGCAGTCCTTCCCAAAATTTGGAAGTAAATCGTGGATCTCTATCGGACACAATGCTTTCTGGAACACCATGTAACCGAACAATATTATCCACATACAACTTTACTAACCTTTCCAGTGTATACTGGGGTCGTATCGGTAGAAGCGAGCTGTCTTAGTCAGACGGTCCACAATCACCCAAACTTCGTTGACTACTCGAGGAGTCAATGGTGGTCTTGTGACGAAGTCCATAGTGATGCAGTCCCACTTCCATGCTGGTTCCGGTAATGGCTGTAACAGTCCTGCGGGTCTTTGTCGTTTCGCCTTTACTTTCTGACAATTTAGGCATTGAGACACGAACTTAGCTACATCTGCTTTCATTCCCCTCCACCAATACAGTTTCTTTAGATCATGATACATTTTTATGCTTCCAGGATGTATCGAGTAGATGGTGGTGTGGGCTTCCTTCATCAGTCGGTGTCTAATGTCTACATTTTCTGTTTCTGGTACACATATTCTCCCTTTGTATTTCAATACTTTTTCTTCGTCCAAGGTGAACTCAGGGTTAGTCCTACCTTTCTCAATATCTCCTTGTACCATTCTCAGATAAGGATCTGCTTTGATAGCTGTCTTCACTTCATCCACTATATCCGGTATAATCTTCAATGCCGCGAACATATTCGAAAACTGATGAATAAACCCTTGGTTGGCTGATCCATCCGTTGTATCTATCACATACTGCTCGCTGTCGTGATTGAATACCATTTCGATAGTACACATTGCTGCAGTTGTGCTAGCTTCTCCTTGAGATTTTATCATTGCTTTTCTGCTCAATGCATCTGCTACTACGTTCGCTTTTCCCGGATGATACTGGATATCACAGTCATAGTCTTTCAATAGTTCCAGCCATCTTCTTTGTCTCATATTCAACTCCTTCTGATTAAATAAATAAGTAAGACTTTTATGGTCCGACTTAAACTGAAATTTCTCTCCGTATAGGTAGTGTCTCCATATCTTGACAGCATGTACTACTGCCGCTAACTCCAAATCATGAGTGGGGTAATTTTTCTCATGTACCTTCAACTGTCTCGAGGCATATGCGATTACTTGCTCTCCTTGCATAGCACACATCCTAGTCCCAATCCCGATGCATTAGTGTATAAGGTAAATGTCTGTCCTGGAACGGGAATGGTCAAAATTGGGGCGGATATCAATCTGGTCTTCAGTGTTTGAAAACTCTTTTCACACTTATCCGTCCATACAAATTTTTCTCTTTTCTTGGTCAAACTGGTGAGAGGTACGGCAATCCGAGAATAGTCTTCTACGAATCTCCGATAATATCCAGCTAGACCCAGAAAACTTCTAATTTCTAAAACACTCTTTGGTGCTTCCCACTTCACAGTAGCCTCGATCTTACTGGGGTCCACTTTGATTCCTTCTGCGGATACTACATGGCCTAGAAAGGCGACTTCACTTAGCCAAAACTCACACTTCGAAAATTTGGCGTATAACTTCTCTTTCCTTAAACGCTGTAGGGCTGCGTTTAGGTTCTTGACATTGGTTTTCTTGTCCTTGGAATATACCAATATGTCATCAATAAATACTATAACCGACGTATCCAACATATCGTGGAAAACTCGGTTCATAAGTTCCATGAGCGTTGTCAGTGCATTAGTTAATCCGAAGGACATCATTAAGAACTCATAATGTCCGTATCTTGTCCTGAAAGCTATCTTCGGAATGTCACCTTCTTTAATCTTCAGCTGATGATAGCCTGATCGAAGATCGATCTTTGAAAATACTTTCGCTCCTTGTAACTGATCGAACAAGTCATCGATCCTGGGTAGTGGATATCGATTCTTGATGGTCAGTTTATTCAACTCTCGATAGTCGATGCATAATCGAACGCTACCATCATTCTTCTTTACGAACAACACCGGTGCTCCCCATGGGGATATACTGGGTCTAATATAACCCTTATCCAGCAGTTCTTGTAATTGCACTTCTAATTCCTTCAGTTCAGTAGGAGCCATTCTATAAGGTGCTTTTGATACCGGTGCGGCTCCAGGTATCAGGTCTATTACAAACTCCGTGACACGGTCGGGCGGTAATCCGGGTAGTTCCTCCGGAAATAAATCTGGGTAATCCCGCACGACGTCAATGTCTTCCATTCGTGGTGCTTCCTTGGTTAGGTCGACCATTGACACTAGGTATCCGACGGCTCCCTTTTCAAGGCACTTCTTAGCCTTTAAGGCGGAAAGTATGAGCTTGCGTCTCCGGGGAAGTTTGGTTCCTGAGAAACTGAATTCTACTCCTTTTTTGTCTTTGAACGTTAGCTTCTTCTCGGCACATAACAGATTTGCAGAATGCCGAGCTAATCAGTCCATTCCCAAGATGATGTCAAAGTCTGCCATCTTAAGTTGTATCAAGGTTGCATCCAAGGTCTGCTCTCCAATGAGAACTGGACATGGTCCATAACCTTTCTCTAATTCCACTTCTAATCCCATCGGTGACCGTACGAGTAATTTGTAGTATAATGTTTTGATGGGTAGATTGGTCTTCTTTCCAAACGACACAGATATAAATGAATGAGTAGCTCCTGAATCAAAGAGTACTCTGGCTGGTACGCCATTGATAGGTACAATACCTGTGATTTATCTTTACTTAGTCTACATGCTCATTCCATGAAATTATAATCTTAAAAGTTTCGGTCATACCTGTGACCACATCGGGCGATGCGGCTGCATCCTCTGATGTAACAGCATATACCCGTCCTTGATGTAACTGCTTCTTGGGTTTTGGGCACTCTCTTGCCATATGCCCTGGTTGGTTGCAGTTATAACACTTCGGGGCTTCAGAATTTGGCTTTGGCTGTGGTTGAGCTGCGGAAGTAGACTTTGGTGCAGTAGCGAAATTCTGAGGACGAAACGGTTTATACGTCCTATTATTGCCCCCGTTGTAGGAGTTTCCGGCTGGTCTCTTGATGCCTCTGTTCTGGGAGAAATAACTCTCCTTCTGGCTCGATTCAATTACTCGAGCAATTTGGACAGCTTCGTTGTAAATCTTCTTCTCTAAGCCCAGAACATTTTCTCTTATGCTTCCTCTTAGTCCCGCGACGAACCTATGGGTTTTTGTATCTTCTTCTTGCATGCTAGCCGGTGCGAAGAAAAACAGTTCTTCGTAGCGCTGTTGATATGCGTCTACGGTCATCTGCCCCTGGTACAGACTCAAGAACTCTTTCTCCATTGAATCTCTGAAGCTTCTTGGGAAATACTTCTCGAAGAACGCTTCTTTATATATAGCCCATGTCAGTAGGGCGTGCTTGGTCAATAAGTACGTCTTTGTAGATTTCCACCAATGGTGTGCGTCGCCTTTGAGCATGAAGGTGGCGCATAGTACTTTCTCTTCCTCGGTAATGGTCATCATAAGGAAGTTCCTTTTCATTTCTTCTATCCAGTGTGCTGGCCACAGTGGATCAGACGGCTTGCCATTGAATTCT
The DNA here is from genome assembly GCA_028583415.1 of Protea cynaroides. Classification (NCBI taxonomy): domain Eukaryota; kingdom Viridiplantae; phylum Streptophyta; class Magnoliopsida; order Proteales; family Proteaceae; genus Protea; species Protea cynaroides. The sequence goes on from CM053273.1 coordinate 43,195,511, forward strand.
CTCGGTTTCAATTTCAAAAATCTCTCCACTAGCCGGGAGTGATCCAGTTGATTTTGGTATGCCCCAAACATAGGGGGTGGATACTGATAGTTCCCTTGGGCTGCTTCTGGGACTTGCACTGGAATTGGTGCAGCCGGTTGTTGAGGTGTCTGTTGAGCTGGGTGATTACCCACTGGTGCTGCACTAGCTTGCCCAGTGTGCATGGTTGCAGCTTGAGTGGCTTGAAACATAACTCCCATTGCAACCTGCATTTGAGCTTGTGCGTGTTGCATTTGTTGTAGCTGTTGTGCCAGATTCATAACCACAGTTGCTAGCTCTGGTGGTGGAGGTGGCAAATTTGTGGGATTTACCGGTTCTGGGTTTTCCGGTGCATGGTTATTCTCTTGACTAGTCTCCTCCACTGGTGGTGGTGGTGGGACTGTATTTCGGGTCTGTCGGGTAACTCTACGTCCAGACATATTTCTTTTCGATGATTGGTGGTGCCTGAAAAATCATCAAGGTAGGTTAGAATTCATTTATATCTCATGTAGGCACACTAACCGATAAGAAATTCAAATTCTAACTCATTTTATAAAAAAAATACTGTCTTTTCTATGCAGGGTCGATGGTGAGGGTCGCTGGTATGTCCGACCCTGGGTATTCGACCCTGGGAATAACCTGTTCTTCCCGAGAGCTGAGGGTCGATGCGAGGGTCGATGGGTGTCCGACCCTCAGTCCGACCCTCAATTTTCTGTCAGATTCCCGAGAGCCGAGGGTCGATCCGAGGGTCGATGGTGTCAGTCGAATTGTCCGACCCTCGGACCAAAAATCAGATTTTTAAGATCCGATTTTGGGTCATTTCCCACTATTCCTCCTCCGTTTCGACTCGTCTCCACTCTCTGAGTTGCTACAGTGCTACTCCACTGTTCTTGGTCGGTTTAACTCCGGGTTTCGATGCCCACGTCATCCCTACAGGTATATCCTCTCACCTTTACCTGTTTTTAGGTTTTCTTTTCTAGGTTTTTGCCCATTTAACTCGTATTTTCCAAATTAAACTTTTTCCAACCGTAAAAATTCGATTTTTATTGGGGGCTTTTGTTATTGGGGTCTTGAGGAACGAAAGCCCTCAAAAAATTTTGAGTTTCATCGGTTGGTTATCGAGAATCTTAAAATTTTCTCTTTTTGCCCTAATTTATCAAAATTTTTGATTTTTCTTGAATTTCTTCAAATTGAGCTTCGTCAGCTAAAATATCCTACTGTATGTGGGTCGTAGGACATATTCTAACCTACGTAAGTTCTCATGCCCACTTATATGGTAAGAAATGGGGATTCATTTTTAATTTTTCGAATTTTTATCCTATTCACTCCTTGCTTCCTTTCTTTTTCTTATTTTTGCAGATACTATGGCCCGTACCAAAGCACCTAGAGTGCGCGATCCACTTCGCTTCCGTTTGAATGAAGCCGAGGCACAGTATGCGGACTATGCCCGTAAGAAGGTTGAAGGGGGTCGCATGGTGAACTTGGCTGAGCTAGCCTTGTTCAATGTAGAGGGAGCATTCGGTGATATGGGGTGGCTCCCTGTCATCACATACGACGCCTGCACATGTCCCGACTTGGTACGCCAGTTCTATTGTATTCTCCAGGTGGTGGGAAATTACAATGATGTCGAGCGCGGTCAGGAGTTACGCATCACTAGTTACGTCAAAGGGGTGCACATCTCCTTTGATTATCGGCAGCTGGCCGATCTGTTGGGCATTCCCTTTGATGGCCCCATGGTGTACTGTGCGCCGGGAGAGCCACAGTTTGTTGAGATGGAGATGAGGGCAGAGATCGACAACCAGTTGCTCCGTCCCGATAGATGGCAGATGAGAGCTTGCTACTTGCGTCCAGCTCCACGGGTCTTCTGCAAGATTATCCAGCATAATCTGATCCCGCAGAGTGGGCACTATGAGAAGGTGTCTCAGCTGACCTAGTTCTTGATCTACTGCATCTGCACTCGTCAGCCGGTCTGCCTTCCTTACATCATCATGCGGACGATGATTAGTGCCACATTGTCCGGTCATAGGGGTAATCTACCCTATGGATGCATGATTACAGTGCTACTGACCCCTCTGGGGGTGGATCTGGTAGATGAGAAGATCCAGGAGAATACCTTCTCGTCGCCTCTAGATTGGGAGGCTATCTGCAAGATGGGGCTGCGAGATGCGGAGGTTAGCGATGAGGAGAGGAACGCGATGGTGCGCCCTCACACTCGGGTTGAGATGGCTGATGCTGAGGCTGCTGCTAGGGCTCGGGGAGATCCAGTCGACGATGATGATCGTATGTATATGGGTGTCGACGCGATACCCCCGCCATCACCCACACAGGCGGATAGGGCTGGTACTTCTGCTGCGGCGGCTTCGGTACCGGAGACCGGTCCTTCTCATGGGGCTGGTCCTTCACGCCCACCAGCTGATGACGTGCTGAGTATGTTTCACGAGACTAGAGAGGCTCATCGCACATCGGATCTGAGGATAGGGGAGCTCCTAGACGCCCAGCGCCGGACTGATCAGAGGGTGGCTGATCTCACAGCTAGTCTACAGGTGACTCAGACCCAGGTGGCTTGGTTGGCTAGGGTCTATGCCGAGGACTATGACAGAGACCGTGAGGCACCGCCTCCTCCTTCGCCTCCAGCTTCCTGATTGTACTTCTTGTTCTTTTTTTTTCTTGTACTTCAGAGTAACTGTCTGGGTTGTGGACTGTATTCTGTTTTCGTTATGTTTGTGCTTTTGTTTTTCTCTCTCATTGTATGTAACTTGTTTCCCCTTTAATAGATATATTATTCTCTTGTTAATTTGGTCTCAATCAACACAGGTGCTTATGGTTTGTTTGTATTAAAGCTTTTAATTGATCTTATCTCAGTTCACAATGGTCTTGTATGTATGTTAGTTTTGGCGGGCAAGGCCTGAGAAGCTCTGATACCAAGTTGTCACACCCCAATTCAGCACCAACCAGAATGGTGTGATGAACCGCTAAGTAACCAACGGTTCAACCAGGATCTCGAATAGGCTATCCCTGTTTTACCCAAAATTTCCACACATTCATAATCATAGTCAGAGTAATACACAATAGCGAAAAATTTATAAATAAATGAACTGAGAACTAAGATGATACCATTAATAAGATAGTAAATTATTCTGTTTCCAACTGAGACATACTTATGTAATTATCAAATACATGTCTTTATAAGTTCAAAGAAACCTATAAAATAACTAATCAAATACACATGAGTCACACTCGCAAGAGGTGTCATGTATATACTCTTCAGCTCCAGCTTCCATTACTGCTATATTCCCGTACGCAGACGCGTTCATATAATCTTCGACTGTGTAACCTGCATCATCAACTAAAATATTCGACGTCGAGGGGTGAGCACAGAACACGGCTCAGTGAGTAGCCAAAACAATGCAACAATACATATGCATGCAAAAATCAATTTATATCTTTGGTCTGGTTTATAGTTTGCAATGCGCAATAGAAAGGTTGGGTGGTCAAAGGTTAACGTTTATTGACACCGCCTCTATACACAGGGTGTGGAAGCCCGCCCGAAGGTTAACGTTTATCGTCGTCCCCATCCACCCTACCATAACATTATACAACAAAGGTTAACGTTTATTGCTATATAATGCTATACCAACACGTAAGCCCCTGTTAACGAGGGCTTGCAAACTGGGCTCGCTGCTAACCAATCCTAATGCCAAACAGTGTATCCAAGGCCTCACCCCAGCATCCCTCAGAACATCCATAGAGATAGAGCTAAGGCCCCCGTAGAGTCGGAGACTACAAGGACCGTGACCACCTCCCCGATACTCTACGACATAATAGTTCTGCTAAGGTAATGGCGATACGACGATGTCAATGCACAAGACTTGAGTTAGAGATAGAGCTAAAGTGCTGAGACCCGCCAAAGGTTAACGTTTATTGACGTTCTCATCACACCTCCCCTAATACTCGCTCGCATCAAGCACATCAACCACACACATACAAGCACATGCCTATTCCTATCATCATCATCATCATCATGTTATAAACAATAAAGTAAATATGCATGAGTAAGTAATAGAAATATTGGATGGCATGCTGTATGCACATTATAATCATATTCGCATAGAATCAAACATGGCATAGGACTCAAGAAATTAGAAAACAGTTTATTATTAACCAATTTAGTTTGGGGTTAAGGTTCCTTACCTTAGCTTGCTAATAGATATTTTTCCAAGCTTTAAAATCACCGTTACAATGTTATTAGATTGCTAGCAGACCTAACAAAGCCGATAAAATTTAATTAGAATTAATTCCAAAATTAAAAACCATTCTATCAACTGAGGGTCGATGCTAGGGTCGATGCTAGGGTCGATGGGTCTATCGACCCTCCCCTCTTCCTGAACTTCCCAAATGCTGAGGGTCGATGGTCAGAAACACCTAGGGTCGAATGGTCTATCGACCCTCGGTGCGACCCTCGATGCACTCTGGTCCAATTTCCACTTTTAAATCCATTCTTCGTGTTTGGGGTCCTATGGCTTGCTTCCTACATTCATTCAACAGTCATTCCATGGTCTAGAACCATGTATAATCCATCTAAACAGTTTTCGTGCATCCTCCTATGGTTTTCCATGAAAACCTAACCATGGATGGATGGTTTGGGTTTCTCCGAGATCGCATTCTCATTAATAACTACCCTAAGGTCTATAAAAACTCATAGAATTAGTATCCATACCTGAGAAGATTAATCTTTCTCTGTAACTCTTCTCCTTTTTGCTAGGTTCTCTTCCTTGCCTCTCTTCTTCCTCTTTTCCTTCTCCTCTCTTTCTCTCAATTCAATTAGGATTGTGAAAGGAGTGAAAGTGGCTTAGGAACGTCCTTTAAATAGACTAGGAACATCCTAAATAAGTCCCATTGAGATTTGGAAAGAATCTCAATCGAAAAATATGGAAATTTCTTAATTTCTATATTCGTCAGAAACCGAGGGTCGATGGGAGGGTCGATGATCCCGTCGACCCTAGGGTCTTAAGCTGTCCGACCCTCCCTTAAAATCTGAGGGTCTGACATTCTGCTTTGGGAGGTCCGACCCTACTTGGCTGGGTATGTGACCCTCCCCTAAAATTAAGTGTTTTTGGGTCGATTTTATACCTAGGATCTCAATCTCCATCACGCCCTTGGTCCACTTGACTCGACCATGATGGATAAACCTGGTTCAAGGTGGTATGACCAGGTTAGTTTGACACGGGTCTTACAGCTTAGGTGTGGACAGGCGTGGAGAGCCAGCTTTTGAGGTCACTATGAGTTCTGACATAGATGTTGAGGCCATCTATAAGATGCAGATGGATGATCTAGAGCTTAGTGACGAGGAGCTACAGGCTCGTCCTCTTCCACCTAGGAGCCAGGTGGCAGCTACAGCAGCAGCAGCAGCAGCAACAGCAGCAGCAGCAACAGCTGAGGTAGGAGGTGGTGGGGATGCACACATGGAGGACATCCCTGCACCTGCACCCCAGCCTTCTCCAGTTGCAGGACCATCTCAGCCTCCTCTAGATACAGTGATGAGCATGCTCATGGAGATCCGAGATGCTCAGCGAGAGATGAGTCAAGACTTGGGGCGTCTAGCTCGTAGCCTACGGGTCACGCAGAACCAGGTTCATTGGCTTAGAGAGGCATACGAGCGTGATTATGATATCACAGATCCGATACCACCCAGGCCCGCAACTCCACCATAGTCTGACCTAGTTTCATTTTTATTTATGGGTGGTTCATTTTGTTAACAAAGTAACTGTCCAACTTGTGGACTGTACTCTGTCGTACTCTTTGTATTTATTTATGTTCATATCATTAAAGAGTTAATTGGTTTTTCTTCAAAAACTTCAGTGCTTAAAATTTCTCTTCATTAATAGTATGTTATGCTTCTTCTTTTAAGTCTCAGGCATCAAACAAGCTTTTGGTGTGTTTTTATTAAAGTTTTTAATTTCCTATCTCAGTTCATTGGACACAGTTAGATACAGAATGGTTAGCTAGACAGAGCCTAAGGGCTCTGATACCAAGTTGTCACACCCCAATTCCGGCTAAACCAGAAGTGTGAGTGAACCATCTCCAAACCACGACACACACCAGAATCTCAATAGACCGTGTCAACAAACCATCTCAAGCTGTCTAACATAATCAGAGAACAATAAATAGCAACGAAATTAATAGATAAATGAACTGAGCTATTGTAAATAAAATAATTATCTAAATTATTCCATCATTCATAACTTAAATAATAAAATATTACAATGTATTGTTTTAAAATAAACCATCTCTAAAGGAAAACATAGAATGAGCACTCGCATGATGCGTCATGCTCGTCCTCTACTGCCTGAGTGTCAATAACAGCGACTGTACCATACGCTGGGGCAGTCATGAAGTCATCAACTGTGTACCCTACATCAAAATCTGAAAAGAAAGAATATATATATATTCAGGTGAGCTTACAACTTAGCTCAGTAAGTACAAAACCAATGCAACATACAAAATGCATGAGATAACATTACAATTTGGGTCAGGTATGACTTACAAAATGCTATGGTAAGGTTTGGCAGCCACCGCACCTCCATACATGAGAGTGTGAGCACACCCAACAGTCAGGCAACAATCCACACTACTGCTGTTGCCCCACATCACTCACTCCGGTATAGAGATAGAGCTAGAGTCTGGCAGTCAGGCAACAATCCACACTACCGCGTCCTCCCCCTGATACCCTACACCGTGCCAATACCTAAACCTCTATTAGCAAGGGGTTGCAAGTGGGTTCTGTTTCTAACCAGTCCTATATGTCAATACAGTATCTATGGCCCTACCCCAGCACGGTTCCCTACGACATAGAGATAGGGCTCGAGTGTGGTGGGCAGGTTGAACTGCAATCCCACGTCCTCCCCCTGATACCCTATTCGCACCAAGTCCGCTAAGGTAGATGGCGATACGAAAAGGTGTTAGTGTGAGGATATATCTAGGGCTCCACTCCCCTTCACATTCCATACACTAACTAAAAACATCCACATGCCTAAACAACCAACATCCTAACATATGAAATGCATTAACAGATAATAATAATTTAAACAACCAAAATGGCATATGAAATGCACAAACACCAGACAATAAACACAGATACAAATTAATAACAATGGTTTACTGTTATTTGATTATTCAGGGTTTGGGGGTTTGGTCCCTTCCCTGACGCATGATAACTAGCTCGCTCTGTGTCACAGGGTCTACTCACGCTGTCTACCGATCCTACATGATCATACTCATAGGTTAAAATTAAATTCTTAAGGTTATAGTTGGTCAGAACCAAGTCTGGCCAAGCAACTAGGCTTCGATAAGCATACCGATCACGGTACGGGTCTCAGTAGAGTGAGACCGGTATGTCCTGCGGTATATACCGGTCTTACTCTAAGCGAGACTGGTATGCTCCTGTGGTATATACCGTAGGCCCATACCATAGGACATTATAGTCCAGCCGATATGTCCTGCGGTATATACCGTAGAACCATACCGCTGGACTTAGGTCCTGTCGGTATGTCCGGCGGTATATACCGCAGGACCAATACCACAGGACTTATTGTCCAGCGGTTAGGTCTGACGGTTTGGGTCCGAAAGCCCGATCTTAGATCTCCCTCCCCCGTCGATCATTGGCTTGGTTTCTAGGGTTTTTCCTAAACCATTCTAAGGTCCAAATACTCGTTTAGCCTTCTAGGTTTCGACTATAACGTCGCATCATTCCAGATTGGATCTTAATGAAAACTAGGGTTTTGGGGTTCTAGGATTTTGGATCGTTGTGCCGTTTCACGTCTCTGATCCAAAATCCTAACATTACTAAGAGGGTTGAGCACTTACCGGTGTTTGTCGGATGGCGGCATGCTCTTCCAATGGAAAATCCCTCTTCTTGAGCAGTCTTCTCCCTCCTTGCTCCTTCTTAGATCTCTTCCAGATGGCTAGGGTTTGATAAGGTTTGGAAGGATCATAGGAGGGTTGGGATATATATATATATATATATATATATATATATATATATATATATATATATATATATATATATATATAGTGGGAGACCGTTCTAGGAAGGTTTCCCTCTGTTAGAAACTTTCCAAAAATTTGTTCGGAGTATGGGACCCACTGGAGTCCGTCTCCAGCCGTTATTGCACATACCGGTCGCACATATCGGTGAGACCGGTACTGAGGCTGGTATGTAGAATTTACATTTTACACATCATTTTTCATACCTGGATCTCGTGGTTCGTCACCCGGCCTCGCCTTCCTGTTCGGTTATGATTGGGAGACCTGTCACAGTGTAAACCGTGGGTTAAACCGGGTTTTCAGAGCACGGTTCTTACAATAAATACCAATGGTTAGGGTCCCCATGGCCACGATGTTATTTTCTTCTCCTGTTCCCATATGTAGAGAGAAGGTCAAGGGATCCCGATACTGTAGAAGACTCTGATCCAAGCATTCCAAGCATTCAAAGCAAAAAAAAAATGGTCGAAAATCAATCTACAGCAAGAGGTATGTGTCTTATCATCTCTTTTTAATACCCATTGTATTCTAGTAATCTATGTGGGGCGTTCGTTAGGGTTCATGGGAAATCCCGTGGGAAAAACCCAAGGAAGATCTAAAAAATCTTACAGTGGTATCAGAGCCACCTACACAGTCCTAGGATTAATGGGAAAGCATTGTAAAGACTTTATGTTTGATTGGATTGGAAAAAGAAGAGATTTTTCCCTTAAATTTTTCGTATGAACTTGTTTAGGGTTTGGATCCTCAAAATTTTTTTCGTACCGTTAAAAAGTAAATAAATTTTATAGGATTGTAGGTCTTGGAGAGACTGAGCTGGCGACATAAGGTTCATCGCCGGAAGTGGCTGGACGCGCCCTTACGTGCCACTTGGAAAAGCACGTGGGTTCTACGAGTCGGCGGCTATTTAAAAAAAAAAGAAGGAAGGGCTTACGTCACCGAGTTCACCTGTAAACCTTAGCGGGTTGACTCAGTGTCAACCCGAAACTATGATCTGGAGTGATCTAGAACTGAGCCCGGATCAAAGACCTAGCCCGAACAGAGGCCGGCCCAAGACCGACCCCAGACCAAGATCGGGGCACCAGTGCGGGTCAGCACGTGTGACCCATCTACCCAGTCAACTGATCCATTGGCCCAGTTAAATGATCAGGTTGCCTGACCCAACCAATGGCCAGAAAACTCGACCCAATAAGCCGATTGTTTGACCCAACAATCCTATGATTTGACCCAAAACTCTGAGTGGTTGGACTGGAAGACCTAGTGGCTGAATCGTCAAACCAAACCTCGGTTCAGTTTAACCCTAGACTGTTTGGTTCGATCTGGACCAAAGTGTTTAAAAAGAAAAAAAAAGGAAAAAGGAAAAGGTAATCAGTGGGTTCGGTCCGATCAGAATCGAGCCCGGCCAGACCGAACCGAGCTAGGCTGAACCACCCAGAACCGGTTCAGGTTTATAAAGGTATGTGCTGACTTTGATCGACGATTGTGGGCACTAAGGGAGTCAGATTTTGATGCGGTTTTTTGCGCTGTGTTCATACTTTCATGCTCTATGGTTTGGTACATAGTTTGACATAGTTTGATGATTTGGAGAATTTATTTTTGACTAAAAGGTGCCTCAAATTAGTTTGATTTGTAGTTTTTCTGTTTGTTTGTCAGTTATATTTGTACCAAATGTTTGTTGAAGGTTATATGTGCATGAACTTTTGTTTATTGACCCACATGGTGCTGCAAAGTAGGGTTTGGGGATATCATTATAGAATTAGGTCGATTCCACTAAAGTGGTACACTTAGTTTCATCATGATGTCTTCAAATTCAAAGTTCCATGTATTTGTAAATGCTTGTGTAAGGGCGATGTACATCCAAAGGTGACATTGTCAAATATTGTTCAAATTAAGGTTTGTGAGTGTCATGTGAAAATTGGGTGGAATCCACCAAAGTGGTACATTTAGTTTTAACATGGTGTTCTCAGACCCCAAATTTATGCATTTACATATACAATAAATGATACATTATTTAATACACTATTCTCCATGTGTGAAAAGCAACTTCGAAAGGCAATGTTAACCCAAAGGTAGCATTGTCAAAGTTTAAAGGTATGTTCATGCACATAAGTTGAAAGAGTTTTGACTTTAGGAGGTCTCATTAACCCAAAAGTAGTGGGATTTTTGAGAGTCATCATTCTTTCGCAATTACTGCACAGAAACTGAGAAGACCACTGCATGTTTATCCCAAAGGAGAATGTGTAGTTGGTTACCTCTTGGAAAAAGATATTTATTTGCATGAATGGTTGATATGGTTAATGCAAGTAAAGAGTATGCGTATGAGTCTTAGTTGTTTGATACTGTATTTAAACTCATACACTGATGTGTTCATCCAAGTATGACTATCCCAAAGAATGTTTTGATATCTATCTTTTTCTATTCGGGACAAAGTATAAGTAAGTATAAATTGCATGTGTTTATATGAGTCTTGTGTAATTTATTTATTGCAGGACATTTATGTTTGGCCTCATATAATGATGATAGTTTATGTCTCCTAGGATGTCTGTCTCAGTAAATGTGCCATATGATTTGGTAGTTTCTTTTCCACTCTTCCTGGGACAAAGGATAAGATTTGTTATGAAAAGGTTAGAGACTAGTCTAGGATCGTTTGACCTAGATGTATCTTTCATAGTAATTTACATTAGTTGTGAGGTATTCTACTATTAAGGTTATGTGTAGTAGTATTAAGATGAGAAATATTGTGAATGAATTATCTACGAGAAATCCAAGGGATAGGAATAATATTTCTGGAGGGTTCAGGAGATAGTTTATTGATTCAGTTCTATTAAAAATTATAACGTGAGAAAGTATTTTTGGGAGCTATCAGCTATCACTGAAATGCTCAAGGACAATGAGACCAAAATAATTGATATAATATATATCCCATTCCTTGTCAAAAAAAGATATATTCAGGTCTAGTGGCTTGCATTATCAAAAAAAGGAGAGATAGAGCTAGTGATAAAATAATTATTGGGTAACTTCAAGGTAAATTGCTCAAAGATGGGTAGAATGACCAAAGATAGGTGGTTTTACCAAATACTGTTAAGTCAGATAGGCATAGCTAAAAGGAGGATAAAGATTCTAGAATTACTTATGTTTTTGAAGTAAGTTGGTTCTGAAGACTGTTGGCTTGAATGCGAGTTGGAATTCTTTAGTTTCTTTACATTCAATGGTTTTTCAGCTCTTTTGATTTTAGTTATTTACCTTATTATATGTTTAATATTGTTTGACTTAACATATTGTTTCTCATATTAAAAAAAATGTGATTGATGGCACTTGAAATATCGAAATGTCAAGTTTTCCTTTTCAGCTAAATGGAAAGAAATTATGCTATTTATTCCTTATGATGTTGTAAGGTAAATGACTATATGCAATGTTGATCGTATTTGTTCTGTGATGTGGTGAATAGTTTTTCATGTTTAACTGTACAATCTTAGGTCTTCTAATTGTACTTGTCGTAGTGTTGATCCCTAAGGCAAATAGAGACAGGTCAAGGTAGTTTTCTTAGAATGGTTGAAAGAGTTTTGTCAGTGGGAGTCTTTAAATTTTTGTAGTTAGTAGGAGTGTTTAGATCTGCTTAGTTAGTAGAGATCTAGTAGTTGATGGTTTATCTGTGATTGTTAATGTTGCCTACAGTTTAATGGGCAAGATTATTGGTGAGCATTCATTTCATTGATTGTATGCATTCTTGATTATTTAAGACATGTCAAAGTTGCAAGGCGGTATTTAACCAAAGAAGGCGGTAAGCCAAAGTGTGATATTAGTCCAAGCTAGAGGTGATTTTCCTATAAGTTAAATAATATCAAAGTGCGTTGACCTATAAGGATTTTAAGGTAACGGGATCGTGGGAATTCGATCATTGGACTCAAGTATTCATCTCAAAGGGATTTATGTCATTGAGTAGACCTCTGTATGTTACTGACAGAAGGGGGTACACTAGATGTGTAGGAGTACTTACCGTTGTTGTTCGACATTGGTAGGCTTTATGATTGAATCAAAGTAAAGGATGATTTTGGTGTAATTAGATTCCATGGCCACATTGGATCAATGGTGAATTTATAATTAATATAACCTAAGTGGGAGATTGTAAGATTATAGGCTAAATTAATTATAAGATTAGTTGGTTCAGTGGGAGTCTAGTTACAGGTAGATCGGTTTAAGTATGATTAGAGATGGACCAACCTGGTCTACTGTGGACTGGTCCAGGGTTGGGGGTGGTATTATAATACCAATGGTTTGGGTCACCATAGCCACGGTGTCATACCCCAATTCTGCACCATTCAGAACGGTGTGATGAACCGTTATAAACCAACGGTTCAACCAAGATCTCTAATAGGCGGTATCCATTAAAAATAAAACCAGACACATCCACAACCATAATCAGAATAAATACACAATAGCGGAAGCCTTATATTAAATGAACTGAGCATTCTAAATGTAATAATCATAATTAAAATATCAAATTATTATTGTATCAACTGAGACATAACTAAATAAAATATCAATTACATCTTTTTATAAATCTAAATAAAATCCTAATAGAATACGCATGAGTTGCACTTGCATGAGGGGTCATGCGTATCCTCTAAGTCTTCAGCTCCATTGCAGCAACACGTGCGTACACCGGATCATTCATATAATCTGCAACTGTGGTACCTGCATCATCAACTAAAAATATCGACGTCGAGAGGATGAGCACACATCATGGCTCAGTGAGCAAACAAAACAATGCAACAAACATATGCATGCATTCAATTCATATCTTTGGTCTGGTAAATAAGTTTGCAATGTGCTATAGAAAGGATAGGTGGCCAAAGAACATGTTTATTGATGCCGCACCTCTATACACGAGTGTGTGAAGCTGCCCAAAGGTAACGTTTATTGCCGACTTACATGCACCCAATTCATGGACAATGTACACACAAAGGTCACGTTTATTGTTGTACCTGTTGCCCATACCAACACATAAGCCCCTGCTGGCGAGGGCTCGCAAACTGGGCTCGCAACTAATCAATCCTAATGCCAATCAGAGTATCCAAGGCCTCACCCCAGCATCCCTTAATACGTCCATAGAGATAGAGCTAGGTTCTGGTGACCAGGATGAACCACAGTGTCACGTCCCCCCTGATGCCCTATGACGTATTAGTTCCGCTAAGGTAATGGCGATACGACGATGTTAGTGGACAAGACTTGAGTTAGAGATAGAGCTAGAGTGCTGAGGCCCCGCCTATGACACCTCCCCTTGATACTCGCTTGCATCAAGCACACCAACCACACACATACATCTACATGCCTATTCCTATCATCATCATCATCATAATGTCATAAACAATAAATAAATATGCATGAACAGTAATAATAGAAATATTGGATGACATGTTGAATGCACATAACAATCATATACGCATAAAATCATTCATGGCATTGGACTCAAGAATAAAAATAGTTTATTATTAACCAATTAGTTTAGGTCCTGTTCCCTCACCTTTACTTGATCATAAATCCTTTTTCAAGCTTTAAGAATCAACTATATATCGATATTATATCACTAGAAGACCCAATCAAGTCGATAGAATTTAATTAGAATTAATTTTGATTTTAAAAAGTATGCTGTTAACTGGGGGTTGATGCTAGGGTCAGAGGTTTGATCGACCCTGGGTGCGACCACCCCTATTCTGGACTTCCCGAACACTGGGGGTCGATGATCAGGGTCTGGTAGGGTCGATTGGCCATCGACCCCCCGTGCGACCCCCTGTGGGTTTTATCAATTTTTCATCCTACAGTTCATTCTTCGTGTTTGGGGTCCTATGGCTTGCTTCTACAATCCATTCCACACATGTTCTATGGCCTAGAACCGTAGTTCATTCACCTATATGGATTTCATGATCTCCCCCCATAGTTTTCTATGAAAACCTAACCATGGGTGGATGATTTGGGCTTTTCCTAGATCATTCCCTCTTCTCTATCTATTCTAAGGTCTGTAGAATTTCATGGAGATAGTATCCATACCTGAGAATTAGGCTTGTTCCTCTGAAACCTTCTATTTGATCTTCTTCTCCACTTTCCTTCTCTTATCTTTCTCTTCTCCTTCTCTTCTCTTTCTCTCAATCCAATTAGGGTTTTAAAAGGAGTGAAAGAGGCTTAGGGACGTCCTATTTATAGAGTAGAAACTCCCAAAATAAGTCCCATTGAGATTAGGAAGGAATCCCATTGAAATTAAGAAATTTTTCTAATTTTCGGTTCGTGCTGTTTTTACCGACTACCGGGGGTCGATGGGGGGTCGGAGATCCCGTCGACCCCTGGTTCTTAAAATGTCCGACCCCCAGTATAAAACTGGGGGTTTAACTTTTATACTGGGGGGGTCCGACCCTCCCTTGCTGGGTATGCGACCCTCCCCCTATTTTTAGTATTTTTGGATCAGTTTAATACCTGGGATTGTGATCTCCTTCACGCACTTGATCCGTTTGGTTCGACCATGAGACCGGATTAGTTTGATACGGGTCTTACAACTCCCCCCTACTTATAAAAATTTCTTCCCCGAAATTGTTCATACATTTTGAGTCGAATAAATGAAGGTATTGCTTTCGCATAGCATTCTCTTCCTCCCATGTGATTTCTTCCATGTCTCTACTTCTCCAAGTGACCATAACATAATAGATATCTCGGTTGCGTAGTCGTTGAACATTTCGGCTAGTGATTTCAGTTGGTGTTACTTCAAATGTCAAATCATCAGTCAAATCAGGCAGATCTACTATCAGAACGTGCATTGGATCTTCGACATATTTCTTCAATAAGGAAATATGAAATTCGTCATGCACACTTGACATAGATGGTGGTAGTGCTAGCTGGTAAGCCACTTTCCCACGCTTAGCTAGAATCTCATATGGCCCGACATATCTTGGACTTAGTTTCCCTTTCTGTCCGAACCCTTTTAATCCTTGCATAGGTGATACTTTTAAGAATACTTTATCACCCATGACGAACTCAATGTCTCGGCGTCGGGTATCGACATATTACTTCTGACAATTCTGAGATGTTCTAACTCTTTCTTTGATAATGTCGACCACTCGACAAGTCTCTTCAACAAATTCCGGTCCAACAATACTACGTTCCCCAACTTCATTCCAAAACAACGGAGTTCGACACTTTTTGCCATACAGTGCTTCATAGGGTGACATCTGTATACTATCCTGATAGCTATTATTATAAGCGAACTCAATCAGTGATAAATTTTCATCCCATGATCCTTTGAAGTCAATTACACATTCTCGAAGCATATCTTCTAGAATCTGAATTGTACGCTCCGATTGTCCATCTGTCTGTGGATGGAATGCAATACTAAACTTCAATGTTGTACCCATAGCTTTTTACAATCCTTTCCAAAAATTTGAAGTAAATCGTGGATCTCTATCGGACACAATACTTTCAGTACATCGTGTAATCGCACAATGTTATCCACATACAGCTTAGCTAACCTCTCCAGTGTATACTGGGGTCGTATAGGTATAAAGCGAGCTGTTTTAGTCAGGCGGTCTACAATCACCCAAACTGCATCAACTACTCGAGGAGTCAGTGGTAATCCCGAAATGAAGCCCATAGAGATGCAGTCCCATTTCCATGCTGATTCTGGTAACGGATGTAACAGTCCGGCCGGTCTTTGTCATTTAGCCTTTACTTTCTGACAATTTAAGCATTGAGACACGAACTTAGCAACATCTGCTTTCATTCCTTTCCACCAATATATTTTCTTTAGATCATGATACATTTTAGTGCTTCCAGGATGTATCGAATAGATGGTGGTATGGGTTTCTTTCATCAATCGGTGTCTAATGTCCAAGCTTTCTGTTTCGGGTACACATATTCTTCCTTTGTACTTCAGTACCTTTTCTTCGTCCAAGGTGAACTCAGGGTTAGTTCTACCTTTTTCGATGTCTTCTTGTACCATTCTCAGGTAAGGGTCTGATTTGATAGCTGTCTTCACTTCATCAACTATATCTGGTATAATTTTCAATGCGGTGAACATGTTTAAAAACCGATGAATAAATCCTTGGTTGGCAGATCCATCTGGTGCATCTATCACAAACTGCTCGTTACCGTGCTTGAATACCTTTCTGGTCGTACACATTGCGGCAATTGTGCTAACCTCTCCTTGAGATTTTATCATTGCCTTTCTGCTCAACGCATCGGCTACTACATTAGCTTTCCCTGGATGATACTGGATATTACAATCATAGTCTTTCAATAGTTCTAGCCATCTTCTTTGTCTCATATTCAGCTCCTTTTGATTAAATAAGTAAGTAAGACTTTTATGGTCTGATTTAATCTGAAACTTCTCCCCGTACAGATAATGTCTCCATATTTTGACAGCATGTACTACTGCCGCTAGTTCCAAATCATGAGTGGGATAGTTATTTTCAAGTGTCTTCAGTTGTCTTGAGGCATAAGCAATTACTTGTTCTCCTTGCATGAATACACATCCTAATCCCAGTCCTGACGCATCGGTGTACAAGATAAAGGGTTGTCCTGGAATCGGGATGGTTAAGATTGGAGCTGATATCAATCTAGCTTTCAAGGTTTGGAAACTCTTCTCGCATTTATCCGTTCAGACAAACTTCTCGCCCTTCTTAGTCAAACTAGTAAGAGGTACGGAAATTCGGGAATAGTCTTCCACAAATCGTCGATAATACCTAGCTAGACCCAGAAAACTTCTAATTTCCGCAACGCTTTTCGGTGCTTCCCACTTTACAATAGCCTCAATCTTGTTGGGATCCACTTTAATTCCTTCAGCGGATACTACATAGCCTAGAAATGCGACTTCTTTTAGCCAAAACTCACACTTTGTAAAAACTTGGTGTAGAGCTTTTCCCTTCGTAGTCGCTGCAGATCGGCGATTAGATTCTTGACATGAGGTTCTTCGTCTTTGGAGTAGACTAATATATCATCAATGAATACAATAACCGATGTATCCAACATGTTGTGAAAAACCCGGTTCATAAGTTCCATAAAGGTTTCTGGTGCATTTGTCAATCCAAAAGACATGACCAAAAATTTATAATGTCCATATCTGGTCCTGAATGCTGTCTTGGGGATATCACCATCCTTAATCTTCAGCTGATGGTAACCTGATCGAAGATCAACCTTTGAGAACACTTTGGCACCTTGTAGCTGATCGAATAGGTCATCGATCCGAGGCAATGGATACCGATTCTTGATTGTCAGTTTATTCAGTTCTCGGTAGTCTATACACAAGCGAATGCTACCGTCCTTTTTCTTCATGAATAAAACTGGCGCTCCCCATGGTGATATGCTAGGGCGAATGTAACCCTTGTCCAGTAGTTTCTGTAGTTGTACTTTCAATTCCTTCAATTCAGTAAGAGCCATTCGATAGGGTGCTTTCGATATTGGTGCGGCTCTAGGTATAAGATCTATAACGAACTCTGTAGCTCGGTCGGGTGGTAATCCTGGTAATTCTTCAGGAAATACGTCTGGATAGTCACGCATGACATCGATATCTTTCATTCGTGGTGCTTCCTTGGTAATGTCAACCACATATACTAAATAACCGATAGCTCCTTTCTCAAGGCACTTCTTAGCCTTTAGCGCCGAGAGTATGAGCTTTCGTTTTCGGGGAAGTTTCGTTCCTGTAAAACTGAACTCGGCTCCTTCCTTGTCTTTAAATGTCAGTTTCTTTTTGGCACACAATAGGTTTGCAGATGCCGAACTAACCAGTCCATTCCCAAGATGACGTCAAAGTCTGCCATCTCAAGTTGGATCAAGGTCGCATCCAAGGTCTTTTCATCAATAAGAACTAGACATGGTCCATAACCTTTTCCTAACTCCACTTCTAATCCCATAGGTGATCGTACAAGTAGTTTGTAGTCTAAGGATTTAAGGGGTAGATTTAACTTCTTTCCAAACGTCACAGATATAAAGGAATGAGTAGCTCCTGAATCAAAGAGTACTCTAGCGGGAATTCCATTAATAGGTACGATACCTGTGATTTGTTTTGGTTTAGTCTACATGTTCACACAATGTAATACAACTAACAAAATGTAAGTCATACCTGTAACCACATCAGGCGATGCGGCAGCGTCCTCGGATGTAACCGCGTAAACTCGTCCTTGATGTAGCTGCTTCTTGGGCTTAGGACATTCCCTTGCTATATGTCCTACTTGGTTGCAGTTAAAACATTTTATCCCTTCAGTAATTGGCTTCTGTTGCTGTTGAACTACAGGGATAGTCTTGGTCGCAGCGGTAAAGCCTTGAGCACGGAAGGGTTTGAATGTCTTGTTATTCCCTCCATTATAAGAATTTCCAGCTGGCCTTTTGATACCTCTGTTTTGCATGAAATAACTCTCCTTCTGGCTCGATTCTATAACTCGAGCAATTTGTGCTGCTTCATTATAAATTTTCTTCTCATGTCCCAGAACGTGCTCACGGATGCTTCCCCTAAGTCCCATGACAAACCTTCGGGTCTTTGTGTTTTCCTCTTGTATACTAGTGGGTGCAAAGAAGAACAACTCTTCATAACGCTGTTGATAAGCATCCACGGTCATCTGTCCCTGATATAAACTCAATAACTCTCTTTCCATAGAATCTCTGAAACTTCTTGGAAAGTACTTTTCAAAGAACGCCTCCTTATAAAATATCCCAAGTCAATTGGGCGTGCTTTGTAAGTAAATACGCTCTGGTCGACCTCCACCAATGGTGTGCATCTCCTTTCAGCATAAAGGTGGCACACAACACTTTCTCTTCTTCATTTAATGTCATCATCATAAAATTTCTTTCCATTTCGTCAACCTAGGGTGCCGGCCATAAAGGATCTGCTGGCTTGCCATTAAATTCTTTGGGCTTTAATTTCAGAAAACGCTCTACCAGTCTGGAGTGGTCTAGTGGCTACGGGATATACGCCCCATACATAGATGGTTGGTATTGATATCCACCTTGAGCTATTCTAGGATTCGGTACTTGAGCATGCATGATAGGAGTCTGAGGTACGTGGGGTACTGTGTTACTTTCCCCGGGTGCTGTGCTTGCCTGTCCAGCTGGCATTGGAGGTGTTTGTGCAGCTGGAAGAGTTATGCCTATGGCAGCTTGGATAGTAGCTTGTGCCTGTTGCACCTGTTGCAGCTGTTGGGCCAAGTTCATTACCATTGTGGCCAAGTCCGTAGGTGGAGCTAGCAGATTGGTAGGATTTGCCTTCCCATTTATGATGGATGGTGCCGTGTTCATGTCCCCCTGTGGTTCCAGGCGTGTTTAGTTATCTTCCCCCACAGGTGGTGGTGGTGGGATAGAGTTACGGCTCTGTCTGGTTGCTCTGCGTCCCGCCATTAATTAATCTGCTAGTAGGATTGCCTGAAATCATTGAACACGAGAGACAATCATTAAATACTTCATTCTCATATTTTAAATCCACTAACAAATGCAAATTTCAAATTTTTCAGAACATTCTGTCGAAAATGCTATGTTTTCACTGCAGGGTCGATGGTGGGGGTCGATGGGTGTCCGACCCTCAGTATTCGACCCTGGGAAATCACCCATTCTTCCCAAAATCCGGGGGTTGATGGGGGGGGGGGTCGGAGTATGTCCGACCCAGGGTGCGACCCTTGGTTCTCTGTCAGGTTCCCGAGAGCCGAGGGTCGAGGCGGGGGTCGATGCGGGGGTCGATTGTTTTAATCGAATTTTCCGACCCCCGGACAAAAAATCTGATTTTTAAGTCCGATTCAAAGTCCATTTCTCATTATTTCTTCTCCGCTTTGACTCAGCTCGTCCCTCTGAGTTGCTACAGTGCCCATTCCGATCCGTTGGTGGTTTGCACTCCTCGTTTCATCGTCTACACCTCCGCTATAGGTATTTCTTCTACCTTTTCATGTTTTTAGGTTTCTTAACCTAGGTTTTTGCTCGTTTATCTTGTATTTTTCAAATTAAACTTTTTCCAATCGTAAAAATTCGATTTTTATTGGGGCTTTATTTATTGGTGACTCGAGTAACGAAAGCCCTCAAAAATATTTAAGTTTCATCGGTTGGTTATCGAGAAACTCATAATTTTTACTTTTTGCCCTAATTTTGTCGAAATTTTGAATTTCTTGAAATTTCTTGCAATTCAATCTAATTAGTTGAAATTTCTGACTGTTTAAGCCTCACAAGATAATTTAGGACCTATATAAGTCCTTCTGCCCACATGTATGGGTGAAAAGTGAGGTTTTTGACCCATTTATCTCGTTATTACGTCGAAATCTTGGATTTTTCCCTTCTACTAACCCATTATTTGTTTTCTTTATTATTTGTAGATACTATGGCTCGTACCAAGGTACCCAGTGTTCGCGACCGTCTTCGCTTCCGTACCAATGAAGCCGAGGCACAGTATGCCCACTACGCTCGCAAGAAGGTAGAGGGAGGCCGCAAAGTGGACTTGGCTGAGTTAGCCTTGTTCAATGTGGAGAGAGCCTTTGGTGATATGGGATGGCTCCCTGTCATCACTTATGACGTCTGTACCTGTCCTGACTTGGTACGCTAGTTCTACTGTAATCTCCAGGTGGTGGGAGATTACAATGATGTGGAGAGGGGTGATGAGCTTCGCATCACGAGCTACGTCAAGGGGGTTGATGTTTTCTTTGATTATAGGCAGCTGGCCGACTTATTGGGCATTTCCTATGCTGGCCCCATGGTGTTCTGTGCTCCTGGAGAGCCCCAGTTCTTTTCTCTATAGATGAGGGCTGAGATCGATAGCCAGCTCATCCGACCTGATCGCTGGCAGATGAAAGCGAGTTATCTGCGCTCAGATCCACGGGTATATTGCAAGATCATCCAGCACAATCTGATACCGCAGAGTGGTCATTACGAGAGGATCTCCCAGTTGACCCAGTATTTATTATACTGTATATGCACTAGGCAGCCCGTCTGCCTTTCATACATCATTATGCATACCATGATTAGTGCCACGTTGCCCAGTCACACTGGTAACCTTCTTTACGGACGCATGATCACTACCTTGCTTACCCGCCAGGGGGTTGACTTAGTGGATGAGAAGATTCAGGAGAAATCCTTCTCATCGCCTCTGGATTGGGAGGCTATTTGCAAGATGAGCATGCGGGATGCCCAGGTCAGTGATGAGGAGAGGAACGCGATGGTGTGCCCTCGCACTCGAGTGGAGATGGCTGATGCTGAGGCTGCAGCAGCAGCCGCTGGAGCAGGGGTTCATGGGGATGATGACGATCGATTGTACATGGATGTAGATGTCATACCCCCTCCATCACCTACTCATGCTACTGGAGTTGGTCCGTCTTCTTCAGTTGGTCCTTCGCATGCAGCTGGTCCTTCGTATACTCCATCGGATGACATGATGAGGATATTATACGAGATACGAGAGGCTCAGCATATGTCTGATCTGAGGATGGGAAAGCTTATAAAGGCTCAGCGTATGACTGACCTGAGGATGGGAGAACTTATAGAGGCTCAGCGTATGACTGACCAGCGGGTGGCTGATCTCACAGCTAGTCTCCATATGAGCCAGACTCAGATAGCCTGGTTGACCAGGGTCTACGCTGAGGACTATGATAGAGACCGTGAGACACCACCTCCCCCAGCACCTCCAGCTTCTTGTTGTACTTATTTTATTTTATTTATTTATTTTCTTTTTGTACTTCAGAGTAACTGTCGGATCGTGGACTGTACTCGCTTTGATTTATATATATATATATATATATATATATATATATATATATATATATATATATATATATATATATATATAGATGTTTGTTCTTCCTTTTTGGTTGTATATATCTTTGTTTCTCATTTAATAGATGCATTATTCTCTTTCAGTTTAGTCTCAAACAACACAGGTGCTTATGGTGTGTTATTATTATGTCTTTTATATTTTTATCCTATCTCAATTCACACCCTTTTGTGGAAGTATATGGTTTCATAGATAAAGCCTGAGATGCTCTGATACCAAGTTGTCACACCCCAATTCTGCACCATTCAGAACGGTGTGATGAACCTCTATAAACCAACGGTTCAACCAGAATCTCTAATAGGCGGTATCCATTAAAAATAAAACCAGGCACATCCACAACCATAATCAGAATAAATACACAATAGCGAAAGTCTTATAGTAAATGAACTGAGCATTCTAAATGTAATAATCATAATTAAAATATCAAATTATTATTGTATCAACTAAGACATAACTAAATAAAATATCAATTACATCTTTTTATAAATCCAAATAAAATCCTAATAGAATACGCATGAGTTGCACTTGCATGAGGGGTCATGCGTATCCTTTAAGTCTTCAGCCTCCATTGCAGCAACACGCGCGTACACCGGATCATTCATATAATCTGCAACTGTGGTACCTGCATCATCAACTAAAAATATTCGACGTCGAGAGGGTGAGCACACATCATGGCTCAGTGAGCAAACAAAACAATGCAACAAACATATGCATGCATTCAATTCATATCTTTGGTCTGGTAAATAAGTTTGCAATGTGCTATAGAAAGGATAGGTGGCCAAAGATCACGTTTATTGACGCCGCACCTCTATACACGAGTGTGTGAAGCTGCCCAAAGGTAACGTTTATTGCCGACTCACATGCACCCAATTCATGGACAATGTACACACAAAGGTCACGTTTATTACTGTACCCGTTGCCCATACCAACACGTAAGCCCCTGCTGGCGAGGGCTCGCAAACTGGGCTCGCAAATAACCAATCCTAATGCCAATCAGTGTATCCAAGGCCTCACCCCAGCATCCCTCAATACGTCCATAGAGATAGAGCTAGGGTCTGGTGACCAGGATGAACCACAGTGTCACGTCCCCCCCTGATGCCCTATGACGTATTAGTTCCACTAAGGTAATGGCGATACGATGATGTTAGTGGACAAGACTTGAGTTAGAGATAGAGCTAGAGTGCTGAGGCCCCGCCTATGACACCTCCCACTGATACTCGCTGACATCAAGCACACCAACCACACACATACATCCACATGCATATTCCTATCATCCTTCATCATCATGTCATAAACAATAAATAAATATGCGTGAACAATAATAATAGAAATATTAGATGACATGTTGAATGCACATAACAATCATACATGCATAAAATCATTCACGACATTGGACTCAAGAATAAAAACAGTTTATTATTAACCAATTAGTTTAGGTCTTGTTCCCTCACCTTTACTTGATCGTAGATCCTCTTTCAAGCTTTAAGAATCAACTATATATCGATATTATATCACTAAAAGACCTAATCAAGTCGATATAATTTAATTAGAATTAATTCTGATTTTAAAAAGCATGCTGTTAACTGGGGGTTGATGCTAGGGTCGGAGGTTTGATCGACCCTGGGTACGACCACCCCTATTCTAGACTTCCCAAACACTGGGGGTCGATGATCAGGGTCTGGTAGGGTCGATTGACCATCGACCCCCCGTGCGACCCCCTGTGGGTTTTATCAATTTTTCATCCTACAGTTCATTCTTCGTGTTTGGAGTCCTATGGCTTGCTTCTACAATCCATTCCACACATGTTCTATGGCCCAGAACCGTAGTTCATTTACTTATATGGCTTTCATGATCTCCCCCCATAGTTTTCCATAAAAACCTAATCATGGGTGGATGATTTGGGTTTCTCCTAGATCATTCCCTCTTCTCTATCTATTCTAAGGTCTGTAGAATTTCATGGAGATAGTATCCATACCTGAGAATTAGGCTTGTTCCTCTGAAGCCTTCTATTTGATCTTCTTCTCCACTTTCCTTCTCTTCTCTTTCTCTCAATCCAATTAGGGTTCTAAAAGGAGTGAAAGAGGCTTAGGGACATCCTATTTATAGAGTAGAAACTCCCAAAATAAGTCCCACTGAGATTAGGAAGGAATCCCATTGAAATTTGGAAAGTTTCCTAATTTTCGGGTCGTGCTGTTTTTACCGACTACCGGGGGTCGATGGGGGGGGTCGGAGATCCCGTCGACCCCTAGTTCTTAAAATGTCCGACCCCCGCTATAAAATTGTGGGTCTAACTTTTATACTTGGGGGGGGGGGTCCGACCCTCCCTTGCTGGGTATGCGACCCTCCCCCTATTTTTAGTGTTTTTGGGTCAGTTTAATACCTGGGATCGTGATCTCCTTCACGCACTTGATCCGTTTGGTTCGACCATGTCACACCCCAATTCCACACTATTCAGAATGGTGTGATGAACCGCTAGCAAACCAACGGCTCAACCAGGATCTCATACAGACGGTATCCGGCTGATAACTTCATATATCCACATTCATAATCAGAGTAAATACACAATAGCGGAAGTCTTAGAGTAAAATGAACTGAGAATCTACTGTGATATTAATATTTAAATAGCAAATTATTCTGTATCAACTAAGACATAAATAAGTATCAAATACATGTCTTTAATAAATCCAAATAAAAAAAACTAAAAATCTAATCGAATACACATGAGTTGCACTCGCAAGAGGAGTCATATGTATCCACTTCATCTTCAACTTCCATCGCCGCCACGTGCCCGTACACTAGAGCATTGATATAATCTTCGACGGTAGTACCTGCATCATCAACTAAAAATATTCGATGTCGAGGGGGTAAGCACACATCATGGCTCAGTGAGCAATCAAAACAATGCAACAATACATATGCATGCAGTCAATTCATATCTTTGGTCTGGTTTAAAGTTTGCAGTGCGCAATAGAAAGGTTGGGTGGTCAAAGGTTAACATTTATTGACCCTGCCTCTATACACAGGGTATGGAAGTCCACCCAAAGGTTAACGTTTATTGTCGTCCCCATCCACCCTACCATAACATTCTACAACAAAGGTTAACGTTTATTGCTGTACAGTGTCATACCAACACGTAAGCCCCTGCTGGCGAGGGCTTACAAACTGGGCTCCCAACTAACAAATCCTAATGCCAAACAGTGTATCCAAGGCCTCACCCCAGCATCCCTCAGAACGTCCATAGAGATAGAGCTAAGGCCCCCCGGTAGAGTCAAAGACTACAAGGACCGAGACCACCTCCCCTGATACTCTACGACGTAATAGTTCTGCTAAAGTAATGGCGATACGACGATGCTAATGCACAAGACTTAAGTTAGAGATAGAGCTAAAGTGCTGAGACCCGCCAAAGGTTAACGTTTATTGACGTTCCCATCACACCTCCCCTGATACTCGCTCGCATCAAGTACACCAACCACACACATACATTCACATGCCTATTCCTATCATCATCATCATCATCATCATGTTATAAACAATAAAGTAAATATGCATGAACAAATAATAGAAATATTGGATGACATGTTGTATGCACATTACAAACATATTCGTATAGGATCAAGCATGGCATTGGACTCAAAAAAAGAGAAAACAGTTTGTTATTAACCAATTAGTTTAGAGTTCTGTTTCCTTACCTTACCTTGCTAATAGATCCTCTTAC
Organism: Protea cynaroides; assembly: GCA_028583415.1. Classification (NCBI taxonomy): domain Eukaryota; kingdom Viridiplantae; phylum Streptophyta; class Magnoliopsida; order Proteales; family Proteaceae; genus Protea; species Protea cynaroides. The sequence continues at coordinate 43,221,058 of CM053273.1, forward strand.
AAGTTTTAAGATCACCTTTTTATTGTTATTATATTGCTAGAAGACCTAATAAAGTCGATAGAATTTAATTAGAATTAATTCTAAATTTAAAAACCATTATGTTAATTGGGGGTAAAAGGTAGGGTCGGAGTAATGATCGACCCTGGGTGCGACCACCCCTATTATGGACTTCCCGAACACTGGGGGTCGATGCTCAGGGTCTGGTAGGGTTGATTGGCCATCGACCCCCCATGTGACTCCCTGTGGGTTTTGGTCGATTTTCTTCCTTAATCCATTCTTCGTGTTTGGGGTCCTATGGCTTGCTCCTATAATCTATTCTACACAAGTTCTATGGTCTAGAACCATGATTCTACCACCTAAATGGCTTTCATGATTTTTCCCCATGGTTTTCCATGAAAACCTAACCATAGGTTGATCGTTTGGGTTTTTCCGAGATCATACTCTTTGCATTATCTATCCTAAGGTCTTTAGCAATTCATGGAATTAGTATCCATACCTGAGAAGAATACTCATTCTCTGTAACTCTTCTCCCTTGGCCTTTTTCTCTTCTTTCTTCTCTTTTCCTTCTCTTCCTTCCCTTCTCTTCCTCTCAATTCAATTAGGGTTGTAAAAGGAGTAAAAGAGGCTTAGGGATGTCCTATTTATAGAGTAGAAACTCCTAAAATAAGTCCCATTGAGATTTGGAAGGAATCCCATCGAAATTAGGAAACTTTCCTAATTTTTAGATTTACCGAGTACCGGGGGTCGATAGGGGGGTCGGATATCCCGTCGACCCCTGGTTCCTGAAGTGTCCGACCCCCCATGTAAAACTTGGGGTCTGACTTTTGTCTTGGGGGGGTCCGACCCTCCCTTGCTGGGTATGCGACCCTCCCCTTAATTTAAGTGTTTTTGGGTCGGTTTAATACCTGGGATCGTGATCTCCTTCACGCACTTGGTCCATTTGGCTCATCCATGATGGATAGACCTGGTTCAAGATGGTAAGACCGGGTTAGTTTGATACGGGTCTTACAACTCCCCCCTACTTATAAAAATTTTATCCCCGAAATTGTTCATATCTTCTGAGTCGAATAAGTGAGGGTATTGCTTTCGCATAGCATTCTCTTCCTCCCATGTAATTTCTTCCGTGTCTCTACTTCTCCAAGGACCTTGACATAATAGATATCTCGGTTGCGTAGTCGTTGAACATTTCGGCTAGTGATTTCAGTTGGTGTTACTTCGAAAGTCAAATCTTCAGTTAAATCAGGTAGATCTACTGTCAGAACATGCGTTGGATCCTTGACATACTTCTTCTATAAGGAAATATGAAATACGTCATGCACACTTGACATAGATGGTGGTAGTGCTAACTGGTAAGCCACTTTCCCACGCTTAGCTAGAATCTCATATGGCCCGACATATCTTGAACTTAGTTTCCCTTTCTGTCTGAACCGTTTCAGACCTCGCATAGGTGATACCTTCAAGAATACTTTATCACCCACAACGAACTCAAGATCTCTGCGTTGAGTATCTGCATATTGCTTCTGACAATTCTGGGCTGTTCTCACTCTTTCCTTGATAATGTCGACCACTCGACAAGTCTCTTCAACAAATTCTGGTCCAACGAGACTACGTTCCCCAACTTCATTCCAAAATAAAGGAGTTCGACACTTTCTGCCATACAGTGCTTCATAGGGTGACATCTGTATAATAGCCTGATAGCTAATGTTATAGGTGAACTCAATCAGCCGTAACTTTTCATCCTATGATCCTTTAAAGTCAATCACACATGCTCGTAGCATATCTTAGAGAATCTAAATTGTACGCTCTGACTGTCCATCTGTCCCTGGATGGAATGCAGTACTAAATTTCAATGTTGTACCCATAGCCTTTTGCAATCCTTCCCAAAACTTGGAAGTAAATCGTGGATCTCTATTGTACACAATGCTCTCTGGTACACTGTGTAATCGAACAATATTATCCACATACAGCTTTGCTAACCTTTCTAGTGTATACAAGTGAGCTGTTTTGGTCAGACGGTCTACAATCACCCAAACTGCGTCAACTACTCGAGGAGTCAATGGTAACCCTGTGACGACGTCCATGGTGATGCAGTCCCATTTCCATGCTGGTTCCGGTAATGACTGTAATAGTCCTGTGGGTCTTTGTCGTTCAGCCTTTACTTTCTGACAATTTAGGCATTGAGACACAAACTTAGCTACATCTGCTTTCATTCCTCTCCACCAATATAGTTTCTTTAGGTCATGATACATTTTTGTACTTCCAGGATGTATCAAGTAGATGGTGGTATGGGCTTCTTTCATCAGTCGGTGTCTAATGTCCATACTTTCTGTTTCAGGTACACATATTCTTCCTTTGTACTTCAATACCTTTTCTTCGTCCAAGGTGAACTCAGGGTTAGTTCTACCTTTTTCGATGTCTTCTTGTACCGTTCTCAGGTAAGGGTCTGCTTTGATAGCTGTCTTCACTTCATCAATTATATTCGGTATAATCTTCAATGCAACAAACATATTTGAAAATCGATGAATAAACCCTTGGTTGGCTGATCCATCCGGTGTGTCTATCACATACTGCTCATTGCCGTGATTGAATACCATTTCGATAGTACAAATTGCTGCGGTTGTGCTAATCTCCCCCTGGGATTTTATCACTGCCTTTCTGCTCAACGCATCCGCTACTACATAAGCTTTCCCCGGATGATACTGGATATCACAATCATAGTCTTTCAGTAGTTCCAGCCATCTTCTTTGTCTCATATTCAACTCCTTTTGATTAAATAAATAAGAAAGACTTTTATGGTCCGATTTAATCTAGAACTTCTCTCCGTATAGGTAATGTCTCCATATCTTGATAGCATGTACTACTGCTGCTAACTCCAAATCATGAGTGGGATAATTTTTCTCATGTGTCTTTAACTATCTTGAGGCATAAGCAACTACTTGTTCTCCTTACATAAGCACACATCCTAATCCCAATCCTGACGCATCAGTGTACAAGGTAAATGGCTGTTCGGGAACAGGAATAGTCAAAATCAGAGCGGATATCAATCTTGTCTTCAAGGTTTGGAAGCTCTTCTTGCATTTATCCGTCCACACAAAATTTTCACCCTTCTTAGTCAGACAGGTGAGAGGTACGGCAATCCAGGAATAGTCTTCCACAAATCTCCGATAATAACCAGCGAGACCCAGAAAACTCCTAATTTCTGCAACGCTCTTTGGTGCTTCCCACTTTACAATAGCTTCGATTTTGTTGGGGTCCACTTTGATTCCTTCAACGGACACTACATGGCCTACGAAGGCGACTTCACTTAGCCAAAACTCACATTTGGTAAATTTGGCATATAACTTCTATTTCCTTAAACGCTGTAGAGTGGCGTTTAGATTCTTAATATGAGTTTCCTTGTCCTTGGAATATACCAATATATCATCAATAAATATGATGACCGACGTATCCAACATATCATGGAAAACCCGGTTCATAAGTTCCATGAAAGTTGCTGGTGCGTTTGTTAATCCAAAAGACATGACCAAGAATTCATAATGCCCATATCTGGTCCTGAAAGCTGTCTTAGGAATATCACCATCTTTAATCTTCAACTGATGGTAGCCTGACCAAAGATCGATCTTAGAAAATACCTTTGTTCCTTGCAACTGATCGAACAAGTCATCGATCCGAGGTAGTGGATATTGATTCTTGATTGTCAGTTTATTCAATTCCTGATAGTCTATACAGAGTCGAACGCTACCATCCTTCTTCTTTATGAACAATACTGGCGCTCCCCATGGTGATATACTGGGTCGAATATAACCCTTGTCCAGCAGTTCTTGTAATTGTACTTTCGATTCCTTCAATTCAGTAGGAGCCATTCAGTAAGGTGCTTTTGATACTGGTGCGGCTCCAGGTATAAGATCTATCACAAACTCTGTGGCTCGGTCGGGTGGTAATCCTGGTAGTTACTCAGGAAATACGTCTGGGTAATCCCGCACGACATCAATATCTTTCATCTGTGGTGCTTCTTTGGTATGGTCGACCACTGATACTAGATATCCGACTGCTCCCTTCTCAAGGCACTTCTTCGCCTTTAGTGCTGATAGTTTGAGCTTGCATTTACGGGAAAGTTTGGTTCTCGTAAAACTGAATTCTGATCCTTCTTTGTCTCTAAATGTTAGCTTCTTTTCGGCGCATAATAGGTTTGCTGAATGCCGAGTTAACCAGTCCATTCCCAAGATGACGCCAAAGTCTGCCATCCCAAGTTGGATCAAGGTTGCATCTAAAGTTTTCTCGCCAATGAGAACTGGACATAGCCCATAACCTTTCTCTAACTCCACTTCTAACCCCATCGATGACCGTACAAGTATTTTGTAGTCCAATGTTTTGATGGGTAAATTCAGCTTCTTTCCAAATGACACAGATATAAAGGAATGAGTAGCTCCTGAATCAAAGAGTACTCTGGCGGGTATGCCATTTATAGGTACGATACCTGTGATTTATTTTACTTAGTCTACATGCTGATACAATGTAATACAACTTAAAAGGTTTCAGTCATACCTGTGACCACATCGGGTGATGCGGCAGCATCCTCGGATGTAACAGCATAAACTCGTCCTTGATGTAGCTGCTTCTTTGGCTTAGGACACTCCCTTGCCATATGCCCCGCTTGATTGCAGTTATAACATTTTGGACCTTCAGAATTTGGCTTTGGCTGTTGTTGAGTTACTAGGGTAATCTTGGGTGCAATAACAAAGCCTTGAGCACGGAAGGGTTTAAATGGCTTGTTATTCCCTCCGTTATAAGCATTTCCGGCTGGCCTTTTCATGCCTCTGTTCTGTGTAAAATAGCTTTCCTTCTGGCTCGATTCAATAACTCGAGCAATTTGCACAGCTTCATTATATACCTTCTTCTCCAAGCCTAGAACATGCTCTCTGATGCTCCCTCTAAGTCCCATGACAAACCTACGGGTCTTAGTGTCTTCTTCTTGCATGCTGAGTGGTGCAAAGAAAAACAGCTCCTCATAACGCTGTTGATATGCATCCACGGACATCTGGCCCTGATATAAAATCAGGAACTCCTTCTCCATAGAATCTTTGAAGCTTCGGGGAAAATACTTCTCAAAGAAACCTTCTTTATATATATCCCAAGTCAGTAGGGTGTGCTTGGTTAATAGGTAGGCCCTGGTCGATTTTCACCAATGATGTGCATCACCTTTTAGCATGAAAGTGGCACATAATACCTTCTCTTCTTCTGTAATAGTCATCATAAGAAAATTTTTCTCCATTTCGTCGATCCAATGTGCTGGCCATAAAGGATCAGACAGTTTACCGTTAAATTCCTTGGGCTTCATCTTCAAGAATCTCTCAACCAGTCGAGAGTGATCCAACTGATTTTGGGGGTATGCCCCAAACATAGGTTGTGGATACTGATAATTAACCTGAGCTGCTTCCGGACCTGGTACTGGGATCTGTACAGCTGGTGGTTGAGGAGTTTAAGGTGCTGGGTGGTTACCCACCGGTGCTGCACTGGTTTGTCCAGTCGGCATTGGTGTAGCATGGGCTGCCTGGAACATAATCCCCATTGCTGCTTGCCTTTGAGCCTGTGCGTATTGCATTTGTTGCAGCTGTTGCGATAAGTTCCTAACCACGGTTGCTAGCTCCGGTGGTGGAGGTGGCAAGTTTGTAGGATTTGCCTACCCGGATTTACTGGTGGTGCAACCTGCGGATTTCCCTGTACATATATATTTTCTTGACTAGTTTCCTCCACAGGTGGTGGTGGTGGAACTGCGTTTCGGCTTTGCCTGGTTACTCTACGTCCAACCATACCTTCCTTTGATAATGGTGATGCCTGAAAATCATTAAAATACGTGAGGCAATCATTTATACTTCATGTTGGCACGCTAATCGATGTTATTTTCAAAATTTTCAGATCATTCTGTGAAAAATACTATCTTTTCTATGCAGGGTCGATGGTGGGGGTCGATGGTATGTCTGACCCTCAGTATCCGACCCTGGGAATGTACCTATTCTTCCCGAGAGCCGGGGGTCGATGCGGGGGTCGATGGGTGTCCGACCCCCAGGTGCGACCCCTGGTTTCCTGTCAGATTCCCAAGAGCTGGGGGTCGATACGGGGGTCGATGGATGTCCGACCCCCAGGTGCGACCGCTGATTTTCTGTCAGGTTCTCGAGAGCTGGGGGTCGATATGGGGGTCGATGTGGGGGTCGATTATCTTGGTCGAATTCTCCGACCCCTAGACCAAAAATTTGATTTTTAAGGTCCGATTCTGGGTTCATTTCCCATTATTCCTTCCCCGTTCGACTCGTCTCCCACCTCTGAGTTGCTACAGTGCCACTCCGCTATATTGGTCATTTTGGTTCCGTGTTTTGACGTCTACATCATTCCTACAGGTATGTCTTCTCACTTTTACCTGTTTTTAGGTTTTCATTTCTAGGTTTTTGCACATTTATCTTGTATTTTTCAAATTTAACTTTTTCCAACGGTAAAAATTCGATTTTTATTGGGGGCTTTTGTTATTGGTGACTCAAGGAACGAAAGCCCTCAAAAATTTTTGAGTTTCATCGATTGGTTATCGAGAGACTTGGATTTTGCTCTTTTTGCCCTAATTTGTAGAAATTTTTGATTTCTCACAATTTCTTCAAATTGTATTCCATTAGTTAGAATTTCCTACTGTGTGAGTGTTGTAGGATCTGTTAGAACCTACGTAAGTCCTCCTGCCCACGTGTGTGGGTGACAAGTGAGGCTTTTGGCCAACTTACGTCGTTATAATGTTAAAATTTTGGTTTTTACTCTCTACTAACCCATTATTGGTTTCTCTTTCTTATTTGCAGATACTATGATCCTCTTCATTTCTGTTCCAACGAAGCTGAGGCACAGTATGCCCACTACGCTCGCAAGAAGGTAGAGGGAGGTCGTAAGGTGAACTTGGCTGAGTTAGCCATGTTCAATGTAGAGAGAGCATTTGGTGATATGGGATGGCTCCCTGTCATTACTTACGACGCGTGCACCTGCCCCGACTTGGTACGCCAGTTCTATTGTAACCTCCAGGTGGTGGGGGATTACAATGATGTTGAGATGGGTCACGAGTTACGCATCACGAGTTACGTCAAAGGGGTGAACATCTCGTTTGACTATCGGCAGCTAGCCGACCTACTGGGCATCTCTTATGATGGCCCCATGGTTTTCTGTGCTCCTGGAGAGCCCCAGTTCTTCTCTCTACAGATGAGGGCCGAGATCGATAACCAGCTCCTTCGTCCTGATCGCTAGCAGAAGAGGGCATGTTATATGCGTCCAGCTCCATGGGTATATTGCAAGATCATTCAGCATAACCTGATCCCGCAGAGTGGTCATTACGAGAGGGTTTCCCAGCTGACCCAGTATCTTCTATACAGTATTTGCACTAGGCAGCCCGTCTGCCTTCCGTACATCATCATGCGTACCATGATCACTGCTAAGTTGCCCAGTCACACTGGTAACCTTCCTTACGGACGTATGATCACTATTCTACTTACCCGCCTGGGGGTTTATTTAGTGGATGAGAAGATTCAGGAGAAGTCCTTCTCATCGTCTCTAGATTGGGAGGCTATTTGCAAGATGGGCATGCAGGATGCTCAGGTCAGTGATGAGGAGAGGAACGCGATGGTGCACCCTCGCACTCGCGTAGAGATAGCTGACGCTGAGGCAGCTGCCGCCGCCGCTGTAGTTCATGCGGAGTCTGCTGGTGATGATGACCGTATGTACATGGATGTAGACTCTATACCACCTCCTTCACCTACACATGCGGCTGGAGCTAGTACTTCATATGCGGCTGGTCCTTCTCACCCACCTCCTGATATGATGGAGATATTGCATGAGATCAGAGAGGCCCAACGCAGATCTGATCTGAGGATAGGGGAGTTACTAGACGCTCAGCGGGTGAGAGTGGATGAGCTACTAGATGCCCAGCGTACATCAGACATGAGGATGGGAGAGCTCATAGAGGCTAAGCGCCGGACTGATCAGCAGGTAGCTGATCTTACAGCTAGTCTTCAGACGTCCCAGACTCAGATAGCCTGGTTGACTAGAGTCTACACTGAGGATTATGACAGAGATCGTGAGGCACCACCCCCTCCTTCACCTCCAGCTTCATGATTGTACTTATTTTCTTTCTTTGTACTACAGAGTAACTGTCCGGGTTGGGGACTGTGCTCTGTTTTAGCTATTTGTACATGTTTGTTTATCTCTCATTGTATTTAAAATTGTTCTTCATTTAATAGATGCATTATTTTCTTTTCAAATTTGGTCTCAAACATCACTTGTGCTTATAGTGTGTTAATATTACAGTTTTTACTTTTATCCTATCTCAGTTCACAATTCGTCGTGAATGTATGCCAGTTTAGCGGACACGGCCTGAGATGCTCTGATACCAAGTTGTCACACCCCAATTCCTCACTATTCAGAATGGTGTGATGAACCACTAGCAAACCAACGGCTCAACCAGGATCTCGTACAGACGGTATCCGGCTGATCTAAACTTCATATATTCACATTCATAATCAGAGTAAATACACAATAACAGAAGTCTTATAGTAAAATGAACTGAGAATCTACTATGTTATTAATATTTAAATAGCAAATTATTCTGTATCAACTAAGACATAAATAAGTATCAAATACATGTCTTTAATAAATCCAAATAAAGAAAACTAAAAATCTAATCAAATACACATGAGTTGCACTCGCAAGAGGAGTCATGTGTATCCACTTCATCTTCAACTTCCATCGCCGCCACGTGCCCGTACACTGGAGCATTGACATAATCTTCGACGGTAGTACCTGCATCATCAACTAAAAATATTCGACGTCGAGGGGGCGAGCACACATCATGGCTCAGTGAGCAAACAAAACAATGCAACAATACATATGCATGCAGTCAATTCATATCTTTGGTCTGGTTTAAAGTTTGCAATGCACAATAGAAAGGTTGGGTGGTCAAAGGTTAACGTTTATTGACCCCGCCTCTATACACAGGGTGTGGAAGTCCGCCCAAAGGTTAACGTTTATTCTCGTCCCCATCCACCCTACCATAACATTGTACAACAAAGGTTAACGTTTATTGCTGTACAGTGCCATACCAACACGTAAGCCCCTGCTGGCGAGGGCTTGCAAACTAAGCTCGCAACTAACCAATCCTAATGCCAAACAGTGTATCCAAGGCCTCACCCCAGCATCCCTCAGAACGTCCATAGAGATAGAGCTAAGGCCCTCCGATAGAGTGAGAGACTACAAGGACCGAGAGCACCTCCCCTGATACTCTACGACGTAATAGTTCTGTTAAAGTAATGGCGATACGACGATGCTATTGCACAAGACTTGAGTTAGAGATAGAGCTAAAGTGCTGAGACCCGTCAAAGGTTAACGTTTATTGACGTTCCCATCACACCTCCCTTGATACTCGCTCGCATCAAGTACACCAACCACACACATACATTCACATGCCTATTCCTATCATCATCATCATCATCATGTTATAAACAATAAAGTAAATATGCATGAACAAATAATAGAAATATTAGATGACATGTTGTATGCACATTACAAACATATTCGCATAGGATCAAGCATGGCATTGGACTCAAGAAAAGAGAAAATATTTTGTTATTAACCAATTAGTTTAGAGTTCTGTTTCCTCACCTTAGCTTGCTAATAAATCCTCTTACAAGCTTTAAGATCACCTTTATATTGTTATTATATTGCTAGAAGACCTAACAAAGTCGATAGAATTTAATTAGAATTAAATCTGAATTTAAAAACCATTCTGTTAACTGGGGGTCGGAGGTAGGGTCGGAGTAATGATCGACCCTGGGTGCGACCACCCCTATTCTGGACTTCCCGAACACTAGGGATCGATGCTCAGGGTCTGGTAGGGTCGATTGGCCATCGACCCCCCATGCGACCCCCTGTGGGTTTTGGTCGATTTTGTTCCTTAATCCATTCTTTGTGTTTGGGGTCCTATGGCTTGCTCCTATAATTCATTCTACACAAGTCTTATGGTCTAGAACCATGATTCTACCACCTATATGCCTTTCATGATTTTCCCCCATGGTTTTTCATGAAAACCTAACCATAGGTTGATGGTTTGGATTTCTACGAGATCATACTCTTTGCATTATCTATCCTAAGGTCTTTAGCAATTCATGGAATTAGATTCCATACCTGAGAAGAATACTCCTTTTCTACAACTCTTCTCCCTTGGCCTTTTTCTCTTCTTTCTTCTCTTTTCCTTCTCTTCCTTCCCTTCTCTTCCTCTCAATTCAATTAGGGTTGTAAAAGGAGTAAAAGAGGCTTAGAGACGTCCTATTTATAGAGTAGAAACTCCTAAAATAAGTCCCATTGAGATTTGGAAGGAATCCCATCGAAATTAGGAAACTTCCCTAATTTTTAGATTTACCGAGTACCGGGGGTCGATAGGGGGATCGGAGATCCCGTCGACCCCTGGTTCCTGAAGTGTCCGTCCCCCCATGTAAAACTGGGGGTCTGACTTCTGTCTTGGGGGGGTCCGACCCTCCCTTGCTGGGTATGCGACCCTCCCCTTAATTTAAGTGTTTTTGGGTCGGTTTAATACCTGGGATCGTGACCTCCTTCACGCACTTGGTCCATTTGGTTCATCCATGATGGGTAGACCTGGTTCAAGATGGTAAGACCGGATTAGTTTGATACGGGTCTTACAGACCATGATGGGTAGACCTGGTTCAAGGTGGTAAGACTGGGTTAGTTTGATACGGGTCTTACACACGGTGTTATTTTCTTCTCCTATTCCCATATGCAGAGAGAAGGTCAAGGGATCCCGACAAGCTGTAGAAGACTCTGATCCAAGCATTTCAAGCATTCAAAGCGAAAAGAAATGGTCAAAAATTTATCTACAGCAAGAGGTATGTGTCTTATCATCTCTTTTCAATACCCATTGTATTCTAGTAATCTATGTGGTGCGTTCATTAGGGTTCATGGGAAATCCCATGGGAAAAACCCAAGGGAGATCTAAAAAATCTTACATACCTTGGCCGCCATTAATGGGGGCCAAGTTCTACCACCAATGGTGGACACATTGACACATTGTAAGGGAAGGAGATTGTGAGGGCACATTCTTGGTGTAATTGGAGTCTCTTGAGCTCCAAGCTTTCCACCAAAATCACCAAACCTCCAAACCCCACTCCCGCTCCGAATTTTCAAGAAGGGAGTGAATGGAGTTTGGAGTCTATATTTATAGACCCGAGGAGAGAGAGTGTTCATCAAGAGATCAAGCGGGCGGCTGGGAGCCGGTGGACTCATTCGTCGGATGTACCATTGTTGGGCCTAAGGACAGCCCTATGCTCAGTCCAGTGGGTCCCAATCATAGGGAAACTTACGAGGGGTAACCCATGGTCCATAAAACCCATTGCACCCCCCTTGGGTGATCCTAAGTTGTAAATCGACACATTTTCCTAGCCCCACATGTCGGGTGTGTTAGGTTCCGATGCAAGAAGACCAGGCATTGGAGGAATCCGGGTTAGTGGGGGATTCTGGGTACAGGTACTACAACCAAAATAGGTAAAATTATATATTTTGAAGAGCTTCAAAAGATGAATATACTACAAAAAACCATAAGACAAACAAATCTTCAACGTGTCCACACACGCGACTTGAATCCCGCATGTGATTCTACTTGCTGGTGGACCTGGGCAAACTGTGGTCCGAGCCAAACCAAACCGGTTTGACTTGAACATACTGGTTCAGATATTCGAATCTTCGGACCAAAATAGGTTTTCGGGTCAGACATTCTGATCAGCAATCGGGTCTCGGGTTACGCTGATGAGTCAGATCAATGGGCTTGGTCTCATTGACCAGGCCAGTAGGGTCACACGTCCTAACCTGCATGTGCGGCCCAACGAGTTACCTATGGGTTGTCTCAGACCAAGTTCTGAAACCCTTTTGAGCCAACCCATTAGGGTTATCGATTAATCCTCGGTGAGTTAATCAGGTCAACCCGTTAGAGTTAACGATTCATCGTCTCATCTTTTTTTTAAATAACTGTCAGTGAGTGGCTTCACTTGCTTTTTACGTCGGCCTGTCTGGCGAATATTTTCTTACTGGTCATATTTTTTTTTCTGCGATCTATATGATGGTATATTTTGTTCCAACATTTACCAGTTTGGAAAAAAAAATTCTAAGGGTATGAACTCTTGACAAGTTTGTTCAAAGAATTAGGGAGAGATATATCTCCCTCCTTCAATTCAATCCATCAGGTAATCTTAACAATCATCTACCAATGATCCTAGATCCGTATAAGTGCTTTAATACCAATCGTAAGCCTTTTTAATCTATGTTAGTGTTTTTCCATAGAATCTTAACGATCCACATAACACCCTAGAATACAATGGAAATTGAAAGTGATGATTATAAGTGACATACCTTTCATTGAAGATTGATTCCATGTAGCTTTGGTTAGAGTTTTCCACAACCCTCTTGGATCCCTTTTGGTCTCTATGCACATGGGAGCAGAAAGAAAGATTGACCGTGGCTACAGGGACCCTAATCACAGTATATAATACCATCTCAAATGCTGAACCATCACCAGAAAGGACCAAGTTGGTTTATGACAAACTAAACCAAAATTGGTGAAATGGTAATTGGATTCCCATAAAAAATTGGTTTAGTAATTGATCAAGCCCACTAATATGGAATCTTACACCGAGTTGCTGCAGCATTTTGGTTGAGGTAGGAAACTAAATTCTTACGGTCCAACTCTAGCTAGATTGTAGCCAAACATGGGTAAAACAAATATAAAAGTTAGGCATTTATGGGATACGGCTCTTTAGTTGAGTTTTAAGAAATCCTAAAAAAAAAAAAAATTCAAAAGGATTTGGGCCTTGAACAAGAAAAGCAATGAAAGGAGATGACTTCTCTTATAGATAAATAGATATGAATTGGATCCATCAAAGATGCTTCTTGTTCGGTGTAGATTTCAGATCGTTGTCAATTCGTATTTCGCAGCTGTTGTTTCCTTCTAAACAACTTTATTAACCTTGTAGATTGGGCTACTGCTTCTGTGTTAGTAGTTATATCCAAACCCCTGGAATATTGAGCTGATTCATATACAACCCTTAGAATGGATGATTTGATGAAGTAAATTTTTTTTTGGGGTATTTGAGTAATTTTGGTCCGTTCATGTGGTAAGTTATTAGAGATTAAAATAATAATATTTACATATAAACGATCAAATTTAATTATGCTTGCTTGCTTCATCTAACCCCCAAAAAGGATGTCAAATTCTATCTACTACCCAATGGTTTCCAGAAACTCTAACCGAGACCATTCAACTGACAGACTTGACTGAACATGTGAGTAGACATTCCTACCCTTTCTATTTGAAATTTAGAACATTAAAATGAGACAAAGTTATTAATTTGCCCATTTCTTTAAAACATTAGATTCAAAATTCCATCAACAATCAAAATCACAAATCAAATATTGGGGAAAATGCAATATTTTTTATCATCTCTCTCCCAAGAAGGAATGGCGCAAAATTCTCGATCGTCTCTCTGGTCCAACTGTAAGTCTGTAACACACATTTCTCTTTCTCCCTCTAACAAAACCAATAAAACATGAAAGAAAATCTCTCTTTCTCTCTTTTTCTCTCTCTATCTCCTCTGCTCACTCTTGCTTCTACGACATTTCCTTCTCTTCTCCCATACTTCATTGCACCTTAACAAGCTTGAAAGACACTCAAGAAGTGTCACCTACTGATCAGACCTCATGATGTTCTTCCATTAATGAGAATGACCCGTTTCTGGGAAAAACTGGAAAATGACGAAGATTCCAACCACAATTTGAACTATTGAAACCAGATCAGCTAGATCGGTCGATTCATATTGATTTTATCCATGGCCGATCCAGGATTTTTTTTTTGGGTAAGAGCCGATCCTTATTTTTTATTTTTTTGGTAAGAGCCGATCCTGATCTCTTAGCATTCTTGCACGGTTGCTACATCTATTTTTTAAAGGGATGTTTTTAAATCATGAAATGTTCGTTCTAATATTGTAATTAATTGCATCGCAAGCAGCAATTTATTTTATAAAACTTTGAAATTTGACGGAATATTTCAGATCAAATTTCATCCGCAACGGGAAAACATGATTTAAGAGCAGATGGAAATCATGAATGGAAAGGAAAGTGAGAAATAGAATAGAGAAAGGAAGTGAACTCATCACCGTCAATCAGAAATCAATAGTGTATGAGTGTACACAAATTACTTTCTCCTAAAGAAAATTCAAATAATTCTCCCGTAATCTTCTCTCACTCCCTATTTCTTCTCCCGTAACTCTCGCTCCCTATTTTTTCTCCCGCTACCATTCAGTTTTCAATCCCTATTTCTTCTCCCGTAATCTTCTTTCAATCCCTATATAGATCCCCTTTTGTTTCTTACTTGGATTTGACCCATTCGTAAACCCTTTTAACTGAAAAAAAAAACGGATCAACAAAAACCCTTTTAACTGAAGTATCTTCAAAGAAACGAAAAAATAAATTGCAGACATTGAACTCCGACGTAGGAAATGATCAGAGGAGGATCCCCTTGTTTCTTGCTCTTTGTCTCCAGATTTCTAGGGTTTGGGAAGAAAGAAACCTGAAAAACAAATGGGAAGATGAAATTTTTTTCATTTTCTTTTTACTGTAAAGGTGTTTTTTTACTTTGGGGGGCATTATGGTCTTTTATTTTTGAAATAAGGGCATTATTGTCCTAATATTTGCATCTAACGGGACTCCACTAATAGGTGGGGTCTCTTTGATTAATGGTGGAAAAATTTTGGGTGGTAGATGAGACATTTGAAAAACCTTTGGGTGGTAGATGAGACTTTTGAAATTTTTACGGGTTAGATCGAATTTGACATAGTTTTTGGGGGTTAGATGAAAATTTTCTTATATTTTTTGTGAATAGATGGTAAGTTTGTGTAGTACTACTATTGTATTGAAAGTATTTAAGCAATTTTAAATTCTGATTTTTTTGATGTGAGAAGGGGTGGGTCTAGGTGAGGTGGCATCAACTTGGTAGAATTTTATGCTAAGCATTTGATGAGTTGGAAATCTGATGTGCCGTTGAGGAGAATTAACAAATTATGGTTCTTGGATTGTTTTTTAATTATAATGTAATCTTGAAGGGTTTAATTGTAAATATACAAGATATGGAGGATAAATTTCATAATTTGCATAATTTTGAAGGGTTTACTTAATATAAATGGCTTTATTGTAATTAGATAAAATATAAAGGGCATATTTATAATTTATAAGGGTCCTAATGGTAATTAAAAGAGTTGAGTGGAGATGCTATGTGGCATTTATGCCAAGGTGGTAGCATTTGAATGGAGGGCATCACAGTCCTTTAACACCCAAAAGGTACCAAACAAAAAGGTTGGTGAATGCTGTAAGCACCCCATTTTTGCCACCTCTGTATAAGTGAACCAATATGGCAGGTTTCTGGCTTTTTATCCAAAGATTTGTGATTCTCCACTGAACCCCACAGCAGGGTCATGAGCTATTATCTACTTAGATGAATAGGTTTTGAAATTATCTTCGAAATGAGACCGGAATCATCAAATTCTGACTTCAAACAAGGAAGATATCGTAGTTTGAAAGTACAGGGGCATTTACGTAATTATCGTATCATGCATGCATTATCATTCAAACTTTGAGACATCATATCTGGGTCATCTGATATCGGAATCAGATCATTCAAAAGGTCAATATTCCTTATTTTCAGTCCTCTTCAAAGTGGACGTGAAAAATCCCAGGAGAAGTCACCAGCATGCCCCATGCAAGCTTTCATGCAAAATTATCGTTAGAACTTCAAAGCTTCATATCTTTTTCGTTTTACGTCAGATTCAGATGATTCCAAGGCCATTATTCTTCATTCATGATGTTCTACAAAGTGGATGTGAAAAATCCCGGGTAGAAGTCAC
The DNA here is from genome assembly GCA_028583415.1 of Protea cynaroides. Lineage (NCBI taxonomy): Eukaryota > Viridiplantae > Streptophyta > Magnoliopsida > Proteales > Proteaceae > Protea > Protea cynaroides. The sequence goes on from CM053273.1 coordinate 43,237,032, forward strand.
CAGTGGGCCCCATGCAACTTTCATGCAAATTATCGTTAGAACTTCAAAGCTTCATATCTTTTCCGTTCTACGTCGGATTCAGATGATTCCAAGGCCATTATTCTTCATTTATGATGTTCTACAAAGTGGATGTGAAAAATCCCAGGTAGAAGTCTCTGAAGAGTCCCATGAAAAATTACACATGAAAATGATCATTTAACCTTTGAAAATTCATATTTTGGTCATCCCATCTCCAAATCAGGTGATTTCAGTTTCATTATGTTCCATTTTTAGTACTCTACAAAGTGGACGTAAAGAACTTCTGGTAGAAGTCTCCGAAGGATCTCATGCAGAATGGTCAACCAAATTATCGATAATTAGTCTGCTTAAACCTCAAAAATTCATAGGTTGGCCATTTTATTTCCAAATGAGTTGATTCAAGCTCCATTATTCCTCATTTTTAATATTCTACAAAGTGAACGCAGAAAATGTGGAATAAAGGCTATCGGAAAATTCCGTGCGGAATGACAACGGAAATGTCCCATGAAATGATAGAAAGAGAAAACCTAGTTAATTTCAGTTAATCTAGTCAACTCAGCTCAACCCAAGCTAGTCTTGGCCCAACCCAGTTAATTTCAGTCAATCTAGTCAATTCAGCTCAACCCAAGTCAGTCTTGGCCCAACCCAGTCAATCCTTGTCAATCTGGACCAATTTATGGTGGCACATATGCAAGTATTTCTTTTATATATTATTATATAATGTATAATATATTATAATATATCATATAACATATACATATGTCTTATATGTATATTATATTATATATATATTAATATATTAATATATTATATAATTATATATATCTTTTATATATAGAAAACAAAGGAGAGAGATCCCGAGAAGATGGAGACCAAGAGAGAGAAGAGGAAGAGAAAGAGGGATTGCCGAAAAAAAAAGGCAGAAAATCGAGAAGATCGAGAAGAAAAACAATCAAAAAAGGAAAAAAAAGAAAAGTGAGAGGATCGAAAAGAGAAGATCGGGGAGAGAGAGAGGACGGTTGGAGAAAAAAACAATCAAAAAAAGGAAAAAAAATGAGAGGATCGAAAAGAGAAGATCGGGGAAAGAGAGAGGGCGGTTGGAAAAAAGAATAAAAAAGGAAAAAAAAAGAAAAGGGGAGGACCGAGAAGAAGGAGGAGAGAGAGAGAGGAGGAGAAAAGAAAAATAAATAAAAAAGAGACAAAGAAAGGGGGAGAGGACCGAGAAGAAGGAGGGGAGAATCGAGAAAGAGGGGAGAGGAGAAAAGAATAAACAAAAAGAAAAAAAAAAAAGAAGAGAAGAAGGAGGGGAGAATCGAGAAAGAGGGAAGAGGAGAAAACAATAAACAAAAGAAAACAAAAAGGAAGAAGAGGGGAGAATCGAGAAAGAGGGGAGAGGAGAAAAGAAAAAAACAAATTCATAAAATAAAAGAGGAAGAGAGGACCGAGAAGAAGGGGGGAGAACCGAGAAAGAGAGAGAGAGGGAGAGGAAGAATAAACAAAAGAAAAAAAAAGAAGGGAAGAAGAGGGGAGAATCAAGAAAGAGGAGAGAGAGAGAGCGGTGGAGATTGAGAAGAAGGAGGAGCTGGAGGAGGGAGAGAAAAACCGAGAGGAAAATATGAGGAAGAAGAAGCCGCAGCAGTAACATTGGTAAGTGCTACTTCTTTTCTTTGATTATTTTGTGAACACCGACTTATTAGCCCATCATCATCCACCTTATGTCTCTTTAACCGAACCTAGCCACACTGGTCCTTATAGATGCATGCATCCATCTACACCCTTCATCCCATGCTGCCATAGCACCCACCGAACATGATAACTCCCATCTGCACCACCTGTGCTACCCGTATGCAAGCCCTTCAAACCATCCAAACATGATCTGAAACCCTTGACCACCATGATCAAACCCCCTCTCTCCTTATTGATCTAAATCATGGAGATTTTTTTTATGAGCAAGTTGATTCGATTGTACTAATGTGATTTTGATCATTGATCCTATCATATGTGTTATTGATTTAATTTTGATTATTGGTTTAATTTGATCCCTTGATCTCCCGATCGGATCAACCCATGATCTGAACCACTCAATTTGATCAAATCATGATTTGAGCCGTTGATTTTCTAGATATGATGATATGATGCATGATTGATGAGATTTAGTTAGATCTGAATCATTAAAATCTAAAATCTGATGATATAATGCGTTATGGGTGATTTAAATGAATCTAAATGGTTGGATTGCCATCATGAGTGATCTAAACTGTTGGATTGTCATGATATGTGATCAAAATGAATATGAATGGTTGGATTATCATTTTGAGTGATCTGAACCATTGGATTGTCATTAGGAGTGATTTAAATGAATCTGAACGGTTGGATTATCATTCTGAATTATCTAAACCGTTGGATTATCTTTATGGTTGGTTTAGATGGATATGAACCATTGGATTAGGATTGGGATTATTTTAAATGAATCTGAACGGTCAGATTACCATCAATAGTATACCACTGAATTTTTCATCATGAGTGTTTTTAGATACACTGACATGTTTAGATGCTCATTGCCATATTTGGATGCTCATTGCCATATTAGATTCTCATTGCCATATTGGATGCTCATTGCCATATTTGGATGCTCATTGCCATATTAGATGCTCATTGTCATATTTGGATGCTCATTGCCATATTGGATGCTCATTGCCATATTTGGATGCTCATTGCCATATTTGGATGCTCATTGCCATATTTAGATGCTCATTGTCATATTTAGATGCTCATTGTCATATTTGGATGCTCATTGCCATATTTAGATGCTCATTACCATATTAGATGCTCATTGCCATATTTAGACATTCATTGCCATGTTTGGATGCTTATTGTCATTGCCATATTAGGAATTGCCATGCTTAGATAGCATATTAGATCATGCCATATAGGCCCTTGCCTTATTTGCAATACATGCCATAATTGAGAGATTTTAAACAATCTTACTACATGTGAATTTTTTTACCATAAATGTTTTATATGCCATAATTAGATAGAATATTCTATTTTGGGCAATAATTTAATTTATGCAACACCCTAGTCGAACTGCCATATCTGTACACCTAGCAAACATATTAGGTACGGGGACGTGCATTTAGGCACCCACATTCTTGGGAAGGGCATAATGGGAATAATAAAAACCTTAATAAAGAAAGAAAAATGCTTTGCCAAACCTTTCAAAATTAAAATCTAGGATGAAAAGGGTAATTTAGGACGATTTTGCCCCTCGGTAAACCCTAAACCTAGAATAGGTTCTAAACCCTAAACCTAGAATAGGTTCTCAATCCCAAACCTAGAACAGGTTTTCACTTTCTATCCTAGAACAGGTTATTCTTTCGAACTACGTGGATTCTGATTCCTAGGTCAAACCCTAAGATACGTAAGCTATTTGGGAGAAATCCAAATTCGGATCCACACATTTAGTCCACTCGGACTATCCATAGATCCACTAGGACATCCACCCAATTTTGAACTACGCGGATTCTGATTCCTAGGGTTTGACGTAGGCTATTTGGGAGAAACTCAAATTCGGATCCACACATTTAGTCCACTCAGACTATCTATAGATCCACTAGGACATCCACCCAATTTTGAACTATGCGGATTCTGATTCCTAGGGCAAACCCTAGGATACGTAGGCTATTTGGGAGAAACCTAAATTCGGATCCAAACCTTAGTCCACTTGGACTATCCATAGATCCACTAGGATATTTATCCACATGTTGACCCACATAGGGTTATCCACATTCCAACCCAGAATGGGTTATCCATATTTCAACCCAAATAGGGTTATCCTTAGATCCACTAGGACTATCTATCTGTCCACATGGACTATCCAGATCCTAACCCATAGGATTTCTTAGCCTTTCAAGCATAAATTTCAACTTGAACAAAGAACTTAATCATGCACAAGCATAAATCACATCCATAAACTTTAATCACACCTGAACTACGATGGTGAACCTGATTTTCGGAATAATTCCATAATACGTAGGCAATCTGATGGATACAGATTCGGTTCAATGATATCAAACCACTTGGTTTGATTCGGTTTAACAGATAGAGTCAAGCATAGGAAAGGCATAGGAGACCGATTTTGATTGGGCGGTTTGGGTGCCTAATCCCTTCCCATAATCGTAACCTGACGCTTACCCAATCTCTGATGGACCAGAAATCCAATCTAAGGGTCATGAGTCAATCAAAGTTTTACCTTAGGGTGAGATTTCACATTTCCAAGGTCCTAGACCTTAATCTAGGTGGCGACTTCTAAAGATTTCCATCTTTGTCCTCACAGTGGTGACTCCACTGGGGATATAAATGTCAAACTCCTAAATAAAAACTTTCCTTGTGTGAATTGGATGCTAGATCTTAGGATACTATATTTATGCTTGTATATTATTTCTTTGGGGGGAATGGGTTCAGTCATACATTCGTGCGAGTAGCCGAACCGGGTCCCATGCATATGAGGCGGCCCGCTAGGCGAAACACACAGCCTTGGCCTGTACTTTGTGAGACCACGACCAATGAGCAGCCTCTAACGAGCGTTTCTTGGGTCCGCCTGAGAATGCGTTATGCTACTCCACGTCGCTTGGATCCTTGCAACATAGTATATAAAGGGATAGGGGGCCCATTATTCATCGAGCATTCGGTGATAGGTTACCCCATCCTCGTCTAGGTGGCCTTTTCTGTCCTAACCCAGTTTGAGCCACATGTATGTTATTTTTGGTCTATTTTTGAACCAACATGGTAAAATCCACTCGATCATAATATTTACATCCGAGACGTCGAAGTTCTGCCCGTTTTTGTCCTTGACTTGTCAACATGTTTGGAGCCACACTTGAGTATTCTTGTCTCTCACTTGTTGGGAGCATGAGGGTTACGTATACCCACATACACATTAGTGTGGGCGGTCTGTACACGCCCTCCATCATACAAAGCTCATTGTGTTGACCGTTCAATATTGATACATCAATCTCAAAAACGATCAGAAAATCTTCGTCACGGCATAGATACTATGATCAAGTAGAAATTTACCGGTTTTTTCAATCATGAACCGCTTTTGTTAACCATCCTTAATAAGGACGACGGATTAATATATCCATTTAAATTTCACCGAATTCAATAATCTAATTGGTCAGACCTTGGTACCACTGATTATCCATTTTGGAATCACGAGGTCCCAAAACTGAACAAATGACTTAATCAAATTCAATTAAATTGACTCGGATAATGTTTACCCAATCGCCCTTATGAGGGAGCTAACTTTGTTTGGTTAAGTCATCTTTGATTGTGCATGTGACTTCTTCCACTCCTCTAGATGTCTAGAATCTTGATATTCCTCCATTAGGTTACAATGCCTTTGGAAAAAAAATCAAACTGCAACCATATCCACCCTTTTAGGGTGAGAGTCCCCTACAATTAGGGAATTGTCTTGATCTCTCACCTTGAGATCCATCCATGTTATCTCTTTCTAAATGAATCAATGGAAGTCATGAATCTAGATCTTGATTGAACATCAAATTTTGTAAGAAAGAAGGAAAGATTCAGCCCCTAGGCAAATCCAATCATAGTTCCAATGTACCTTAGAATTAAGGAAAGATTCAGCCTCAAGGCAAATCCAATCATAGTTCCCGATTCATCTTTGAATTAAGGAAAGATTCAGCCCCTAGGCAAATCCAATCATACTTCTCGATTCATCTCTGAATTAAGGAAAGATTCAGTCACTAGAAAAATCCAATCACTGTTCTCAATTCATCTCAGAATTAAGGAAAGATTTAATCCCTAGGCAAATCAAATCACCATTCTCCATTCACCTCTGAAATAAAGAAAGATTCAGCCCCTAGGCAAATCCAATCACCGTTCTTGATTTACCTTAGAGTTAATGAAAGATTCAGCGCCTAGGCAAATCCAATCATAGTTCTCAATGTACCTCAGAATTAAGGAAAGATTTAGTCCCTAGACAAATCAAATCATCATTCTCCATTCACCTCTGAATTAAGGAAAGATTTAGCCCCTAAGCAAATCCAATTATTGTTCCCTATTCACCTTTGAATTAAGGAAAGATTCAGCCCCTAGGCATATCCAATCATAGTTCTCGATTCATCTCTGAATTAAGGAAAGATTCAGCCGCTAGGCAAATCCAATTATTGTTCCCTATTCACCTTTGAATTAAGGAAAGATTTAGTCCCTAGGTAAATCCAATCGCCTTCTCGATTTACCTTTGAATTAAGGAAAGATTCAGCCCCTAGGCAAATCCAATCAATGTTCCCTATTCACCTTTGAATTAAGGAATGATTCTGCCCCTAGGCAGGTCCAATCATCATTTCGGTTCATCCAGAATTAAGGAAATATTCAGCCCCTAGGCAGATTCAATCACATCCAGTTTATCTCAGAATCAAAGAAATATTCAACCCCAGATTCAACCACTATTTTTGGTTCATCTCAGAACTGAAAAAAGGTTTAACCCCTAGGCAGGTTCAATCATCACCTCCCAAATCATGTTATAGTGGATGAGACATTCAGTCCCTTGGCTTTTTTTCACCCTTCACCTCCTGTTTAGGTTCTGATTCATGTTAGAACTAGGAAAAGTCCCATTCATCTAAATTCATTTAGCCACTAGGCTTATCCAACCATCAACTTTGGTTTATGTTCTGATTCATCTAAATTCAATTAGCCACTAGGCCGGTCCAATCATAAACTTTGGTTCAGGTTCCGATTCATGACGGAATTAGGAAAAGTTCCATTCATCTGAATTCAATCAGCCACTAGGCTTATCCAACAATCAACTTTGGTTAGGGTTCTGATTCATGTCGAACTAGGAAAAGTTCCATTCATCTCAATTCAATTAGCCACTAGGCTTATCCAACCATCAACTATGGTTCAAGTTCTGATTCATATTGGAACTAAGAAGAGTTTCATTCATTTGAATTCAATTAGCCACTAGGCCTGTCCAACCATCAACTGTGGTTCATGTTCTGATTCAAGTTGTAACTAAGAAGAGTTCCATTCATTTGAATTTAATTAGCCCCTAGGCTTGCCCAACTGTCAACTCCAGTTCAGGTTCCAATTCATGTTGGAACTAAGGAATGTTCCATTTATATGAACTCAATGTGAGCATGAGTTAGCCTCTAGGCCTGTTCAACCATTACCTCTAGTCCATGTTCCATTTCATAAAAGAATCGAAGAGAATTTTAGTCATTTCAACTCAATCAATCCATCATCTCTATTAATTAGAGTCCAATCCATAATTGTCTTTCTTGGCCTCTATCAATCGGAGCCCAACTCAAGCAATCCTTGCCTCTAGCAATTAGAGCCCAGTCCATGACTGTCAATCTTGATCTCTATCAATCAGAGATCAATTCAAAGTCAATCTTGATCTTTATCAATCAGAGATCAATTCAAAGTCAATCTTGATCTCTATCAATCAGAGACCAATTCAAAGTCAATCTTGATCTCTATCAATCAGAGACCAATTCAAAGTCAATCTTGATCTCTATCAATCAGAGACCAATTCAAAGTCAATCTTGATCTCTGTCAATCAGAGACCAATTCAAAGTCAATCTCGATCTCTATCAATCAGAGATCAATTCAATGTCAATCTTGTCTCTATCAATCGGAGACCGATTCAAAATCAATCTCTGGCTCTATCAATTAGAGCCCGATCCATGTCTATCATAGCCCAGTGCTACAAGTTAGGATAACCGTCAGGAATGGTGAATGAGAAGCATTCCTCATTGCTTGTCAGTAAAGATCAATTCTAGATTCTGGAGTCATCAAGAAATCATGAACCTTCAGCTATGATAGTGCTGTCCCATCTCGGGCATTTCTGCCCCATTGGCCAAGAAAATGCTAGAATCCAAAGAGTTGCCCTCATATTTCTCATTGTTCAAAGAGAGGGAATGGAATTTTCTCGAGCAGTATGGTTGACCAAAGATGAGATCCGATATGCCCCAGGCTAGGATGGGAACCAGAATCACAGTTAGGGAATGGTCCAATGATGAAACCCTTAACCCATAAACTGGGGCATGAACCAGATTGAACTTGGACCCAAATTGAGTGTGGTCCAATGAAGAAAGCCAATGACCCCTGAACTGGGACATGAACTGGATTGACCTTGGACCCAAATTGAGTGCGGTCTAATGAGGAAAGCCATTAAGCCCTATGTTGGTCATGAACCAGATTGACCTTGGACCTAAATTGAATGCGGTCTAATGAAGAAAGCCATTATGCCCTAAACTGGGGCATGGACCAAATTGACCTTAGACCCAAATTGAGAGTGGTCTAATGAAGAAATCCATTGAACCCCCCAAGCCAAGACATAAACTAGTCTAATCTTGGACTCAAAATGGTGTAGTGCAATGGCGATACCCCTTGCTCCCCAAGCTGGGGCATAAGCTAGAATGATTTTGAACTCAACTAGAAGTGGTCCATTGATGAATCCATCAAACCCCAAACTGGGGCATGAACCAGAGTAACCTTGAGCTTAAAAAGCAATAGTTCGGTTATGAATGGATCCTAACTGAAAAAAAAAGAGAGGTAAGAATTGTATGGAACCCTAAAAGGTAGGTATCTTGCACCTATTGATAGAGGGGCATGATGAGTCCTGCTATTAGAAATATGAAGGAAGACTTATTCCCGCAACGACTGAAGGTGGTCGTCGAAGGCGTTATGCCCAATTGGAGCCGCTTGGACGAACTAGTTGTTTCAACTTTCTATTATCGGTATTTGATAGGTCATCCATGTCTGGGTTCAAGATCAATACGCTTGTTGACAAGTCTAGTCTAATCTGTCCTGCAAGTAAAAGAAAATCACCCCATTTGGGATTTCAATCTCTGTGCTTTGTCTCTTCCATACATTTCCTTCCAGTTTCATACATCCTCCTATTCTACATGTGCAGTAAATTTTGACCCTGAAGATGATTGAAATGATGAGCCGTATCTTGAACTTCTACGCCACCTGGCGTCTTGAGAAAGAAAGGTCCAACCCGTTTGGGAAAGCTTTAAATGATCAATTAGGAGACATAAGAGTAGTCTCAAGAAACATGTATTGGAGAAGCTGCCATTTGTTCTACTTGTGAAAAGATTCCAAGGAAAGCATTAGATAGTAATAGATCATATCAGCAGGTCAGCCAGTCAGTACAAATGAGTGGAGGATAGATGTGCCACCAAAAAGATGGAAATACCAAAGTTCTTACAAAGTACATCATCTGCAAGCAAGAGATACGTGATGAATGATCCATCTCAAAATCAAAGAATGAGGTCATTGGGATACCCAAAAAAAAAAAAAAAAAAAAAGAAAATTCAAGCCTATGTTTTATCTACATCAATAATGGGAGGTAGTCACATCAGACAGAAGGAGATGATTAACTTCTAGAGGACAACATACGGATTCACCATTCAGATAAATCAGATACTAAATGAGCAGTCACAAATGTTCATCAAGTTTACAGAAAATCAGAGTACTAACTGGGGCAAAGATGTTCTATCTGATTGGAAATGTTTGGAAGAAGAAGATTCAAATCCAATATTGAAAGTCATGATTCAATTTTGCGATCAAGCGAAGCACTGCATTATGTGGCCTTCACATCCAAAAAAAAAAAAAAAAAAGAAAAAGGAAAAAAGAAAAAGAGAAGAAAAGAATATAGTAAGATGTTGAATGGCATTGGAGTTTGACAGTAAGCCAATTGTCCCTCTCACTTCAAGAGGATGATAGTTCCAACCAAAGCCTTATAGCAAGTTCGATCATTCGTCGAGATTTACAGCATGTTGGACCGGACTTTTGATTTTGGCTAATTACATCCCGTCTTTACAGGAGACAATCTCATCACTTCTTCATCATCAGAGAAAGATTTCTCATCGGCATTAGACTCTCTCTCCCATCCATCAATCTGACGGCCTTCCAAGGAGTCTCTATCATGAGCCCTTCTTTTGATTATCAGTTTTTATGGCATTGTATCTCATGATCATGTCATCATTTTATGTACAAATTCATGAATCTGGCTGGAACTCTTATTTGTCGTTCATTACATCTGACGGCTTCCCAAGGTTCCTATAAGCCCTTCATTTCTCAAGCCAATAAAATGGGATCATCTTGGTAAGATAAACCCATTCTACATAAACAACCAAACACTCTCCCAATGGTAGACCCATGTGGACAGTTTCACATCAGTCCTCTTGGACCTTCAACATCAATACTTGTCAACAAACTTAAAGGTTTCGGTCCAGATATGATCGCGACTGATTCGACATCTCGATGTAGCTTGTTGAAATACGTGTTCTATCTGAACATCTCCAAGAAAGGAAAACATAATTCGACACCATTTAATTTTGGTGTGGGACTGCATTTCCCTAAGGTTACTTTTAGTGATGATTCAAATAGCTGCCCGTCTATCAATACGTGTAGGTGTCAACTTAAACAGTGGGGCAAGGCTACCCATTTGTCATGAAAGTCATGCCGTTATGATTTCCCCTAAGGTTTTCAGACCATTGGATAGGACCATAATTTTGGCAATATCCTCACCATATTAGGACTCTTTATTCAACCCAAGATGGGGTTTGCAAAAAGAAAAAAGAAAAAATAAAGGGAAGAAAAGAAACCTCAGCAGGGAAAGGCAACCCGAGAAACCTCAATGGGCAACCCATAATACCTCAGTGGGGATAGGTGACCTGATGCAACCCTAAAGCATTGCCCTCATTGGCCTTTCATAGAAAAATTCAGTAGTTCATGTAAACAAGTGTCATACCAGTCTACCCTCCATAAGGAAAGGAACCCCTCTTGCTCTCCAGTGAATCATACTCGGAGGAGTTGAACAAACCATCATCTGTTGGGCTCCATAGCATTGCCTTTCAACAGAATTCTATCTTCAAATCCTTTGGTCATGTTAGGGAGAGAGCAAATTCTCATGGCTTGGTTACGGATATAGCCAAATTCATCAAATCATCAGCTCCCTCATTTTTCAAGATTCAGGAAGGGTTTATCAAAGAAGTCACTTTATACAATCAATCTGTCAATCTTCCCCTGACCTTGGAAGCATGGTCAAATTCTGGATACAATCCAGATTCAACCTAGTTCTAACTTTGTTAGATTGCATGTTTCCTTCTATCTTGCCCTAGCACACTACAGTAGCGGTCTGTCACAACATGTTGACACTAGGGCATAGATATACCCTATGTAGAGGAATCAAACTTGTTCATGAGCATTACATCAAGGATCCATTATCTAGTCTGAAGTCACTACTTTCCTAGTCAATAGAAGTAGGTCCGTACAAGTTGGTTTTTGCCAATTTCTCAGTTCTCCCAATCATGTTGATGAAGAAAATCCAATGTGGTCGCTCACCTGTTAGGAGTTGGTCACCAAATTCTTTGAAGGAACACTTCGAATCCTTCGCTCCTCATGCCTACTTTGGTGCCATGGTTCTTTCATCTTTCAAAATTAGTACAACAATGTTGCAAAACCCTGAGCTTTTCATGAGCCTAGATCAAAGGCCAAACCCATGTCACATTTCATCGTCGCTTGGCTATTCTACCAATTTGGTCTACCATAATGCACAATCAAAGAACTTAGTTGACCAGATGCCCCTCGACAGTCTAACACCAAGGTCAATCAATAAAATCACTTTGGTTAGAGACTGTCAAGCTCCCCTCATTCTTGTCCAAAATCCTCGCTAGAGTTTCTTTCAATCCAAAATCTAACAACACCAACGTTGGCTGAAGAAAATCATCACCTTAAAATTACATGGAACCCTTCAAAGGGAGTAACCAAGTCATCCCTACTGTGCTGAAATTGAATCAAACTTTCAGTACAAGGTCATAAATGGCAAATTTCAAATCTAGGTATCATGCCAGCGAAGTCCATGACACCATTTCCATTGATGTCATGTTTTGTGCCTTCACCAATAAAGCAAGAGCAAAAAACTTGGAAAACTGCCAAGGAATTCACCATCATTTCAAATATGTCCAGCACTTTATAGGTTCAAAGTCAAGAGACTTCCAAGATGGGTCAGATTTTAACCCTAAAGGTTCAAAGTCAACAAAGCCTTCCTGTATGGGTCACTTTCAAGCATCCTAAAGGTTCATAGCCATAGAGCTTCCAAGAAGGATATTCCTATTTTCAATCCCGAAGGTCCAAAGCTGGTAGGAACTGCCAAGATGAGTCATTCAGTATCACCCTATAAGTGACCTTCTTAGTTTTTGTTCATTTCAGAATCAAATTTGGAGCCCTAGCTCATCCAAAGTTCAAATCAATCTCAGATTATTAGTGAATCAAATGCAGAGCCCTAGCTCATCCAAATTTCAAATCAATCTCAGTCTATAAGTAAATCAAATGTAGAGCCCTAGATCATCCAAAGATCAAATCAATCTCAGATTATTAGTGAATCAAATGTAGAGCCCTAGCTCATTCAAAGATTAAATCAATCTCAACCTATAAGTGAATGCAGAGCCCTAGCTCATTAAAAGATCAATTCAATCTCAGCCTATAAGTGAATCAAATGCAGAGCCCTAGCTTATTCAGAAAAAACAATCTCAGAATCTCAATCAAAAGAGCCTCAGTTCAATCAAAGAGAAGACATCAAGTCTTCCATCCAGACAAATCAAAGCCGAGCCCAAGCTCATGCAATCAGCCTTGTATTCACAGCCTAGCTTCATACAAGAAGAGGTTTATCAGCCTACAAATGGATCAAGCCGGGTCCAAGCCCGCATATACCTTGCATTGAGTTCCACCTCAGCAAGAAGAGGTTCCCAGCCTACAAATGAGCCTTGTATTCATAGCCTAGCTCTATACAAGAAGAGGTTTATCAGCATATAAATGGATCAAGTCGGGTCCAAGCCCGCACATACCTTGCATTGAGTTCCACCTCAGCAAGAAGAGGTTCCCAGCCTACAAATGAGCCTTGTATTCATAGCCTAGCTTCGTACAAGAAGAGGTTTATCAGCCTACAAATGGATCAAGCCGGGTCCAAGCTCACACATACCTTGCATCATGAGTCACCTCAGCAAGAAGAGGTTCACAGCCTACAAATGAGCCTTGTATTCATAGCCTAACTTCATACAAGAAGAGGTTTATCAGCCTACAAATGGATCAAACCGGGTTCGAGCCTACACGTACCTTGCATCATGAGTTCCACCTTAGCAAGAAGATGTTACCAGCCTACAAATGAACCTTGTATTCATAGCCTAGCTTCATACAAGAAGAACAGTCACCAATCTTCCAAGAAGAGCAAACCTTCTTGCCAGTCGAACTACATTCTGGGCTTGATTTCTAGGATACCCTTAGAATACGTAGGCAGTTTAGGATGAATTACCCTAAGTGCAGCCCAATAAGCAATCTCACTCATATCCCAAAAATGTGGTTCTTTTATCTTCAGCCTTCAATTGGTAACAATCTCGGCTAAAGAGGGGCATCAGTAAGCACCCCATTTTTACCACCCTCTGCATAAGTGAACCAATATGGCAGGTTTCTGGCCTATTACCCAAAGATTTGTGATTCTCCACTGAACCCCACAGCAGGGTCATGGGCTATTATCTACTTGGATGAATAGGTTTTGAAATTATCTTCGAAATGAGACCGGAATCATCAAATTCTAACTTCAAACAAGGAAGATATTGCAGTTTGAAAGTGCAGGGGCATTTACGAAATTATCGTATCATGCATGCATTATCATTCAAACTTCGAGACATTATATCTGGGTCATTTGATATCGGAATCAGATCATTCAAAAGGCCAATATTCCTTATTTTCAGTCCTCTTCAAAGTGGACGTGAAAAATCCCAGGTAGAAGTCACCAGCAGGCCCCATGCAAGCTTTCATGCAAAATTATCGTTAAAACTTCAAAGCTTCATATCTTTTCCGTTTTACGTCGGATTCAGATGATTCCAAGGCCATTATTCTTCATTCATGATGTTCTACAAAGTGGACGTGAAAAATCCTGGGTAGAAGTCACCAGTGGGCCCCATGCAACTTTCATGCAAATTATCGTTAGAACTTCAAAGCTTCATATTTTTTTCGTTCTATGTCAGATTCAGAGGATTCCAAGGCCATTATTCTTCATTATGATGTTCTATAAAGTGGACGTGAAAAATCTCAGGTAGAAGTCTCCGAAGGGTCCCATGCAAAATTACACATGAAAATGATCATTTAACCTTTAGAAATTCATATTTTTGTCATCACATATCCAAATCAGGTGATTTCAGTTTCATTATGTTCCATTTTTAGTACTCTACAAAGTGGACGTAAAGAATTTCTGATAGAAGTCTCCGAAGGATCCCATGTAGAATGGTCAACCAAATTATCGATAATTGGCCTGCTTAAACCTCAAAAATTCATAGGTTGGCCATTTTATTTCCAAATGAGTTGATTCAAGCTCTATTATTCCTTATTTTTAATGTTCTACAAAGTGAACGCAGAAAATGTGGAATAAAGGCTATCGAAAAATTCCGTGCGGAATAATAGTGGAAATGACCCATGAAATGATAGAAAGAGAAAACCCAGTTAATTTCAGTCAATCCAGTCAACTCAGCTCAACCCAAGCTAGTCTTGGCCCAACCCAGTTAATTCCAGTCAATCCAGTCAACTCAGCTCAACCCAAGTCAGTCTTGGCCCAACCCAGTCAATCCTTGTCAATCCGGACCAATTTATGGTGGCACATATGTATGTATTTCTTTTATATATTATTATATAATGTATAATATATTATAATATATCATATAATATATACATATGTCTTATATGTATATTATATTATATATATTAATATATTAATATATTATATAATTATATATTATTTTATATATAGAAAACAAAGGAGAGAGATCCCGAGAAGACGGAGACCAAGAGAGAAAAGAGGAAGAGAAAGAGGGATTGTCGGAAAAAAAAAGGCAGAAAATCGAGAAGATCGAGAAGAAAAACAATCAAAAAAGGAAAAAGAAAAGAAAAGTGAGAGGATCGAAAATAGAAGATCGGGGAGAGAGAGAGGACGGTTGGAGAAAAAAATAATCAAAAAAAAAGAAAAAAATGAGAGGATCGAAAAGAGAAGATCGGGGAGAGATAGAGAGGGCGGTTGGAAAAAAGAATAAAAAAGGAAAAAAAAGAAAAGGGGAGGACCGAGAAGAAGGAGGAGAGAGAGAGAGAGGAGGAGAAAAGGAAAATAAATAAAAAAGAGAGAAAGAGAGGGGGAGAGGACCGAGAAGGAGGGGAGAATCGAGAAAGAGGGGAGAGGAGAAAAGAATAAACAAAAAGAAAAAAAAAGAAGAGAAGAAGGAGGGGAGAATCGAGAAAGAGGGAAGAGGAGAAAAGAATAAACAAAAGAAAACAAAAAGGAAGAAGAGGGGAGAATTGAGAAAGAGGGGAGAGGAGAAAGGAAAAAAACAAATTCATAAAATAAAAGAGGAAGAGAGGACCGAGAAGAAGGGGGGAGAATCGAGAAAGAGAGAGAGAGGGAGAGGAAGAATAAACAAAAGAAAAAAAAGAAGGGAAGAAGAGGGGAGAATCGGGAAAGAGGAGAGAGAGAGCGGTGGAGATTGAGAAGAAGGAGGAGCTGGAGGAGGGAGAGAAAAACCGAGAGGAAAATATGAGGAAGAAGAAGCCGCAACAGTAACATTGGTAAGTGCTGCTTCTTTTCTTTGTTTATTTTGTGATCACCGACTTATTAGCCCATCATCATCCACCTTATGTCTCTTCAACCGAACCTAGCCACACCTGTCCTTATAGATGCATGCATCCATCTACACCCTTCATCCCATGCTGCCATAGCACCCACCGAACATGATAACTCCCATCTGCACCACCTGTGATACCCGTATGCAAGCCCTTCTAACCATCCAAACATGATCTGAAACCCTTGACCACCATGATCAAACCCGCTCTCTCCTTATTGATCTAAATCATGGAGATTTTTTTTATGAGCAAGTTGATTCGATTGTACTAATGTGATTTTGATCATTGATCCTATCATATGTGTTATTTATTTAATTTTAATTATTGGTTTAATTTGATCCCTTAATCTCCTGGTCGGATCAACCCATGATCTGAACCACTCAATTTGATCAAATCATGATTTGAGCCATTAATTTTGTAGATATGATGATATGATGCATGATTGATGAGATTTAGTTAGATCTGAATCATTAAAATCTAAAATCTGATGATATAATGCGTTATGGGTGATTTAAATGAATCTAAATGGTTGGATTGCCATCATGAGTGATCTAAACTATTGGATTGTCATGATATGTGATCAAAATGAATATGAATGGTTGGATTATCATTTTGAGTGATCTGAACCATTGGATTGTCATCAGGAGTGATTTAAATGAATCTGAACGGTTGGATTATCATTCTGAGTTATCTAAACCGTTGGATTATCTTTATGGTTGGTTTAGATGGATATGAACCATTGGATTAGGATTGGGATTATTTTAAATGAATCTGAACGGTCAGATTACCATCAATAGTATACCATTGAATTTTTCATAATGAGTGTTTTTAGATACACTGACATGTTTAGATGCTCATTGCCATATTTGGATGCTCATTGCCATATTAGATGCTCATTGCCATATTGGATGCTCATTGCTATATTTGGATGCTCATTGCCATATTAGATGCTCATTGCTATATTTGGATGCTCATTGCCATATTTGGATTCTCATTGCCTTATTTGGATGCTCATTGCCATATTTAGATGCTCATTGCCATATTTGGATGCTCATTGCCATATTTAGATGCTCATTGCCTCATTGCCATATTTTGATGCTCATTGCCATATTTTGATGCTCATTGCCATATTTAGATGCTCATTGCTATATTTAGATGCTCATTACCATATTAGATGCTCATTACAATATCTAGACATTCATTGCCATGTTTGGATGCTTATTGCCATTGCCATATTAGGAATTGCCATGCTTAGATAGCATATTAGATCATGCCATATAGGCACTTGCTTTATTTGCAATACATGCCATATTTGAGAGATTTTAAACAATCTTACTACATGTGAATTTTTTTGCCATAAATGTTATATATGCCATATTTAGATAGAATATTATATTTTGGGCAATAATTTAATTTATGCAACACCCTAGTCGAACTGCCATATCTGTACACCTAGCAAACATATTAGGTGTGGGGACGTGCATTTAGGCACCCACATTCTTGGGAAGGGCATAATGGGAATAATAAAAACATTAATAAAGAAAGAAAAATGCTTTGCCAAACCTTCCAAAATTAGAATCTAGGATGAAAAGGGTAATTTAGGATGATTTTGCTCCTCGGTAAACCCTAAACCTAGAATAGGTTCTAAACCTAAACCTAGAATAGGTTCTAAACCCTAAACCTAGAATAGGTTCTCAATCCCAAACCTAGAACAGTTTCTCACTTTCTAACCAAGAACAGGTTATTCTTTCGAACTACGCGGATTCTGATTCCTAGGTCAAACCCTAGGATACGTAGGCTATTTGAGAGAAACCCAAATTCGGATCCACACATTTAGTCCACTCGGACTATCCATAGATCCACTAGGACATCCACCCAATTTCGAACTACGTGGATTCTGATTCCTAGGGCAAACCCTAGGATACGTAGGCTATTTGGGAGAAACTCAAATTTGGATCCACACATTTAGTCCACTCGGACTATCTATAGATCCACTAGGACATCCACCCAATTTCGAACTACGCGGATTCTGATTCCTAGGGCAAACCCTAGGATACGTAGGCTATTTGGGAGAAACCCAAATTCGGATCCAAACCTTAGTCCACTTGGACTATCCATAGATCCACTAGGATATTTATCCACATTTTGACCCACATAGGGTTGTCCACATTCCAACCCAGAATGGGTTATCCATATTTCAACCCAAATAGGGTTATCCTTAGATCCACTAGGACTATCTATCAGTCCACATGGACTATCCAGATCCTAACCCATAGGATTTCTCAGCCTTTCAAGCATAAATTTCAACTTGAACAAAGAACTTAATCATGCACAAGCATAAATCACATCCTTAAACTTTAATCACACTTGAACTACGATGGTGAACCTAATTTTTGGAATAATTCTGTAATACGTAGGCAATCTGATGGATACAAATTCGGTTCAATGATATCAAACCACTTCGTTTGGTTCGGTTTAACAGATAGAATCAAGCATAGGAAAGGCATAGGAGATCGATTTTGATCGGGCGTTTGGGTGCCTAACCCCTTCCCATAATCGTAACCTGATGCTTACCCAATCTCTGATGGACCAGAAATCCAATCTAAGGGTCATGAGTCAATCTAAGTCTTACCTTAGGGTGAGATTTTACATTTCCAAGGTCCTAGACCTTAATCTAGGTGACGACTTCTAAAGATTTTCCATCTTTGTCCTCACAAATGAATTGAAGCTTTGTGGTGCATTCCCTTAAGGGTGGATACCATTAGGTTGAATGTAATTGCATCATTAGTGCGGAGATTAGGATGGACTCTAAGGGTGCCTAAGTAAATTGACCCATCTTAATCCCAATTAGGCACTTTGGTATTAGTTACCTTGATTAGAGAATGGGGTAGCATAGTCAGAAGGTAATTCTAGCATCTAAATAAGGTGTATAATGAAGGGGACAGGGGTAGTTTAGTCCTTCTAGCTTTTAAATGATATATAATTAGACCATAGGTGTAAATAGAGAGGGTAAGTCAATGAGAGGAATTTTTTTCTTTTGGGGTAAGGCTTTTTTATTTTTTATTTTTTAAGTCAATGAGGGTTATATTTCTCTCATTCAGTTGAAAATGTAAGAAGGAGAGGAGCTGAAACAGAAGAGAAGAAGAAGAGAGGAAGAGGAAGAGGAAGAGGAAGAGAAAGAGGAAGGAGGAGAAGAGGAAGGTAGGTAGTCCCATCTTCCTCATAAAATTTTTGAAACAATTCTAAGGAGGAGTTGCTGAATTACATAATCAGAAGAAGAAGCAGGTTGCAGGAAAGTACCTCTCAAAATCTGCAATCCCTTTTTACATGCATAAATCGATTCTGCAACCTGGAATACAAAGGATGAGATTAAGGGTTGTTGATGATGCATGCTTGAATTATTGCATGCCTGATAAAATCCTGAATTAATCTGAAGAAGAATAGACTCTTTTGAACTGAAATTATTGGAAGAAAAAAAATACTATACAGTTGCTGTCCAGTCTGTGTTCTAGCTTCTTTTCCAGATTCTGTAGAAGTGAACTTTATTTTTCTTTTTTTCTTTTTTCTAGTAGAGGGAAACCTGCAGGTGGTAGGGGAGTGTTTGCCTTGCCTGCTGTAACATTTCTTTTCAGCCATTAAAGGCTCTATTTCTAAATTTCTGGACAGCTTACTAAAATTTAGGATTTTCTTGCTTAATGAATGGTTTAATTTCATGCAATGGTGATGTAAATTTAAATTGAAAGAATATTGAGACCTATTTCTAGGAGAATTTATTCGAGAATAATGAATTCTAGGGGTTAGAAGAGAGAAGTGGGTTTAAGACCCATACCCAGGTCATTTTAGGCTTTTAGCCAACCTATTTTTGGCTATTTGAAGGCCTGTTGTAGGAAATAATAACACAACAATATAATATTGTTTAAGACTAACTTTCAAGCATACGATATTAATAATAATATCATCAATCAAAACATATGATTATGAACCTCAAACTATATAATATAATATAATGAGATAAACACATATCTTATACGAATTTTAACCAAAAACTAACTTAGAGCTGAGTCAAGTAGCACACTCTCCTTAAGATTGTGTTTGCCTCCTTATATGGTGCAACCGGATCCTCTGCAACCAACCTCCAAGATAATACAGCTCTAGGAGCCCACCGACCGATGTGCACTCAAAGGGTTGGATATCGTCAGATGCCTAAACGGCTAAGGTGAACAACCTTTAAAAATAGGAGGACTTTGACTCGATCATCTAAACCAGAGTAGAGAGAGTTGGAGGGAGTAGAGAAGAAGAGATCTCGGATTTAAAATGACTAAGACCTTTGTGGTCGTCCTCTATTTATTGGGGATTGACACCCCTTTATGGTGACCTTAGGATGGGTCACGTCCATTTGATTGGACAGCCCAGATGTTGTTTGATCTAAGATCCTTAGATCAATGGCTACGACTGCACCCCTATACGTAGGGATACCACCCTATGTATATGTATCTTTCCAATAGGATACCTATGGAGGGACATGTCTGAACCCGACATCCATAATTGTCCGAACTTAACATCTGCGATCCATGTTCATGTCACAGGTTGCGATCACTGTCGCTATCGCGGTCGCATTCAGGTTTGGTACGCACCTGTGTGAGAGAAATGACTCGGAGCCTTGGACACTTTGCTTACCTTCCTTCTAAGGGCTCAAGATGTAAGGATCACGCCCTACAAGTATACCACCCTTCTCCAATTACCCTAAGCAATGTAGAAATAACATTGTAAGACTTGCACCCAAAATCCCTTACTAACTTGGATTCCTCCTGTGCTAGGTCTTCCCACACCTAAGGATGGAGTACCCAGCATAGACCCGATGGTGGCATCCGAGTCCTAGGTAAGTCACTATTTAAAACCTAGTGAATTAAGTGTTATGGTGGGCCCTAGATGGCCCATTGTGCATCCTAAAGCATCAGCACCAACTAGCTGATCAAGGGGCCATATTTTGGCCTAATCGGATGCTTTGTCGGATGATGTGTCACACCCCAATTTCGCACTGTTCAGAATGGTGTGATGAACCGCTAAATAACCAACGGTTCAACCAGGATCTCAAATAGGCTATCCCCGCGTTATCTAAACTTACACACATCCATAATCATAATCAGAGTAATACACAATAGCGGAAAATCTATAATAAAATGAACTGAGCAACTAAGATGATATCATTAATTTAATAGCAAATTATTATGTTTTCAACCGAGACATAAATATTTAAATATCAAATACATGTCTTATAAATCTAATAAAGGAACCTATAAAAATATCTAATCGAATACACACGAGTTGTACTCGCAAGAGGAGTCGTGTGTATCATCTTCAGCTTCAATTCCCATTGCTGCTACGTAGAACCATTGACATAGTCTTCAACTGTGTAACCTGCATCATCAACTAAAAATATTCGACGTCGAGGGGTGAGCACACAACACGGCTCAGTGAGTAGCCAAAACAATGCAACATTACATATGCATGCAAAAAGTCAATTTATATCTTTGGTCCGGTTTAAAGTTTGCAGTATGCTATAGAAAGGTTGAGGTAGCCAAAGGTCGCATTTATTGACTCCGCCTCTATACACGAGTGTGTGACGTTATCCGAAGATCACGTTTATCGTCAACTCACATCCACCCAACCATGAACAATATATAACAAATGTTACGTTTATTGTTATATAGTGCCATACCAACACGTAAGCCCCTATTGGCGAGGGCTGCAAACTGGGCTCGCAACTAACCAATCCTAATGCCAAACAGTGTATCCAAGGCCTCACCCCAGCATCCCTCAGAATGTCCATAGAGATAGAGCTAAGGTCCCCCGGTAGAGTCAGAGACTACAAGGACCGAGACCACCTCCCCTGATACTCTACGACATAATAGTTCTGCTAAAGTAATGGCGATACGACGATGCCAATGCACAAGACTTGAGTTAGAGATAGAGCTAAAGTGCTGAGACCCGTCAAAGGTTATGTTTATTGACGTCCTCATCACACCTCCCCTGATACTCGCTCGCATCAAGCACATCAACCACACACATACAAGCACATGCCTATTCTATCATCATCATCATCATCATGTTATAAACAATAAAGTAAATATGCATGAACAAATAATAGAAATATTGGATGGCATGCTGTATGCACATTGCAAACATATTCGCATCGGATCATGCATAGCATAGGACTCAAGAAATAGAAAATAGTTTCTTATTAACCAATTTAGTTTGGTGTTAAGGTTCCTCACCTTAGCTTGCTAATAGATATTTTTCAAGCTTTAGAATCACCTCTACAATGTTATTATAATGCTAGCAAACCTAACAAAGTCGATAGAATTTAATTAGAATTAATTTCCAATTTAAAAACCATGCTGTTAACTGAGGGTCGATGCTCAGAATGCATAGGGTCGATGGGTCTATCGACCCTGTCCTCTGTCTGAACTTCCCGAATGCTGAGGGTCTGAGGGTCGATGGTCAGGGTGCATAGGGTCGATGGGTCTATCGACCCTGTGTGCGACCCTCTGTGCAATCAGGTCCAATTTCTAGTTTTTAGTTCATTCTTCATGTTTGGGGTCCTATGGCTTGCTTCCACATTCCATTAAACATTCATTCCATGGTCTGAAACCATGATTCATCCTCCTAGATGGCTTTCATGCATTATCCTAGGTTTTTCCATGACAACCTAACCATGGATGGATGGTTTGGGTTTCTCCAAAATCCTACACTCAACCATATCTAATCTAAGGTCTGTAGAAACTCATGGAATTAGTATCCATACCTGAGAAGATTATTTTTCTCTGGAAATTCTTCTCCTTTTTGCTAAGTCTTCTTCCTTGCCTCTTTTCTTCCTCTTTTCCTTCTTCTCTCTTCTTTCAATTCAATTAGGGTTGTGAAAGGAGTGAAAGTGGCTTAGGGACGTCCTTTAAATAGAGTAGGAATGTCCTATAATAGTCCTATTGAGATTTGGAAAGAATCCCAATCGAAAATTAGGAAATTTCCTAATTTCAGACTCGGCAGTAAGTGAGGGTCGATGATCCCGTCGACCCTGTGGTCTGACACTGTCCGACCCTCTGTCCATTTTTCAGGGTCTGAGTTTCTAATTTGAGAGGGTCGACCCTGTTTAGCTGGGTATGCGACCCTTGCTCTATTTTAAGTGTTTTTGGGTCGATTTGATACCTGGGATCTCGCTCTCCTTCACGCCCTTGGTCCATTGACTCGACCATGATGGGTAAACCTGATTCAAGGTGGTAAGACCGGGTTAGTTTGACACGGGTCTTACAACTCCCCCCAACTTATAAAAATTTCATCCTCGAAATTGGACGTACCTTCTGAATCAAATAAGTGAGGGTATTGCTTCTGCATAGCATTTTCTTCTTCCCATGTAACTTCTTCCATGTCTCTACTTTTCCATGTGACCTTAACATAGTAGATATCCCTGTTGCGTAGACGTTGAACCTTTCGACTAGTGATTTCCGTTGGTGTTACTTCAAATGTCAAATCATCGGTCAATTCTGGTAAATCCACTGTCAAAACATGCGTTGGGTCTTTGACATATTTCTTCAATAAGGAAATGTGAAATATGTCATGCACGCTTGACATAGATGGTGGTAGTGCTAACTGATAAGCTACTTTTCCACGCTTAGCCAGAATTTCATATGGCCCGACATATCTTGGACTTAGTTTTCCTTTTTGTCCAAACCTTTTCAATCCTCGCATAGGTGATACCTTCAAAAATACTTTATCACCTACGGCGAACTCTAGATCTCTTCGTCGAGTATCTGCGTATTGCTTCTGACGGTTCTGAGCTGTTCTTACTCTTTCCTTGATAATGTCGACCACTCGACAAGTTTCTTCAATGAATTCTGGTCCAACAATACTACGTTCTCCAACTTCATTCCAAAACAAAGGAGTTCGACACTTTCTTCCATACAGTGCTTAATAAGGTGACATCTGTATAGTATCCTGATAGCTATTATTATAAGCGAACTCGATCAATGGTAATTTTTCATCCCATGATCCCTTGAAATCAATTACACATGCTCGTAGCATATCTTCTAGAATCTAAATTGTACGCTCCGACTGTCCATCTGTCTGTGGATGGAATGCCGTACTGAACTTTAATGTTGTACCCATAGCCTTTTATAGTCCTTCCCAAAACTTGGAAGTAAATCGGGGATCTCTATCAGACACAATGCTTTCTGGTACACCGTGTAAGCGAACAATATTATCCACATACAGCTTCGCTAACCTTTTCAGTGTATACTGAGGTCGTATAGGTATGAAACGAGCTGTTTTTGTCAGACGGTCTACAATCACCCAAACAGCGTCAACTACTCGAGGAGTCAATGGTAGTCCTGTAACAAAGTCCATAGTGATGCAGTCCCATTTCCATGCTGGTTCCGGTAACGACTGTAACAGTCCTGCGGGTCTTTGTCGTTCAGCCTTTACTTTCTGACAATTTAGGCATTGAGACACGAACTTAGCTACATCTGCTTTCATTCCCCGCCACCAATATAGTTTCTTTAGATCATGATACATTTTTGTACTTCCAGGATGTATCGAATAGATGGTGGTGTGAGCTTCTTTCATCAGTCGGTGTCTAATGTCCACACTTTCTGTTTCGGGTACACATATTCTTCCTTTGTATTTCAACACTTTTTCTTCATCCAAGGTGAACTCAGGGTTAGTCCTACCTTTCTCAATGTCTTCTTGTACTGTTCACAGATAAGGATCTGCTTGGATAGCTGTCTTCACTTCATCCATTATATCCGGTATAATCTTCAATGCCGCGAACATATTAGAAAACCGATGAATAAACCCTTGGTTAGCTGATTCATCCGTTGTATCTATCACATACTGCTCGTTGCCGTGATTGAATACCATTCCGGTAGTGCACATTTCCGCAGTCATGCTAACTTCTCCTTGAGATTTTATCATTGCTTTTCTGCTCAATGCATCTGCTACTACGTTCGCTTTTCCTGGATGATACTGGATATCACAATCATAGTCTTTCAATAGTTCTAGCCATCTTCTTTGTTTCATATTCAACTCCTTCTGATTAAATAAATAAGTAAGACTTTTATGGTCCGACTTAATCTGGAATTTCTCTCCGTATAGGTAGTGTCTCCATATCTTGACAGCATGTACTACTGCCGCTAACTCCAAATCATGGGTGGGATAAATTTTCTCATGTACCTTCAATTGTCTCGAGGCATAGGCAATCACTTGCTCTCCTTGCATAAGCACACATCCTTATCCCAATCCCGACGCATCGGTATATAAGGTAAATGTCTATCCTGGGATCGGAATAGTCAAAATCGGAGTGGATATCAATCTGGTCTTCAGTGTTTGAAAACTCTTTTCACACTTATCCGTCCATACAAATTTTTCTCCTTTCTTGGTCAAACTGGTAAGAGGTACGGCAATCCGAGAATAGTCTTCTTCGAATCTCCGATAATAACCAGCTAGACCCAGAAAACTTCTAATTTCTGAAACGCTCTTTGGTGCTTCCCACTTCACAATAGCCTCGATTTTGCTGGGGTGCACTTTGATTCCTTCGACGGATACTACATGGCCTAGAAAGGCGACTTCACTTTGCCAAAACTCACACTTTGAAAATTTGGCGTATAACTTCTCTTTCCTTAAACGCTGTAGGGCTGCATTTAGGTTCTTGACATGGGTTTTCTTGTCCTTGGAGTATACCAATATGTCATCAATAAATACTATAACCGACGTGTCCAACATATCGTGGAAAAATCGATTCATAAGTTCCATGAATGTTGCCGGTGCATTAGTTAATCCGAATGACATTACTAAGAATTCATAATGTCCGTATCTTGTCCTGAAAGCTGTCTTTGGAATGTCACCTTCTTTAATCTTTAGATGATGATAGCCCGATCGAAGGTCGATCTTTGAAAATACTTTTGCTCCCTGTAACTGATCGAACAAGTCATCGATCCTAGGTAGTGGGTATCGATTCTTGATGGTCAGTTTATTCAACTCTCGATAGTCGATACATAATCGAACGCTACCATCCTTCTTCTTTACGAAAAACACCGGTGCTCCCCATGGAGATATACTAGGTCTAATATAACCCTTATCCAACAGTTCTTGTAATTGCACTTTTAATTCCTTCAGTTCAGTAGGAGCCATCCTATAAGGTGCTTTTGATACGGGTGCGGCTCCGGGTAGAAGGTCTATTACGAACTCTGTGGCTCGGTCGGGTGGTAATCCGGGTAGTTCCTCCGGAAATACATCGGAAAAATCTCGCACGACATCAATATCTTCCATTCGTGGCACGTCCTTGGTTAGGTCGACCACTGATACTAGATATCCGACCGCCCCTTTCTCAAGGCACTTCTTAGCCTTAAATGCTGAGAGTATGAGCTTTCGTCTCCTGGGAAGTTTGGTTCCCGAGAAACTAAATTCTGCTCCTTCTTTATCTTTAAATGTTAGCTTCTTTTCGGCGCATAACAGATTTGCAGAATGCCGAGCTAACCAGTCCATTCCCAAGATGACATCAAAGTCCGCCATCTCAAGTTGTATCAAGGTTGCATCCAAATTCTGCTCTTCAATGAGAACTGGACATGATCCATAACCTTTCTCTAATTCCACTTCTAATCCCATCAGTGACCGTACAAGTAATTTGTAGTCTAATGTTTTAATGGGCAATTTGGTCTTCTTTCCAAACGACACAGATATAAATGAATGAGTAGCTCCTGAATCAAAGAGTACTCTGGCGGGTATGCCATTGATAGGTACGATACTTGTGATTCGTTTTTACTTAGTCTACATGCTCAATCAATGTAATTAAAATCTTAAAAGTTTTGGTCATACATGTGACCACATCGGGCGATGCGGCAGCATCTTCTGATGTAACAGCATATACCCGTCCTTGATGTAACTGCTTCTTGGGTTTTGGGCACTCTCTTTCCATATGCCCTGGTTGATTGCAGTTAAAGCATTTCGGGACTTCAAAATTTGACTTTGGCTGTGGTTTAGCTGCTGAAGTAGACTTCGATGGAGTAGCCAAATTCTGAGGACGAAAAGGTTTATACGTCCTATTATTGCCTCCGTTGTAGGTGTTTCTGGCTGGTCTCTTGATTCCTCGGTTCTGGGAGAAATAGCTCTCCTTCTGGCTCGATTCAATTACTCGAGCGATCTGGACAGCTTCATTGTAAATCTTCTTCTCTAAGCCCAGAACTTTTTCTCTTATGCTTCCTCTTAGTCCCGCGACGAACCTACGGGTTTTTGTATCTTCTTCTTGCATACTCGCCGGTGCGAAGAAAAACAGTTCTTCGTAGCGCTGTTGATATGCGTCTACGGTCATCTGTCCCTGGTACAAACTCAGGAACTCTTTCTCCATTGAGTCTCTGAAGCTTCGTGGGAAATATTTCTCGAAGAACGCTTCTTTATATATAGCCCATGTCAGTAGGGCATGTCTGGTCAATAAGTATGTTTTTGTGGATTTCCACCAATGGTGTGCGTCGCCTTTGAGCATGAAGGTGGCGCATAATACTTTCTCTTCTTCTGAAATAGTCATCATAAGGAAATTTCTCTCCATCTCGTCTATCCAGTGTGCTGGCCACAACGGATCAGACGGTTTACTGTTGAATTCCTTAGGTTTCATCTTCAGAAATCTCTCTACTAGTCAGGAGTGATCCAGTTGGTTTTGGGGGTTTGCCCCAAACATATAGTGTGGATACTGATAGTTCCCTTGGGCTGCTTCTGGGACTTGCACTGGAATTGGTGCAACCGATTGTTGAGGTGTTTGTTGAGCTGGGTGATTACCCACTGGTGCTGCACTAGCTTGCCCAGTGTGCATGGTTGCATCTTGAGTGGCTTGAAACATAACTCCCATTGCAACCTGCATTTGAGCTTGTGCGTGTTGCATTTGCTGTAGTTGTTGTGCCAGATTCATCACCACTGTTGTTAGCTCTGGTGGTGGTGGTGGCAAATTTCGTAGGGTTTGCCGGTTCGGGATTACCCTGTGCATAATTGTTCTCTTGATTAGTCTCATCCGCCGGTGGTGGTGGTGGGACTGTGTTTCGAGTCTGTTGGGTAACTCTACGTCCAGACATAATTCTTTTTGATGTTTGGTGGTGCTTGAAAATTATCAAAATAGGTGAGAAATCATGTATATGTCATGTAGGCACGTTAACCAATAATCAATTCCAATTCGAGCTCATTTTATAAAAAAATACTGTCTTTTCTGTACAGGGTCGATGGTGAGGGTCGATGGTATGTCAGACCCTTAATGTCCGACCCTGTAGTTTCTGTCAGATTCCTGAGAGCAGAGGGTCGATTAGAGGGTCGATCAGAGGGTCGATGGCCCTGGTCGAGTTGTCCGACCCTCTGACCAAAAATCAGATTTTTAAAGTCCGATTTTGGGTCATTTTCTATTATTTCCCTCCCAATTCGACTCGTATCTTCTCTCTGAGTTGCTACAGTGCTACTTCACTGTTGTGGATCATTCTTAGTCCGAGTTTCGACATTCACATCACCTCTACAGGTATACTTTCCCAACTTTACCTGTTTTTAGGTTTTTATTTCTAGGTTTTTGCTCATTTAACTTGTATTTTTCAAATTAAACTTTTTCCAACCGTAAAAATTCGATTTTATTGGGGGCTTTTGTTGTTGATGTCTTGAGGAACGAAAGCCCTCAAAAATTTTTGAGTTTCATCGGTTGGTTATCGAGAAACTTAAATTTTTCTCTTTTTTCCCTAATTTGTCGAAATTTTTTGATTTCTTGAAATTTCTTCAAATTGGACCTTGTCAGTTACCATTTCCTTCTGTTTAACTGTTGTGTGATGTGTTGGAACTTACGTAAGTCCTCTTGCCCACTTGTATGGGTGATAAGTGAGGCTTTTGACCAACTTACGTCGTTATAATGCCTGATTTTTAAATTTTTATCCTATTAACTCCTTGTTTTCCTTTTTCTTTCTTATCTGCAGATACTATGAGAGAGAGCTTTTGGTGATATGGGGTGGCTCCCTGTCATCACATACGATGCGTGCACCCGTCCAGAGTTAGTGCGCCAGTTCTATTGCAACCTTCAGATTGTGGGAAACCACAACGATGTGGAGCTTGGTCAGGAGTTACGCATCACTAGCTACGTCAAGGGGGTGCAGATTTCTTTTGATTATCGGCAGCTGGCCGACCTATTGGGCATTCCATATGACGGTCCTATGGTGTACTGTGCACCTGGTGAGCATGATTTTATCGAGACGTGGTTGCAGGCCGAGATTGATAGTCAGTTACTACAGCCCGATCGCTGGCAGATGAGGGCGTGCTACTTGCGTCCGGCCCCACGGGTGTTTCAGAGTATATGCACTCATCAGCCCGTCTGTCTTCCTTACATCATCATGCGGACGATGATCAGTGCTACATTGTCCGGTCATAGGGGAAATCTACCCTATGGACGCATGATTACAGTGCTACTGACCCGTCTGGGGGTGGACTTGGTTGATGAGACGATTCAGGAGAAGACCTTCTCGTCGCCTCTAGATTGGGAGGCTATATGCAAGATGGGACTTCAAGACGCTCAGGTTAGCGATGATGAGAGGAACGCGATGGTGCACCCTCACACTCGGGTTGAGGTGGCTGATGCTGAGGCTGCTGCTGCTGCTGCTGCTAGAGCTCAGGTGGATCCCATCGACGATGATGATCGTATGTATATGGACGTCGACGCGATACCCCCGCCTTCACCCACATAGGCGGATGGAGTTGGTACTTCTACTGCGGTGGCTCCTGCATCGGAGACCGGTCCTTCTCATGAGGCTGGTCCTTCGCATCCACCTTCTGATATGATGGAGATATTGCGTGAGCTCAGGGATGCTCAGCGTAGATCTGATTTGAGGATGGATGAGTTGTTGGCTGCTCAGCACGCATCAGCGCTCGGATGGGAGAGCTCCTAGAGGTGCAGCGTGCGACTGATCAGAGGATAGCCGGTCTCCAGCTTCCTGATTGTACTTTTATTTTTCTTTCTTGTACTACAGAGTAACTGTCCGGGTTGTGGACTGTACTCTGCTTTCATTATGTATATATGTTCATTTCATTGTATGTAACTTGTTTCCCCTTTAATAGATATATTATTCTCTTTTAAATTTGGTCTCAATCATCACTTGTGCTTACAGTGTGTTTATATTAAAACTTTTAATTTATTCAATCTCAGTTCATATTGGTCTCGAATGTATGTTAGTTTAGCGAGCAAGGCCTGAGAAGCTCTGATACCAAGTTGTCACACCCCAATTCCGCACTGTTCAGAATCGTGTGATGAACCGCTAAATAACCAACGGTTCAACCAGGATCTCAAATAGGCTATCCCCGCGTTATCTAAACTTACACACATCCGTAATCATAATCAGAGTAATACACAATAGCGGAAAATCTATAATAAAATGAACTGAGCAACTAAGATGATATCATTAATTTAATAGCAAATTATTCTATTTTCAACCGAGACATAAATATTTAAATATCAAATACATGTCTTATAAATCCAATAAAGGAACCTATAAAAATATCTAATCGAATACACACGAGTTGCACTCGCAAGAGGAGTCGTGTGTATCATCTTCAGCTTCAACTCCCATTGCTGCTACCGTCCCGTACGTAGAAGCATTGACATAGTCTTCAACTGTGTAACCTGCATCATCAACTAAAAATATTCGACGTCGAGGGGTGAGCACACAACACGGCTCAGTGAGTAGCCAAAACAATGCAACATTATATATGCATGCAAAAAAAATGTCCATAGAGATAGAGCTAAGGCCCCCGGTAGAGTCAGAGACTACAAGGACCGAGACCACCTCCCCTGATACTCTACGACATAATAGTTCTGCTAAAGTAATGGCGATACGACGATGCCAATGCACAAGACTTGAGTTAGAGATAGAGCTAAAGTGCTGAGACCCGTCAAAGGTTACGTTTATTGACGTCCTCATCACACCTCCCCTGATACTTGCTCGCATCAAGCACATCAACCACACACATACAAGCACATTCCTATTCCTATCATCATCATCATCATCATGTTATAAACAATAAAGTAAATATGCATGAACAAATAATAGAAATATTGGATGGCATGCTGTATGCACATTGCAAACATATTCGCATCGGATCAAGCATAGCATAGGACTCAAGAAATAGAAAACAGTTTCTTATTAACCAATTTAGTTTGGTGTTAAGGTTCCTCACCTTAGCTTGCTTATAGATATTTTCCAAGCTTTAGAATCACCTCTACAGTGTTATTATAATGCTAGCAAACCTAACAAAGTCGATAGAATTTAATTAGAATTAATTTCCAATTTAAAAACCATTCTGTTAACTGAGGGTCAATCAGAGGGTCGATGCTCAGAATGCATAGGGTCGATGGGTCTATCGACCCTGTCCTCTGTCTGAACTTCCCGAATGCTGAGGGTCGATGGTCAGGGTGCATAGGGTCGATGGGTCTATCGACCCTGTGTGCGACCCTCTGTGCAATCAGGTCCAATTTCTAGTTTTTAGTTCATTCTTCATGTTTGGGGTCCTATGGCTTGCTTCCACATTCCATTAAACATTCATTCCATGGTCTGAAACCATGATTCATCCTCCTAGATGGCTTTCATGCATTATCCTAGGTTTTTCCATGACAACCTAACCATGGATGGATGGTTTGGGTTTCTCCGAAATCCTATACTCAACCATATCTAATCTAAGGTCTGTAGAAACTCATGGAATTAGTATCCATAACTGAGAAGATTACTTTTCTCTGGAAATTCTTCTCCTTTTTGCTAAGTCTTCTTCCTTGCCTCTTTTCTTCCTCTTTTCCTTCTTCTCTCTTTCTCTCAATTCAATTAGGGTTGTGAAAGGAGTGAAAGTGGCTTAGGGACGTCCTTTAAATAGAGTAGGAATGTCCTATAATAGCCCCATTGAGATTTGGAAAGAATCCCAATCGAAAATTAGGAAATTTCCTAATTTCAGATTCGGCAGTAAGTGTGGGTCGATTAGAGGGTCGATGATCCCGTCGACCCTGTGGTCTGACACTGTCCGACCCTCTGTCCATTTTTCAGGGTCTGAGTTTCTAATTTGAGAGGGTCGACCCTGTTTAGCTGGGTATGCGACCCTTGCTCTATTTTAAGTGTTTTTAGGTTGATTTGATACCTGGGATCTCGCTCTCCTTCACGCCCTTGGTCCATTGACTCGACCATGATGGGTAAACCTGGTTCAAGGTGGTAAGACCGGGTTAGTTTGACACGGGTCTTACATGATGTATCACCCGGTTGTCAGCATTTGGCTTGGGCCCAAGAGTCACTCTCTCTCCTCGGGATTCTAAATAAGGAGTTCCAACTCCTTATTCCTCTTCTTGGACAAGTGTGAGAGTGAGAATGTGGTTGAAGAGGAAAGCTTGGAGCTCAAACCCTAGCTTTCCCCATTGGATGTAAGTTCCAACCTTCTTCCCTCTTCTTTGTGGTGTTGAATGCAAGACCAAGTGGTGGTTATCCACCATCAATGGTCTCTATTAATGGAGACCAACTAAAACCTATAAGTTAGGTTAATCCCCCTACCTCCATGAATGGAGTTGTAATGAGGCATTGAAGGCTCTCATTGGAGGTATTAATGGTGGGAATGAGTTTCCCACCAAACTAAGTAAGGTAGGTTTAATGGGGATTCAATACTCCCCAAAATGGAGACCAAGTCTGGTTCGTGCCTCGTTTCTAGACTCGAACCAGAGGACCTAACTGGAGGCTTAATCTTGGCCTTGCCTCCGGATAATTAGGAGACCTCCCTCTGCCAGAGCTAATGCTTTGGCAGAGAAATGGTCCTAGTATTAACCGGAGGATCCCAACCAGAGAGACCCATCTGGGGCATGACCCTCCAGGTAACCAACCCCCGGTTACCATATGGATCTGACTGACCTTGGGGTCTGGTTAGGCTTTAGAATACACCGGAGGTAGTGCCGGATGGAACACCACCCAACAGAGTCTCTGGAGAACCCTTTGGAAGCCCCTTGTTATGACAGGGATGGTAGGCTGGATGATTGATCATCCAATTCTACCCTTTGGTTGAGGATAAAATAGAAAATCCTCTAAGTGTTAACTGGATGGTAATTTCAGATGGTATACCACCCTGTTGGTTAGTCTGCCTCGTTAGGACTATTGGGGACCAACAGTTGGGTTCTTGGCCTATCTTGGGACTCGTGTATGTACGAATAAGACTTGTCCATTCTAGTGAAAAGATGTACAACCAACTTAAGAAATCATTTACTTAATAGGTGAATTAACATGGGTAAGGTGGAAGCCTTCTATCAGATTCACAGTACAGCAGCACTTGTAGTGCTATCAGGGGAGGGGTGGGGTCCATAGAACTAGGGCATATGTAACATGTCTACTTTCATGCTTTATAACATGCCATTCAATAATTGTTTATATTTGAGCTTGCATTCGCATTATAACAATTATGTTTGTGGATTGTATGTTGGTTGGGTATGATGATTTGTGTGGCATGTGGGAGCACAATACATGAACCATGTTGTTTATGATATACCTTAGTGGGGGCACGGTGGTCCATTGGAGTGGTTTCGAGGATCTCCACTAAGGTATAGTCTTTTATTAATAATGCATTTGTTTGACCATGTATATGGTTCATGTGGCATGTCAGAGCACGTGCACATGAACTATGTTGGAATTGATAGCACTCTAGTCCCCATGGTGTTCCATGGGAGTGGTGCCGAGGATCTCTGGTAGGGTGCAGCTATATTTACTTGTACGCACATAATAGACATAGGTGGTGCCATTTTCCTGTTCTCTACACCCTGGTTACTAGGGGTTTAGGTACTGGTATAGACTCACTCCCTCTTTCGGGACCTGATGGGAGAATCAGATCAGCCTAGGGTCTCTGATGTTAGATGGAGTCTATGGTGGGAGGTAATGAGCCTGATGGGTCCGGGACCTGAAGGGGGTTTGCTTGTAGAAGTCGTTTAACGGCCTGGGGTCGTGTATTCTGCTTCTAACTTGCCCGACATATGAGAGTTAGAGGCTAGGGGACCATAGGCAAGACCGAAATCACTGGGTTGAATCTCAATATGATACCAAGTAGGAACATTAGCCTTGAGACTTAAATAATAAATTGCATTTCAAAAAAACCAATATTCAAGATGTGCCCCTGCCCCTTGCCACTTATAGCCTTTGCAAGTCTAAAAGACGAAACCGTCAGGTCCAAACCCCAAATGAACCCAGTTTAGATGCTTTACCTTTACCTAACCAGTCTCTTAACCAACCATCTACCACCCCAAACCTGACCCACCGTTTTAACCAATCCACTACCACTCACCTATCGGATCCCATAGCTTCCCTTGACAGTCTCCGTCGTCCCAACTGGACAAACTCTACTCCTAACATTAATTCTACTCTACTAGTGTCTATTACCTCCTCTTCTTCTTCTATTTTGGAGCCTTGTAATCGTCTAAATTTCCCCCTCTCCACCCTCCTCTATTCTAAAAAGCCTACTGGAGAAGTTTCCTGTGAGAAAGTGGGGTGTATCTAGGAAACTAATGAATTTGATCATTGTTTGCAAGGCAAGGAAAAATAGAGAGATATGGGTAAAGGTACCGGCACATCCTGTACCTCTAAAGGTCTCAGAGCATCCTGTACCTCTAAAGGTCCGTCTCGACAATCTAAGGGCCCAAGGTCCAATAAAAGATCCTCCTAGGATCATGAGTGAGCTAGTCCTATTTCATTCATCGTCTCCCATGATGAACGACCTTTTTTGGAATATCAGAGGACTGAATTTTCCAGCCAAACAAGCTGAGTCAAAAATCTCATCAAGACCCGTCACCTCTCCTTCTGCATTTTAGGAGAAACTAGAGTTAAAGAGGCAAATTCCCATGACATTGCTAAACTGTTAGTCCCGGGTTGGCAGATGGCTTTTAATTATGACCACCATGCCAATGGCTGGCTATGGTGTTTATGGGACAGTAGCAAGATCAACTTCACTTTGGTATATTCATCTAATCAGTTTATGCATTTTAAAGTTTGTAAGTCAAATTCAACACTTTCAAATGCCTTCCATATTACTGCCATATATGCTACAAATTCATTCCATGAGCGTAGAAGATTGTGGGAGGACTTAGTTATAATCCATGCTTCCTTGGGAGGTAGTTCCTGGGGTCTGCTGGGAGATTTCAACGTTGTAAAATACGCTCATGAGAAGATGGGAGGGCAGGTTGATGAGAGCTTGGTGGGAGATTTCATAGAATGCCTTGACTCCATTGGCTTGGTGGATCTCAAATGGACTGCTCTCAAGTTCACTTGGAACAATAAAAGAGTGGGTGATCAGAGAGTTGCTTGCAAAGCTGACAGAGCCCTAGTGAAGGATAGATGGCTCTCAATTCTCAATGGCTCGGGGGCTTGCTTTGAATCTTAAGGAATATCTGACCATTGCCCAATCATCCTCACTATGACTAAGTATATCTCCTTTGGTCCCAAGCCATTCAAGTTCTTTGATATGTGGGTTGATCATGAAGACTTTCTGGGTGTTGTAACTAAAGCTTGGGCTCAGATCCCCTCGGACTCCCACCAACCTCCTATTAGATGGACCCATAAATTAAAAGAGGTTAAGAGGGCCGTTGTTACTTGGAATAAAGAATCCTTTGGCAACATCTCTAGATTGGTTCAGGAGTGCAGGAATGAGTTGAGTGCTGTCCAGTTCAAACTTCAAGATCCTAGGACTGACTCTTCTCTTATCCAAGCTTCAAAGGATCTATTTCATAAGCTTGGCAGCCTAGTGGTTCAACAAGAGAGTTTTTTCAAACAAAAATCTAGAATCTGCTGGCTTAAATAGGGTGACAGGAATACCTCCTATTTTCATAAATCAGTAAAAGCTCACCAAAACTGGAGTCACATTTCCTCCCCCCTCTTTGGAGCCCATCCCCTTGGACCTCTTTGATAAAGTCTTATCTGCGAAGCAAAGTGCTAGCTTGGCTGCCTTGCCGGTGGAAGAAGAGATCCACAGAGCCATAAAGTCTATGAAGACCCAAAAAGCCCCGGGCCCTGATGGTTTTAACATGGGTTTTTTTCATTATTGCCTGGGATATTGTAAAGGGAGATATTATTGCAGCGGTCAAGAGTTTCTTCTACAACCTAAGACAGATAAGAGAAGTCAATCAAACCTTTTTCTGCCTTATCCCAAAGAAGGAAGGGGCCTCTTCCATTGCTGATTTTTGTCCCATTGCTCTCTGCAATACTTTGTATAAGATCATTGCAAAAATTCTGACTTTAAGGCTAAAAGAGGTGGTGGGAGACCTCGTGAGTTGTCAATCTACTTTTATCCATGGTAGGAACATTATGGATAACTTCATGATTTGCACGGATCTCG
The DNA here is from genome assembly GCA_028583415.1 of Protea cynaroides. Taxonomy (NCBI): domain Eukaryota; kingdom Viridiplantae; phylum Streptophyta; class Magnoliopsida; order Proteales; family Proteaceae; genus Protea; species Protea cynaroides. Next base: position 43,273,128 of record CM053273.1, read on the forward strand.
TCCAAGGTTTTGACAAGAAACATCACTCTCCTACTGCTCTGCTTAAGATTGATCTTCAAAAAGCTTATGAAAAAATTAGATGGGAATATATCAGGAAAGTATTGAACAATATAAAGTTCCCTGATAGGTTTTCTCAATGGATCTAGTGTTGTGTATCTTCGGCTAAATTCTCAGTTTTGGTGAATGGCAACCTAGCTGGTTTCTTCAATACAAACAGAGGATTAGACAAGGTTTCCCCATGTCTCCTCTCCTGTTCACCCTTGCTTTGGAAGGATTGTCTAAGAATCTCTAGATCAGATCTCATCAACATTAGATTGACTTCTTCCCTTGCTGTAAGGAGATTAAGCTCACTCACTTGGCTTTTGCGGACAACATCATGATATTCTCGAAAGGTAACACCAAGTCTCTTATGGCTATTATGGATGTCCTGTGTTACTTCATTTCTATGTCGGGTCTAACCATGAATGTAAAACCCGCACTCCATGAATCCGATATAAACCTTTAATTCATGTCGTATTAGGTTTTTCAATCATCACCGGGCCAGACGAGATGAGCAGATGACAACCAGGTTCGAAAATGGACCTAAAAATATGATATTTTTCATACCAGTCTTATGGTACCAGTCGATGGTACCGGTCGACCGGTATGTCTGCGCAGGCAAACTAGTTAGATCCAGAAACGGATCTCTGTGGGTCTCGCTTGCCAAATCTCGAGCCTAGGGACTTTCTTAACGTAGGGAAACTACCTAAACCCCAACCTAGTCTATTTAAGGACCCTTAAACCTCCTTAGAACTCTTTGATTGTTTCTCACAAACCCTAGAGAGGAGAAAGAGATAGAAGAAGGAGAATGAGCTAAGAAAGGTGGGAGAGGAGCCGTCGTTGGACGAAGAACACCATAGTTGCGAACCAACGGTAAGTGCTTAAACTTCTCTCTAAGTTAATCATTATAGATAATTAACCATGAATTAATCAATACCATGCAAGGTGAGGTATTGATCTAAAACCCTTAAATTGCCGTCAAACCCTAATACAGTCGATAAAACCTAGATTCTCATTCTAGGCTAAGGATCATCGAAACTAGGACTTGAATGGAACATGAAACAACTCTAACTCGTTGCTCAGGCCTAGAATGCATATGAGAAACACTAGGACCAATAATGGATGATCGAAAGAAGGTGAACACCAAGATTGGTGGTCTTCCGGAGGCATACCGGTCAACCATACCGGTCATACCATATGCTATTGGTACTGTGACCGGTACCTCTCGGGAGCTGGTCTATGAGGGACCGATCGACCATACCAGTCGCACCTTTCCCCATAGTGTCATGACTGGTACCTATGATTGGTATGTACTGTGAGGGGTGTATTTTGATCCAGTTGGTTTCGGACCAACGTAAACCCTAAGAATCTAATTCTAATTTAACCCTAACATCGTGTAGGACCTTGTGATGGCGAGTTTGGATTCTGTGACGCGGAGTGAGCTAGCAATTAAGCGTCAGGTAAGGGAATTGGACCTAACCCTAATAACTTAATAACAGTAAAATGTTGTTAATAATTATGATTTTGTGGAATGATGTTTGTGTATAGTCACATGTCATCTTTACTTTCAGTTATTATATTGTTCATGCATAGTCGCTATGCTAGGATGTGATTGTTAGGCATGCGATTGTTTTCGTTGGTGTGTGGAATGGAAAGGGCCTGGGGTCTAGGATCATTCCTCACACTAACACCTTTTCGTATCACTTTTGTCTTAAAATGCTTGATGCTAATAGGGTATCAGGGGGAGGAAGTGGCACTGTGGTCTCCGGCCTGGCCACTAGACTCGAGCCCTATCTCTATGCTGTAGGGAGCTATGCTGGGATAGGGTCTACTGTGATGACATATAGGATTGGTTAGTTGCGAGCCCAGTTTGTAAGCCCTAGCCAATAGGAGCTTACGTGTTGGTATGGGTAGGGCATCAGGGAAAGTGTTGGCGGTGTGTGATCTGGACACTTTAGCTTTTTCTTTATTCCATGGTGGGTGCATGTGGGACAACAATGATGTTTGATCCATTGGGCTGATTCACACACTCGTGTATAGAGGTGCGGTGGCCACCAATCCTTTCTATAGCACATTGCAAACTTAAAACCAGACCATCATGTGAATGTTACTCATGCATGTTGTTTGTTGCATTGTTTGATTTTCTTACTAAGCTAAGTTGTGAGCTCACCCTTGTGTACACACTATTTTTGGATGTTGATGCAGGTTATACTGTGGAGGACTACGTGGATGCTCCAGTATATGGAAGAGTTGTTGCCTTGAAAGTGCAAGCAAGGGAGGACGAGCATAACGCTTCATGCGAGTGCCCTTACTGCGTGTACCTCTAGCATGGTTTTAATTTATTTTGTTTATTTCAGTTGGATTTTATAAACAGTGTAAGGATATTTAATTATGTTTTAGTATTTAAATAATTGGATAACTTATTTAATTTATCAATAGAGTACTCAGTTCATTTAATTTAAGACTTTCGCTGTATTTATTTATATTCTGATTGTGGTTATGTGCAATGGTTTGTGTAATGGACACGTTTTATTGAGATCTTGGTGTGAACCGTTGGTTTAATAATGGTTCACTCACACTTCTGGTTCAACTAGAATTAGGGTGTGACAATGAACAAGCAAAAATCCCTCTTGTTCCTGGCTAGGATCGATGACCCTTACCTCAAAAACCTTAGAAGCATTGTGGATTTTCCCCTTGGTAAGCTTCTAGTTACCTATCTTGGGCTGCCCCTCATTGCTGCCAGGCTCTCAGTCCATCATTGTTCTCTTATTCTTGATAGATTAAGTCACAAAGTCCTACAATATTATTAGGTTTTCATTAGAATATTTTTCTTAGGGTTTCACATTGGTCGGATACCAACACGGTTACAAAATACTCTCACAGAGCTGACCGGTGGCATATATCGGTCGCAGCTCTGTGGGGAAGACTGGCGACCGGTATGGTCAACCGGTCCCCACAGACCAGCCTCCCGAGGGATACCGGTGGCAACATACCGGTCGCACTATGTGCAACCGGTATAGTCGACCGGTATGTCTCCGAAAGACCATACATGGGTTTTTCGACTGCCGTCGATCATCCTCCATGGATTTCCAAGGTTTCTCCTATCCATTCTAAGTCTACACTTGGAGTTAGAGTTATCCCCAACTCATTCAAGTCTCGTTTCGATGAATATCATCTCGAAACTCGAATCTAGGGTTTGACGGCAACTTAGGGTTTATTGGCCAATTAGGGTTTTAGATCAATACCTACTTTGCATGGTATTGATCCACCCACACAACTATTCTAGAGTCATAGGGTAAGAAGAATGATTAAAACACTTACCGTTCACTGGTGTAGCGTGAGCTTCATCGAACGGTAATGGCAGCACCTTCTTCTTCTTCCTAGCTCCTTCTCCTTTCCAACCTCTTTCTCTTCTCTAGGGTTTGTGAGAGACAATGAAAAGGATTTGAGGAGGCTTAAGGGTGTATTTATAGGCTAGATTTAGGGTTTAGTAACCCTACTAGGATTAGGAAAGTCTTAGAATTCAAAATCAGGCAAGTGGGACCCATCAGAAGTCAATTTCTGGATTTCCACACTTAGCTGCGCAGACCTGACCGGTCGACCGGTACCAAGACCGGTACCATCGACCGGTCAACATAAAATTATGTTGATTCGATCGTCTTTGGTCCGATTTCATACCTGTTTGTCATCCGCTCGTCCCGTCGGGCCCGGTGATGATCGGAAGACCTGTCACGACATCAAAACCAAGGTTTAGATCGGGTTTACGGAGTATGGGTCTTACAACTCCCCCACCCTTAAAAGAAATTTCATCCCCGAAATTTGCATGTAGGTTTCACAACTCCCCCACCCTTAAAAGAAATTTCGGCCCCGAAATTTGAACATACCTTGATCGTTGAAAAGGTTAGGGTACTCCTTCCTCATTGCGCTCTCCTCTTCCCAAGTAATTTCCTCCACATTTTGGCTTCTCCAATGCACCTTCACATAATGGATATCCTTGGTTTGAAGTTACTGAACTTTTCGACTTGAGAGCCTCACAGGAACCACTTCGAATGTTAAGTCTTCAGTCAAGTCTGGGGGATCAACGGTCAAGATGTGCGATGGATCTCTGACATACTTCTTCAGTAATGATACATGGAACACATTATAAACACTAGACATAGATGGTGGTAGAGCCAATTGATATGCTACATTACCACGTCGGGTCAATATCTCATACGGTCCCACATACCTGGGGCAAAGCTTCCCCTTCTTACCAAACCGTTTCAGGCCTCGCACCGGTGACACCTTCAAGAATGCATTGTCACCCACTGCAAACTCCAGATCTCGACGTCGATTATCCGCATAGTGCTTATGTCGAACTTGAGCTGTCTTTACTCTCTCCTTGATCTGATCAATCACTCAGCAAGTTTCTTCAACGAACTCCGGACCTACAATTCTTCTTTCTCCCACCTTGTTCCATAACAGAGGTGTACGACACTTCTTCCCATAGAGTGCTTCATATGGGGCCATCTGAATTGTAGCCTGATAACTGTTGTTGTAAGCGAACTCGATAAGTGATAGCTTCTCATCCCAAGCTCCCTTGAAATCTATTGCACAAGCTCGAAGCATATCTTCCAAAATTTGAATAGTTCGCTCTGACTGTCCGTCTGTCTGAGGGTGAAAAGCTGTGCTGAACTTCAACTTGGTTCCCATAGCTTTCTGTAATCCTTCCCAGAACTTTGATGTAAAACGGGGATCTCTGTCAGATACTATACTCTTTGGAATGCCATGAAGTCTGACTATATTATCAACATATAACTTGGCCAGTTTATCCATGGTATACTGAGGTCTGACCGCAATAAATCTAGCTGTCTTGGTGAGTCAATCTACTATAACCCAAACTGCATCCACTGACCTTGGTGTCAAAGGTAGGCCAGTGACGAAATCCATGGTAATGCGATCCCACTTCCATGCAGGTTCTGGTAATGGTTGTAGCAAACCTGCAGGTCTCTGCCTTTCTGCTTTAACTTGTTGACAATTCAGACACTGGAACACGAAACGAGCTATATCAGCTTTCATACCCCTCCACCAATATAGTCTTCTTAAATCATGGTACATTTTGGTACTTCCTGGATGTACCGAATATGGAGTGTAATGAGCTTCAGTCATAACTCGGTCTCTGATATCTCAGTCTTCGCTCTCAGGTATACATAACTGTCCACGATACCTGAGTACCTTGTCTGAATCCAAGGTAAAGTCAGGATTGCTCGTACCCTTCTCTAAATCTTCTTGCACTGTCTTGAGATGAGGATCCTATAGGATTGCTACCTTGACTTCATCAACTAGATCCGGTGAGATCTTCAAAGCTGCGAACATCATAGTGAACTTATGAATTAAGCCTTGCTCAACTGGATCTTCTGCAGTCTCTATAATATACTCTTCATCATCTTCGATTGAACTTGAAGCTGCGGCACATAACGCAGCATTTGTACTTGGTATGCCTCAGGTTTCGATGCCCACTTTCTGCTTAAGGCGTCGGCCACCACATTTGCTTTACCCATATGGTACTGGATGTCACAATCATAATCTTTTAACAACTCCAGCCATCTCCTCTGTCTCATATTCAGATCCTTTTGAGTGAAAAGATACATTAAGCTCTTGTGATCTGACTTAATCTGAAACTTCTCACCGTACAAGTAGTCTCCAAGTCTTGATTGCATGAATAACCGCTGCTAGCTCCAAGTCATGCGTAGGATAGTTCTTCTCATGCTCATTTAACTGTCTTGATGCGTAAGCAATCACCTATTCTCCTTGCTTCAATACACACCCAATACCCAACCCTGAAGCATCCGTATATAAAGTAAACGGTACGCTTGGTTCTGGGATGGTCAAGATAGGTGCAGAGACTAGTCTTGACTTCAAAGTCTGAAAGCACTTCTCACACTCATCTGTCCATATAAATTTCTCTCCCTTCTTGGTCAATCTGGTGAGTGGAACAGCGATCCTGGAGTAATCTTCCACGAATCTTCTATAATAACCAGCCAACCCAAGAAAACTATGAATCTCTGCAACAGATTTTGGTGCTTCCCATCCTACTATAGCAGCTATCTTACTTGGATCAACCTTGATACCGTCTTCAGATACAACATGGCCCAAGAAAGCCACTTCCTTCAGCCAAAACTCGCACTTCTTGAACTTAGCATAAAGCTTCTCCTGTCTCAGTCGTTGTAGGGCTGCCCTCAAATGTGCTGTATGAGTCTCCATGTCCTTAGAGTAGATCAATATGTCATCGATGAATACGATGACCGAAGTGTCCAACATATCATGAAACACTCGGTTCATCAGTTCCATAAACGACGCTGGAGCATTGGTCAACCCGAAAGACATAACTAGAAACTCATAATGCCCATACCTCGTCCTGAAAGCAGTCTTCGGAATATCTCCGGCCTTGATCTTCAGTTGGTGATACCCCGATCGGAGATCAATCTTTGAGAAAACCTTTGCACCCTGCAACTGATTGAACAGATCATCGATTCTAGGCAAAGAATACCGATTCTTGATCGTCAACTTGTTCAGTTCACGGTAGTCAATGCATAGCCTTACACTTTCGTCCTTCTTCTTGACGAATAATACCGGTGCTCCCCAAGGCGATATGCTAGGTCGTATGAAACCCTTATTTAACAATTCTTGTAACTGGGTCTTCAACTCCTTTAACTCGGTAGGGGCCATCCTGTATGGTGCTTTGGACACCGACGCCGAACCTGGCATAAGGTCTATTACAAATTCTGTAGCCCTGTCCGATGGTAGACCTGGAAGCTCCTCTGGAAATACGTCTGGGAACTTCCGAACCACATCTATATCTTCCATCTTGAGTGATTCTGTCGTGAGATCAACTACAGACACTAGGTACCCTACTCCCCCTTCTCTAAGCATCTCTTAGCTTTTAGGGCGGAGAGAATCAGCTTCCGCTTCCTAGATAGCCTGATCCCAGTGAAGCTATATTCCCTTCCCTTTTTGTCAGTAAGCACAAGCTTCCTTTCACCACATAATAGGACGGCCGAATGGTGGCCTAGCCAATCCGTTCCCAAAATGACATCAAAGTCTGTCATCTCAAGTAGTACTAGGCTTGGTTTTAAGTCTCGGCCCTCAATACATATAGTACATGGTCCATAATATTCAGTCAAAGCCACTTCGACTCCTAGTGGAGAGCGAACTATCAAGCTTGGGTTCAAATGCTTGATTGGAAACTCCATTCGCTTCCCAAAAGAAATAGAAACAAAGGAGTGCATGGCCCCAGAGTAAAATAATACTCTGGCGGGTATACCAGCTACATTTACAATTCCTGAAATTTTCTATCATCCCTTAGTTCTATATGCGCATACACACAAATGAAAATAGATAAGCCAAATAGTAAGGGATAGAGTCATACCAGTGACCACATCAGGTGATGCTGCTACCTCTTCAGTGGTGACCTCATAAACTCATCCTTACTGGGGAGGTTGCTTCTTAGGTAGAGTGCAGGTCCTTGCAATATGACCCACTTGCTGGCAGTTGAAACATTTGATATTCGGGTTGAATCCGGCATTCTGTGGCACAGGTGGTGCGGTATTGTTCCTTGCAGGCACTGTAGCAGTCTGAGCCCTGTATAGGCCGAAGGGTCTGTTGTTACCACCACCCGAACTCTCACTAGCAGGTCTTTTCACTCCCCTGTTCTGAGCAAAGAAGCTGTCCCTTTGACTGGACTCTATCACCCTTGCAACCTGCACAGCCTCATTGTAGATCTTCTTGTCCAAACCCAAGATGTGCTCTCTGATGCTTCCACGTAGTCCCATGGTGAACCTACGTGTCTTGGCTCTTCCTCTTGCATACTCGCTGGTGCGAAGAAAAATAACTCCTCGTACCTCTACTGGTAGGCATCCACAGTCGACTGGGACTGCTTCAAATTAAGGAACTCCTTCTCCATTTGATCTCTAAAACTCTTCGGAAAGTATTTATCGAAGAAGGCAGCCTTGAACACTTCCCAATCAACCTGTGTATGCTTCGTCTCCAGATATGCCCGTGTAGAATTCCACCAAGCATTTGCATCTTCTTTCAACATGTGAGTGGCAAATAAAACCTTTTCCTCCTCTGTACATGTCATCAGTCGGAAGTTTTTCTCCATCTCTGCAACCCACTGTGCTGGCCACAATGGTCTCCCTGCCTTACTGGTGAACGATGAAGGCTTCAACTTCAGGAATCTATCCACCGCTCTGCTCAGATCATGCTGTCCCTGAGTGTTCATTCCGTACCATGGTGGTGGATACGGGTAGGCTCCCGGGTACGCAGAAGGCGACGGAAACTGATGCGGTGGTGGTATATTCGAAGCTTGATCCATCGGCCTTGGGCTACCCTGCATCGGCTGTGAAGAAATTTTCTCTCCAGACTCAGGCGTACCGTCAGTGGGAACCGAACCCGATGGCCTGAGCATCTTCAGTATCTCGCTCAGGAATTCCTTCTGCTGAGCTTGCATCTGATAGACCAAGTTTGTAACAATGGTCTCAGAATTCCTGTGGGGTGGGCCAGGTAAATTTTTCGGCACTTTTGGAACCTGTTCCTCCTCCACTTCCGGACTTGGCTCTCTAACATGGTCTTGTTCAACCTGTTCTTCCTCCAGGCGCATCCTGGCCTGATGACGCTTCCTATCCCTACGACCATTTCCTCCCACCATCTCAGACTATTCTGTTTGGATCTGAGAAGAAGACATAACACGTGAGAACCACAATAATAGTAGTGTTAGTCTTGAACAATACAAGGAGAAATAGTCGAAGAGTAAAATTTCAATTTGCATAATTTTTAAAATTTTTAAACAATTTTTTCTAGCTTTTCTGGTGCGTACCGGTCGCAACATACCGGTCGCACCTCTGTATACAGGGTTGCGACCGGTATAGTCGACCGGTCAAAATTAGAATTCTGACCGAGACATAGCGGTCGCATACCTGGGGAGATACCGGTCGACCGGTATAGCAAAACCGTCGACCGGTATGCCCAAATTGGCTTTAAAATCGTGAAAAAGTGAGAATTTTCTCACTTTTCCTTTCTTCCTTCTCTCCGGTGGCGATTTTCTGCTGGGTTCCGAGTTGCTACAGTCCGACTGGTGCTATTTGAAGCCAATTTCTTCCATTCAAGACCTAGCACATCGTCTCCAGGTAGGTCTCTTCCCTCTCTCTCATGTTTTTACAAATTTTCCATATCGTCTATATGTAGAAATTTAGGTTTTTCATTGATCGAGATGTTCCAACCGTAGGAACTCTTTTCCTTCAGCTTGGAAAGGGTTTAGGGACCCCCAAGAGCAAAAGCCCTCAATCGATTTGGGGTTTCACCAAACGGTTTTTATAAAAATCAAATTTTTACAACTTTTGACCTAGGTTTTCAAATTTTTTTCGAAATTTCTGATTTTTCTTAAATTTCTTGAAATTTCTCATTGTAATTGCCTATGATTGATTTGTCGAAGAGAGTGGGGGTTACGTAAGTCCTCCTCCCCATGTTTTTGGGTGAGTTTGAGGCTTTTTCCCAATTTACTGTCGTTATGCTGCCAAAATTTTGACAATTTCTAACATTTTCTTCTTGTTTTCTTTTGTTTTGTAGATTAAAAAAAATGGTTCCCCGACGTGCTCTTGGGAAACGTCCTCATGGCTCGAGCTCACGTGCTCCCCAGCTACCAGTTCCCCAACTTGACGAACATTGGTTTCATTCAGTAGAGGCACAAGCTCGATTTCCATGGTTCGATAACAAAAGCATAGAATCCGGGCGTCGGGTTAACTTGGAACAATTGGACCGGTTCGATGTAAGAGCGGCTTTCGGCAGGCTTGGTTGGTTGCCTGTCATTTCTTACACAGATACCACCCGTCCCAATCTGGTTAAGCATTTCTTTGCTAACCTGGAGCTGTACGGAGACGTTAACGATCCCAACCAAGGTAGGGATTTACGCATCTCTAGCTATGTTCGGGGTGTCCCCATTTCATTTAACACTCACCAGCTGGCCAACCTTCTAGGGGTTCCTAATGATGGAGACCTAGTATATTCCCCTCCCAAAGCGAAGGGCTATCTGACTGAGGATCTACGCCGAGAGATAGCAGATCAGATACTAAACCCTGGAGCTCCTATGAAGGCGGCTAGCTTGAGGCCTATACCTCGGGTATACAGTCGCATCATTCAACACAACATCGTGCCCTAGAGCGGCCACTATAGTGAGTTATCCCAGCTCACTCAGTACATTACTTATTGCGTCTGCACTGGGGAGCGGGTCTCTCTCCCATATCTCATCATCAGGACCATGCATCAGGCGACCCTGGCCGATCAAGCCAGTAACCTTCCATACGGTCGTCTCATTACCTTTCTACTACGTCGTCTGGGCGTGAGCATGAGAGGCGAGGTGACCGTTGAGGACACTATGACCTCCGACATAGACTGGGACGCCATTCAGAGGATGCAAATGGTTGATCTGCCAGTTAGCGATGACGAGTTGGAGGCTCTCCCTCACCCACTTGGGAGGGTAGCAGCTGCGGCGGCAGCAGCAGCAGTAGCCAATGCGGCCTATGCAGCCGAGCTCGGGCGTGATGATGACGAGGATAGAGCCGAGGGTGTACCAACGCCAGCTCCATAGCCTACATCTGCAGCACCACCATCTTCCTCTACAGCTGGGCTTTCTCATTCTTCCCCAAACCCGGTGTTGAGTATGTTAACTGAGATCCGGGACACCCAGAGGGTCATCCTAGAGTCTCAGCGAGAGATGGGTAAGGAGTTGGGACGTCTGGCTTGTAGCCTATGGGTGACTCAGGACCAGGTGCATTGGCTTAGGGTCGCTTACGAGCGAGATTTTGATATAGCGGACCCTATTCCTCCTAGGCCCCCTACCCCATGATTGTCCCTTTTAATTTCTTCTCTTTTGACTGTTTATATAACAGGGTAACCATCCGGTTTGTGGACTGTACCCTGTAGCACTATTTTTACTTGCTATACTTTTCTTATTAAATGAAAGATTTATGTTTCACCTAACTAGTGTATGTGCACATGTTAAGTTCCATATTTAAAATAGTACATTATTCTCTTTCTTAATCAGTCTCAGGTATCAAACAATGCTTAGGATGTGTTTGTATTAAGATTTTTTAAAATTTTTCCGAACTCAGTTCATCAACTTAGTTAAGTGTAATATGGTTTGTGGAACAGAGCCTGAGAGCTCTGATACCAAGTTGTCACACCCCAATTCTGATCCAACCAGAATGGTGTGAGTGAACCGTCATTGAACTAACGGTTCACACCAGGATCTCGAATAGGCCGTGTCCACTCATACAAACCATTACACATAACCACAATTAGAATATAAATAGTATAGCGGAAGTTTTTAAAATAGAATGAACTGAGTATCTATTGATAATTTAAATAAGTATCCAATTATTCAAATTCAATCATAAAATATAATATTCTTACAACCACTTAATCCAACTGAAAATAACTGAAAACAAATAAATAAAAGTCAAATCAAAGGTACATGCAGAAAGGGCACTCGCATGAAGCGTCATGCTCGTCCTCTCCTACCTGTACATCCAACGCCGCAACACCACCATACACCAGAGCATTCATATAGTCGTCCACAGTGTAACCTGCATCAACATCTAAAAACAATGTATATACAAAGGGTGAGCTCAAAACTTAGCTCAGTAAGACAATCAAACAGTTTCACAATATTATGCATGAATAACAATCATTTTATGCTGTGGTCTGGTTTTAAGTTTGCAATGTGCTATAGAAAGGTTTGGTGACCCCCGCACCTCTATACACAAGTGTGTGGCACCTCATGGATCACACCCCCATTGGCCCATATGCACCCATCATGGAATAGAAATAGAGCTAAGATACCCCCGTACCTCCCCTGATGCTCTACCCATACCAGTACCTAAGCCCCTACTGGCCAGGGCTCGCAAACTGGGCTCGCAACTAACCAATCCTATATGTCATCAATGTATGCTCTATCCCAGCACAGCCGTCTACGGCATAGAGATAGAGCTAAGGCATTCCCACACCTCCCCTGATGCCCTATCCGCAACCAACCCATTAGGATAGAAACAATACGCAGGTAGACCCTATCCCAACATAACTCCCTACGGCATAGAGATAGAGCTAAAGCATCGTGGACAAGCTAGCGTCAACCTCGGAGACCACAATGCCACATAACCATGGCCAGACCAACATCAACATCGGAGACCACCGTACCACGACCTTCCCCTGATGCCCCACCCGTACCAAGCATGTTAAGACAGAATACTACAAAAGATGCTAGTGTGAGGAGCGATCCCAGGCCCATGCCCCACTCCACACACTAACAAAAACAATCACATGCTTAACAATCACATCCTATCAATGCACGAACAATAATAATAACTGAAAGTAAAAGATGGCATGTGAGTATGCACAAACATCACATCATATATATTTAGGTGATTAACAAAGATTTACTGTCCATTAATTATTAGGTTTAGGTCAGATTCCCTTACCTGACGCTCGTTTGTTAGCTTGTTCCACGTCGCAAGATCCAAACGGGAAGTCACAAAGTCCTTCAATATTATTAGGGTTTCTTTAGAATATTTTTCTTAGGGTTTCACATTGGTCGAAAACCAACACGGTTACAAAATACTCTCACAGAGCTGACCGGTGGCATATACCGGTCGCAACTCTGTGGGGAAGACTGGTGACCGGTGTGGTCAGCCGGTCCCCACAGACTAGCCTCCCGAGGGATACCGGTGGCCACATACCGGTCGCACTATGTGCAACCGGTATAGTCAATCGGTATGTCTCCGAAAGACCATACATGGGTTTTTCGACTGCCGTCGATCATCCTCCATGGATTTCCAAGGTTTCTCCTATCCATTCTAAGTCTACACTTGGAGTTAGAGTTATCCCCAACTCATTCAAGTCTCGTTTTGATGAATATCATCTCGAAACTCGAATCTAGGGTTTGACGGCAACTTAGGGTTTATTGGCCAATTAGGGTTTTAGATCAATACCTACTTTGCATGGTATTGATCCACCCACACAACTATTCTAGAGTCATAGGGTAAGAAGAATGGTTAAAACACTTACCGTTGACTGGCGTAGCGTGAGCTTCGTCGAACGGTAATGGCAGCACCTTCTTCTTCTTCCTAGCTCCTTCTCCTTTCCAACCTCTTTCTCTTCTCTAGGGTTTGTGAGAGACAATGGAAAGGATTTGAGGAGGCTTAAAGGTGTATTTATAGGCTAGATTTAGGGTTTAGTAACCCTACTAGGATTAGGAAAGTCTTAGAATTTAAAATCAGGCAAGTGGGACCCTCAGAAGTCAATTTCTGGATTTCCACACTTAGCTGCGTAGACCTGACCGGTCGACCGGTACCAAGACCAGTACCATCGACCGGTCAACATAAAATTATGTTGATTCGATCGTCTTTGGTCCGATTTCATACCTGTTTGTCATCCGCTCGTCCTGTCTGGCCCAGTGATGATCGAAAGACCTGTCACGACATCAAAACCAAGGTTTAGACCAGGTTTACGGAGTACGGGTCTTACAGTAGGTATCTGAAAAAAGGACTCTCTATGGACAGTCTCTGAAGGCAAGGATTCTTCTTGGGTTTGGAGAACCATCCTTCGCCATAGGCAAATGGCTCTTCCCAACATTCGATCCCATTAGGTTTGGAGAACCATCCTTCGTTATGTCTTAAACTATCTTTCTTAGCTTTAATGACTGCTTGAACTTTGTCATCCCACCACCAAGACTCTCTAGGGAATGACGTTTTCCTTTCAATATACCTAGGACATCTTTAACAACTTTCTTAATACAAGCAGTCATCCCATTCCACATTGTACTTGTATGTCCCTCAAATTCCTACTTTCCTTGTTTGACCACATTATCAATAAAAGCTTTCAAAGTATTTCCTTTTAAGCTCCACCACGTTATCCTAATTCAAAAAACCTAACATTTCTTAAGATTCAGTGTAATGAAACACATATCCATGACCAATAATCTATGCTGAGTGGTTAGGCTCTCTCATTGTATAACTTTACAATCCTTACATAACAACCTATCGGACCTTCTAGTTAAAAATAAATCTATTTGGCTACTACGACACCCACTTTTGAAGGTGTCTATATGCTCCTCTCTCTTTCCAAAGTACATATTTACAATGGATAAATCATAAGCTGTGGCAAAATCTAAAATTAAAGTCCCCTCCCCATTCCTCACTCCAATAGTATATCCTCTTTGTACACCTTTATAACCTCTATGTTCTCTCCCTTCATGTCCATTCAGATCACCCCCTATTATAATATTTTCTACTTGTTTAAAACTTTGCACTAATCCATCCATGTGTTCCCAAAATTGTAGCTTACTACTCACATCCAATCCTATTTGGAGTGTGTAAGTGCTAATTATATTAATAATCTCTTTCTCCATCACCAAATTGATGGCTGTAATCCTGTCATTGTCTTTTAACATCCACCACATCATTTTTTAAAATCTTAATCCATTATTGTACATTTGACCCCACTCCATTGCTATTATTTTTATCTGCCATATGCCAACCTTTAAAGTCATCAAACTCCTTAGTTTTTTTAGCCTCCATTTAGTCTTTTGAATGCAAGTTATGTTAAACCTTCTTCTCCTTATAACATCTATCAATTTTAGACTCTTACCCATTAAAGATCCTAGGTTCCAAGATGTTAATCTAATCCTACGCTTTTGGAATAGCTTTTTTACCTGCATTTGTCCATGGTGCGAGAACCCTTGCCTATTTATCACCGTATTCGGCTACCGATGCGGCTGCCCTTGCCTATTTATCACTGCATCCGGGCATTGATGCAGCGGCCCTTGCCCATTTTTTACTACACCAGGGACCAGGTGTAACGCGTCATTTAAGAAGAACTCCCAAGCATTATGCTGAAAATATTTTGTTTGTAAATCCATGAGAAGGGTTAGGCTAGTTTTTTTTTTTTTTGTGCCAATACCAACTTGACGAACCAACCCAGCAGCAACATAACACTGTCATTTTGGAAAATGACAGTTCTCTTAAAAACATTCGAGTAAAATTGAGTTCTTAATGGTACAAGTTGCATTTCTGCAATCTATAGAATCTATTTCCAATCAGTGCTCAGATCTAAAGCAAACATTAGCACTCAATCATTTCAACTACTTTGCTAGAAAACTATATATTTCAGAACCTACACTGTAAGATGGGAGTGGGGAAGAAGAAGATATTACCAAAACTGGTATAAAAATAAATAAATAAAAAGTTGTTTGATTAAATAGCTACCTCAAGTTCAGTTAAATCAAACAGAAAAGCAATAAAGATGCAAGAAGAACTGGGGAAGTGAGGAAAGAATAATATAATAGGTGCTTAAGTCCCTATTATACATATATAGGGATTGTCTTATATTCTACAGATCAACATGCAATGGTGATGTTCTTACCAGTAAAAACCCTTCTTAGGTAGATATTATACATATATAGGCTTCGACATTTATCATTAGATACATAAGGAAGGTTTAAAGATTGCTTCAGAATAAAAACCCTTTGTTGGTTGTATGCCCATCCATGCTCATTGTGAAAAGCACATAATGGCCTCAGATTCCTATTTCGAGGCTCGACATTCATCTTGCCTGGCTTCTGGAATGATGTCTGGGACTCCTCCACCATGAGTATCTCTGCTGGAGTCCTCCGAAGGGGGTGATAGTCTTCGTACGGTTGAAAGTTCAGGTCTTCTGCCCTAGTGGTTTTTTTCCTTCTTTGTTATTTAAAGGGCTCTCCTTTGAAGGTTGGATCCCTCGGTTTTTCTCTTTGTTTTTTTTTCGAGGTAGGGAATGGAGGCTTCTCTACTGTCTCATCCTTTTTGGTGGCTAAGTTTGCCATGGCGTACTTCTCACACCACGCTTGCAATTCTTCTAGTAAGAGGGCTGTTTTTTGGCCAGTGAAAAGATGAGATTTCGATCCCTGATACCACCCTCGAGAGTGGTCTTGTATACGAAGTCTTAGAGGCGCCTGACCTATAGGGCCTCGAGGTTGAATCTGTCGAGGTAAGCTTTAAGAGTCTCGCATTCCTCCTGGAAGTAGTCCCTTAAGTTGTACGATGTCTTCCTCTGGCTCCATCAGCTTTGGATGTGACTCAGGAAGCTGGAGGCCAGCTCTTCGAAGGAATTAATCGTCTTTCTAGGCAGGCTACTGTACCAGAGTCTCCCGGCTAGTTTGAGTGTTACAAGGAAAACCCAACAGACTATTTTTTCCTGATATGTGTGGACTGCCATCTGCACCATGTATGAGTCGAGGTGGTGTTCAGGGTCGGTGGTTCCATCGTAGGCCTCGATGGTTGGCATGGTGAAGCCTCATAGGAGGCGAGTCCTCATGATGTGCTGGTAGAGCCTCTTGGATATATATATTTATATATATATATATATATATATATATATATATATATATATATATATATATATATATATATATATATATCGAGGGGGATTCGACCGACCCTCCTCCATCCTTTGTAGATGTGCCCTCAGGTCCTGGGACATTTCCCTCGATCTGGCGAGGTTGAGCCTCAACCACAACTTTTTATAGTTTGGCCGCATCCAATCTTGCTTAGACATCTTCTCTAAACGTTCCGAGGCTAGAACTCTGCTCACACTTCAATGAACACTTGTGATTAAGGTGCTGGAGGAAGACGCTTGGCTTGCCCTGTAGGATCTTCTTGGTACACCTCCCGCGGTTCTCCTAAATCGATGGCTTATCGATCCTTGGGCTCGAGGTTGGTGTGCCCCTGGGGCATTTCTCTAGGCAGCCTTTGCATGTGGAGGCACTTCCAGGTTGTTGCGCTGGTCCTATTGCCCCCGATGTTCAGGAATGCCTTGGTTCCTTTCTCGACGCCTTGCACCAAGTACAAGCTGTGCGTTTGTCGCTGTCGGCTGGTCCAACAATAGCTTAGTCAGAAGCTGGAGCTGGCATGCGATGTTGTCAAACTATTCCCTCGTTACATATTGAGGGGAGTCTGGAGGAGAGACATCTGCCTCGGGGCCAAAATTATCGACCGTAGGGATGTGGGCTTCATTTGCTCCTAAGGCACCCTCTGGGGGAGGTACACCCCGTAGGGGGTTAGCCCTTGGAGGGATGTTCCTCCCGGTGTTACTGTTGACCGATTATTGGTTGTTTATTCTTCTTCGGGATCTCGTTTTGATCATTGGCATTCACTAGGTCAAATACGCGAGTCGCTACAGATTCCCATGGATGGCGCCAAACTGTTGTAGTCTCAAACTAGATTGGTCTTTAGCTCGCTTAGACTTCTTGCAAAATGAGAAGAGGATACCATTGTGATGGTTGGATGGGGACACCTTTTGGCCACTCCGTTGCCTAAGTCAGTTCGAGGGACAAGCAGTATGGGACAGGTAAGAAGGACTGTCCCTTTGAATTAAAGGGATCCGTATAGCTAACTTGCTCTGAGCTTGAATGCTAAAAAAATGTTCGTATATTTACCTGGGTATGCTTCCTCTATTTATAGGCTGGGTGTGACCTGGATGTAAGAGCTGGACATGTCTTCTGCTGTGGCGGAATGTCCTCCCTGGAGCGTGATTTATGCCCATTGATTTAGAAATCAGGTGATCTTTTGTTGAGTTATTCGTATAGTGGCATCTCTGTCTTAGGACTCCTTTGACTTCCCTCTGGCAGATATCTGGGGGGGGGGGAGTTTGATCCTTGAGTTCATTTGATGTGGGTCTCACTCATACATTACAGTACAGCTGGCCTGTGATATGTGGATCTTTATGACAAGATCCACTTGGGGGGATGTTGAGACTGCTATGTTGAATAGCTATCGAGGCCTCCATATGGGTAGGAAACCAAGCTTCTGTCCTAGTGAGGCTCCGAGGTCCGCGGGATTGCAAGGCTCTGAGGCCATCAAAGGCTTGAGGCTCCGAGGTCTCTTGATAGTGACCTTGTATGGCTTTCATGATAGCAAGGCTCTGAGGTTTTTTACTATTCTCATGGGTGGCTCCGATTCATCAGGAGCTGCTTTTGTCTATGCCCTTTGAAGCTGGCGATGCGAGTGGGATCCTCCTTGTTTGGGCTCCAATATATGCTTGTCGGGATCCGATTGAGGGAGGCGTATCCCCCTATCAGATGCCCCTTGCCCTCGCCTTCTTCTTGAAGGTGGGGAGGGCAATATGTCCTTTCCTTCTACTTCCGAGGCTTCCGAGACTGCTTCATGAAGAAGTATAACGGTTACCTTTTGAGCGGGATTTTCAAAATTCGAGCTGCAGGTCCTACTACCCTCTTTATTTTCTGTCGATTGTTCTATCATGTCATAAACGTGGCCGTTGCGGAGCTAGTGGGGTGAAGCCAGGTGTATTCTAGCTTTTTCAACATGACAATTATAGCCGTTTTCGTAGATTACTAGGTCATTATGACCTACGTTCAGATTTTTATCCGAACGTATGGTCTTTAAGTATTGTTCATCATCTTCTTCTTCTTCTTTCTGCCTCCTTTAAGATCTTTTCTGGTTTTTCTTGCTGTTCCTTCCCTATTTTTCTCCACACTACTCTCTATCGGTTTTCATCACAAACAAGTATGGGCAGGTTTAGGAAACCTAGCAGTAGAGAAGATACTAACCCTGAAGAGGAAGCTCAGGGCTCGGACGCTGCCAGGCGACGTGGCCAGGTTTCCAACTCTGCTGCCATCCCTCTTGTCATTCTTGAGGAAGGAAGGGGTTGGCATAATGAGGTCTGCAGGGCTAGGGCTTTTCAACTTGCCCAAATACAGGCAGCAAACCCTGGCCCCAACAGTTTTCTAGGGTCCCTTGTGGTACTAGCTATGCTGCCGGTAAGATACCCAGCCGAATGACTTAGGATTGCCTAGATGCCCATAGGGAGATTTATAAGGTCCCTGAGAACTTTGCCTTCATGTTACCAGAGCCCGAGGATCAGATGTGTACTCCTCGCAATGATGCCGTTGTGGTATACGAGGAAATATTCTAGTTAGGGTTTCGGCTTCTTCCTCCTCCCTTTTACTTCGAGCTGTTGGATAGCTATGGGTTAGCACCCTCGCAGATTACCCCCAATGGGTGACACAAGATTACCAGCTTTTTGGCTCACTCGAGGATGGGTTGTTTGCCCACCGAGGTCGCTCTTTTCAAGAAGTTCATATGTCTGGTCTCTAGAACACCTACAACTGGGGATGGCTAGTATTACTTCCAACGTCGGGGTGATACGTCTTATGCCCCGGCCAAAGATGTCATCATTTCGCACCACAATTAGAAGTTCAACTTCTTTTTTGTCTCTTGGACTCCCCTACCTAAGGACACCTGGCCTCGCAACATCTGGTCCAAGGTCGTCTTAACTGTAGTCAATACTATCCCCTTGATTGGCCAGGACTTGAAAGAGTTCTTCAAGGCAATCTTCTCTGTTCCTCCCCCGTCTATAGAGCAGTTGACTGACCTCACGTTCCTTTGGAATACTGGGCTGGGTAAGCCCCATTTTTACAACTAAGTTTGTCTTTTTATATTATTCGGTGTTTGACCTTTCTTTCTTTGATTGAAAAGGGACATCGGCTTGGAGGATCTCGCTGTCGTCCTTATGGCTGAGAGCCCGTCGAAGGAATCTGACGCTCCCAAGGCCCAAATTTTAAGGGACTCTTAAGAGGGTCTAGACGAGCTTACCGGGCCTGCAGAGGTGACTGGAGATCCTTCCCCTGTCATTGTTTTTTCACCTGAGCAGATGGTTGCCGCAGTTGAAGGTGGTGTTGAGGTGATGGGGGTTGAGGGGGAGGAAGACACGGAGCTTTGGACTTGGGAGAAGAGAAAACGTCGGCATGAGGAGAGGTCCAAGAAGAAGAAGAAAAAGAATAAGAGATCCTCCAGAACCGAGGGGGAGCCTCGAGGTACATCCACTTAGCCTTTTTTTTTTTTGGCTTTCTATTTTCCCTTATCAGTTTGGTCTTAACTTTTTTTCCCCTATTTAGCTACTGACCATGCTCAGGACCTATCTAAAGAGTTCATTCATCCTGAGAACATAAAGGATGACGTGACACCTTTTGTGCTTGAGGTCAACGTATCCACTTGCCAGTTAGCCCTACGAGCTCCTACCATGGTGAAAGAGCTCATCCGAGCTATGAGACCCCCTGTGGATGAGTTCAATTATGGCAAGATGTCACTCAACGAGGCTTTCCACTGCGAAGCCTGCCATCACATTGAGGTAATTACTGTCGTTGTTGTTTCTTGTCCTTAGCCATTTTCTATGCCTTGACTTTCTCTTTTGGTTGCAGACTGGTCATTTCCTACATCGAGCTTAGGAGGCTTTTATTGACCTCGAAATCAGGCTAAACTTGGCTCTCCAGTGGATTTCTACCACGGAGACTCACCGTGACGAGGCCTACACCCTAGCCAAAGAGTATCAAGAGGAGACACTGAAGTCTCAAGGTCAGGAAAAGGATCTCGAGGAAGAGGTTAAGAAGTTGAAGATGAACCTTGTTGAGGCTGAGAATGAGAAGACCACACTTTGGCAGGGGAAGGATGATGCTGAGGATAAAGCCAGGGAGGATCGAAGGTCGTACGAGGGTCTAAGGGAGACTAGCGTGCATCTTGAGGAGGAAGTTCGGAACGCCAAGGCCACTGTTAAAGCAACAAAGAAAATTATCGAGGATGAACGCATTGCTCACAGTGCTGCTTTGGTAAAGCTCGAGGCTGCTTCTGAGGTTAGAGTTCTAGAGGCAGGGAAAAAAGCCTTAGAAGATTTCAAGACTGGGATGGAGTACATGAAGATTGTGACGGAGTCTTTGCTTAAGCTGGTGATGCCAATGTTGACCGAGACCCGTGACTCTGTTTGGGCCACATATCCTCATTTCGACCTCTCGCCAGTTAGTGCTTTCAAGACGTTTCTTAGATCCATAGCTTCTCCGAGGGTGTCACCACTCCTGACACCCCCTTCTTCTTCTGGTCAGCCTACCTCCCTACCTCTGGAGGATACTCTCGATCAGTCTGTTTCAATACCTCTTGAGTCGACCCCTCAACTTAGCCAAGTTGAAGAGATCTCTCAAGTTGAAGTGCCAGTTCTCCCTTCTAAACAAGTTCCCCCCCACGGCCGAGCCATGAAAAGAAGTTGAAATTTGAAAAAGGAATTTTTTTTGTATGTATTAGCTCTTTTTTTTTTTTATTTAAATGAACAAGCTTTTTCTTTTCAACTCTTGTGATTTTTTTATGTTCTTTGAGATTGACATTTGAAACCAATATTTTATCTGTACTTAGGATAATTATCCACCCTCCGAGCTTCGAGGCCCTTGGGGTAGCCGAGGGTGTCGAAGATAATTTGTTTCAATTAAGGTTCACGTCCATAGAGTTGACCCTTCAACCTCGAACTGGTGCTAAAGCCAATATTTTATCCATACTTAAGATAATTTTCCACCCTTCGAGTTTCAAGACCCTTGGGGTATCCGAGGGTGTTGAAGATAGTTTCTTCCAATTGAGGTTCATTTGGCCTCGAATTGGTGCTAAAGCCAATACTTTTTCCTTACTTACGATAATTATCCACCCTTCGAGCCTCGAGGCCCTTGGGGCAGCCGAGGATGTCGAAGATTTTTCCTCTATGCTAAGTACACCATATTTCTTGTAACCAAGCATCTTTATTGATTTTTACTTGATTTACAACACTTTATGAATACAACTTTCATAAATTCGATGCATTCCACGTCCTTAGGACAGCCTCGCTGTCCATTCTTTGTAGGTGGTATGCCCCTATCCTCGTTGTCTTTATCACTTTATTTGGTCCTTCCCAGTTTAGAGGCAACTTTCCTTGTCTTGTTGGTTCCGAAGCCGAGGCCTTCCTCAGAACTTGGTTGCGTACTTGGAACAACTTCTCCTTTATTTTCTTGTTGTAGTGATTGGCTATCCGAGCCTGGTATGCGACGTTCTTGAGGTGGGCTGCCTCCCTTACTTCTTCTAGGATGTCGAGGCCTATCAACATATTTTCTCAATTTGTCTCTTCATCAAAGTTTGCTGTTCGAAATTACCTATGGACGACCTCGATGGGTATAACAGCTTCTACCCCATGGCTAAGCATGAAAGGTGTTTCTCCTGTGGGTGTTCTGCTGGTTGTCCTGTATGACCAAATGATGCTCAGGACCTCGTCCACCATTCTTTTTCTTTTCTCTGTCAGCCTGTCTTTTAATCTACTTAGAATTTCTTGATTTATCACTTCTTCTTACACAATCCTTTTCTTTAGACCCTCGAGGATGGTTCTGTTGGTGACCTTGACTTGTCCATTTGATTTTGGACGGTGCACCGAGGTAAAGTGCTAGGCGATCCTGTACTGTTTACGGAAGCCTCAAAATTTTTTGGAATCGAACTGCTTTCTGTTGTCTATAACCACTGCCTGTGGTATCCCGTATCGATAAATGACAAAAAGTTAGAGGAATTTGGTTACTTTTGAGGCTGTAATCTTAGGCATTGGCTCCACTTCTATACACTTGGTGAAGTAGTCAATGGCCATAATCAGGAATTTATTCTACCTCAACCCCGTGGGGAATGGCCCTAGAATGTCCGTCCCCCATATGGCAAAGGGAATCGGGCTTGCTATGGGCTGCAATGGTGCGGCTGGCTGGTGGTGGACTTTGGCATGCCTCCAGCATTGTATGCACTTCTTTACGTATTCCTCGCATTATTTTACTATGCTGGGGAAGTAGTAGCCGTATCTAATTAGCTTTTGTGCCAGAGTCCATCTTACCTGATGATTACCATAAAATCCTTCATGTACATCTACGATGGCTCCTCTAGCCTCGGAGGGTCGTAGGCATCTTAGCAGAGGTAAGGAGAAGGCTTTTTTGTATAGCACATCTTCATATATGTTGTACCACATTGATCTGGTCTGTATGTTTCTTGCTTCTTTGTGGTCATTTGGGGGTATCCCATTTTTCAAGAAGTCCAGGATCGGATCCATCCAGCAGGGCTCATCAGCGATCATATTGACCTTGGCCTCAGGGGCGATGTAAGACCCACATGCCATGAACCCAGTCTAACCTTACATTCTCTTGTTGTGAGCGGTCTTCCCATCATAATCAGCTTAAGTGAACCAATTGTATAAAGAAAAGACAACATGAGGTAAGCAACAAGTCAAATTTAGTTGGTGTGGTTGACTGTTTAAGTTTGTGTGGAAGCAACTAGTCAAAAACTAAAAACCAATAAATTTTGGAAGTGCGGTGGCATTTTTTAGGGGTACATTTGCACGTATGATCGACCATATTGAGACCGAACAACGTATAGTCGACTGTTTTGAAAATGTATGATCGACAGATTATGCGACAGCACCATCAACCGTACGAACCCAGAACCAACTCCATGTTTAGGAAACTTTCTTAATTTGAGGAGGTCTCTTTCCTAATTAAAAGATGACTTTATACGGAGGTTTTTCTCTATATAAAGGACGTCCCTTAGCCTCTCTCACTCTTTTAGAACCCAAATTGAAACTCTAAACCTAAGAGAGAAGGAGAGAGAGGAAGAGAAGGAGAAGGAGATTTGGAGAAGAAAGCTGAGAGGAAGGTTTTGCAGAGAAGAGTTCTATCTCTCTACAGCAAGCTTAAGGCATGGACTTGACTCTGTAGGGTAGATCAGATAGAATAGGTTTTTTTTTAAATTGATATATGGAACCTAATACAATGATTCGATTATAGATTTTCTATGGGAAACTAAAAAGAGTAGGGTAGGGATAATTGATAAGGATAAACTATGATTAAAGGCCATAGGATGATTTTAGGATGAATCCCATTGATGAGCCAAGAGGAGGAACTCGTATGAGAAGTAAAAAATAACCTGACTACGTATGGTCGCAGCTATGGTCGACCATAGGATGACCAGAGTATCGACCACAGCCATTCCGAAAGAATTCAAAAAACGTATGCTCACAGGTACGATCACATATAGTGCGACCATAGGGTATCGATCGTACGTCGTTCGATGGCATATATTGTGACCACAGGATCGACCGTAGGGTATCGACCATACGATAATGGCAAGTATATTTTGATACCAGATATGGTTTTTGACTATCATAACTTGGTAAACTTGAACCCTAACTTAAATACATTAATTATTTAAGTTCCTAATAGATTCAAAGTGACTTTCAAAGCTTAGAAGATGAACAAACATCAATCAAAGGTGAGGGAACAAGACCTAAATTGATTAGATAATAACAAACTATTTTATGTTATTTGTCTAATGCAATGAATGATTATTTGCTTGTATGCTTGTAATGTGCATCTCACATGTCATCCAAAATTACTGCTATTTGATGCGTGTCGAGCGCTCAAATTAAATTACCTTACTTTGAAACGTAGATAGTAGCAAGTAAGGGTTGAACCCACAAGGATTGTATGATCAAGATTAAAATGTTTAATTAACCTAAAGAGAGAAAAACAAATGAAAATGAAATAAGACTCAGAAAATAACCAATTGTTGTATTAAAGTAGATTCTGATTTATCTTATTAGCCCAACTTCATTGGCTATCCTACGTATGGAGGGGGGTATGTTTGCAATAGAAAAGAACAATAATTAATTATCTAAAATGCAAGAAAAAAGAGCAAGGTAATATAAATATCAAAGATTAAACCAATAAGAGAAAGGTTCGGTCAAAAAGATACTTACACCATCTTCGTAAACTTATTCATTGACATAAAGGATAATCAATTCCAATTAAATAATCAATCAAGAAAATTAGGACTAGGCCTAAAATCTTTAGTCTTTCCTTAAGATTGGTCTATTAAAAGATAGCTTATTAATAGTATCCTTACTCTTAAATCAATCTCAAGACTAGGCTCTCGTTTTGATTCAGGAATAACATTAACAATTAGAAAGACAATTGAAATTAAACGTTAAGCACACACCAGCATGGTTTAATTACTTTAATCTGATTTCTCCTAGGAATATAACATTAACTTGTCCATTAACATCAATCCCCATTGCCGCTGACATAGAATAATCAATTGATAGCAATCCAATTCTAATCTAACAATCGATTAGATAAATAAATCAATTAGTAGTACTCCTAATCAATCCATTCATCAATCATTCTATACATAAATTGAAAGAAAAATAAATATTCAATTAAAAATCAATAAATAAGAACAAGTCTCATAAGTGTACAATGATGGATTCAGCTCCGTCTAACCGAAGATAAGAAAGTTAGCCACACATGACTTCTTCAAGAACACAAGAATAAAAGAAAGAGAGTTGTTCTTCATCCACTGTCTTCTTTCTCGATCACTCTTGGTGATCTTTACATAGGCTTTACATTTTTTAAATAGCCAAAATACAAGACTAAAATTGGTATGCCTAGATTTGACAACCTTATTACATGGAAATAAAAATTAAACAAAATCCTCATTCCTAAATTAGATGAACATCATTCCATTATTAAACAATTGCCACCCCCAAATCTACCAAATTTTATAAGATTCTATAGTTGTGTATATTCTCCTCAAGATTTCCAACAATCAATCAAGGTTTTCCAATAGTGAACCTTCCGTGTGTAACAACCTTCCTTCTCTGGTTTTGATTTGGATCAATTTTCCAGATCATATTTTAAAACCACATTTGGAAGCCCAAACGAACTCTTTCCATGTCAGAATCCTACATGAAATTCAAAACGTTAATATTGAGAGTGCTAGAATTTTTTCATCTTTTATTAATTAATTAACAAGATTTCTAAAATATACCAAACTCATAAAATAAATTCTATTAAGCTCAATAAGGTATAAAACACCCTAAAATCATAATGTAAAAGGAATAAAAATGTAAAATTATACACTTATCAAATCCCCCCACACTTAGCCTTTGCACGTCCTCGGGCAAAATAAAATAAAAAAAATCCTAAACTACTCTATTTTGTAGGAACCACGATTGCACTTAGCATGTACAACAAGCCATTGAACCCTTAGGCTACCCCTAGTAGACGAGTTGTGTCTCGTGAGGGTTTGCAGTGAATCTACCCACAAAATTCAAAGAAAAATATTTTTAGGTTTGACAAATTACAAGAATTAAATAAAACTTTAAGTACTCCACAGTTATAACTCATAAACAGAATTAAACTCAATAGACAACTTAAATCTTTGATAAGATACAATAACTTCATTTTAGTCACCATCTTCAACAAATTCATATTAATATGCATCTATAGTGTGAAGTGATGTAACTCAATTAGTAAGGGGCTTTACAGTATACTTCAAGAAAAATAACACCCTTTTTTTTTTCCATCGACTTGTGCAATGTCCATTTTCTTAGGCTTTCTAAGTTACCCATGTAGCAAGTGTTGGGTCAGTGACTCCCAAACTAGTTGGCTTTAGGGCACTAGGTGTAGAGACACCCCTAGGACTTAATAACTCAAGTAACAAAGGCCATAATATCAGAAAATTAGGAAGTCAATTTTTTTCCATCCACACTTAAAACTTTCATTGTCCCCAATGTAAGGCTAAATGCAAAGAAAAAGACAAAAACAAACATAATATCTATGAAAATAAAAAGAGAACTCCCAAGCAGCGCTTTTGTTTAACATCATTCGCTCGACTCTGTAGATTTCCTCAATCTGAATAAAGTGGATCTTCTAAGTCCATAGCTTCCTCAACCAACGAGTTAACTTGAAAACCTTCAAGGTAAGGTTTAAGTTTATATCCATTGACCTTGAAAAATCTTTTGACTGTCCAAACTTTGAATCTCAACTGCACCATGTGGAAAGACATTAATAATAATAAAAGGACCAATCCAGCGAGACTGCAACTTACCAGGAAATAACCGAAGCCTTGAATTATAAAGGAGCACTTTTTGTTCGACAACAAATTATTTCTTAGAAATCATTTTATCATGAAAGGCCTTCGTCTTTTCCTTATAAATCCAAGAGTTCTCATAAGCTCCATTGCGAATCTCCTCTAACTCCTGCAATTGCAACTTTCGTTGCTCCCCCGCCTTATCCGTCTCCATGTTACACTGCTTAATTGCCCAGAATTCCTTGTGCTCCAATTCCACCGGTAGATGGCATGCTTTTCCATAAACCAACTGATATGGAGGCATCCCTATAGGTGTCTTATAAGCAGTCCTATAAGCCCATAGTGCATCGTCAAGTCTTGTACTCTAGTCTTTCCTATTTGGATTAATTGTTTTTTCTAAAATTAACTTCACCTCTCTATTAGATACCTCGACTTGCCCATTAGTTTGTGGATGGTAAGCAGTTGAAATCTTATGGGTTACAACATACCTCTTAAGTAGTGCTACTACAGTGCAGTTACAAAAGTGAGTCCCTCTATCACTGATCATTGCCCGTGGGATCCCAAACCTAACAAAAATGTGAGACTTGACAAAATTTGCATCCACTTTAGAATCATCAGTTCGGGTGGCTTTTGCTTCCACCCACTTTGACACATAATCAACAGCAAGTAAAATATAAACATTGCCAAAAGAATTAGGAAAAGGACCCATAAAGTCAATGCCCCAAACATCAAAGATTTCACAAATAAGTGTGGAGGTTTGTGGCATTTGGTCCCTATGGGCCACATTACCCGAGTATTGGCAATGAGTGCATGACTTACAAAATATATATGCATCATGAAATAAAGATGGCCAAAAGAAGCCACATTCAAGCACTTTTCTTGCTGTTCTTTTAGGATCGAAATGTCCACCACATGTATATGAATGACGAAAGATAAGAATGGATTCAAATTCAGTTTCAGGTACGCACCTTCTTACCATTTGGTCTGAACATTGCTTCCAAAGATAAGGGTCATCCCAAATGTAGTACCGAGCATCACTCTTGATTTTCTCTCTTCGTACTCTAGGTAGCTCTGGTGGTAAGGTTTTAGTAGCCAAATAATTGACTAAATCTGCATACCAGGGCACTACATTTGTTACCTTAAGTAGTTGTTCATCCGGGAAGAAATCTTGTAATGGTATCGCATCACCCTCCTTAACCACCTGACTGAGATGGTCTGCATCTAAATTCTCAGCTCCCTTCTTGTCCTTAATCTCTAAATCAAATTCTTGAAGAAGAAGGATCCATCTGATCAATCTTGACTTAGATTCCTTTTTCGTCAGCAAATGCCTAAGAGCTGCATGATCGAAATAGACAATAACTTTAGTTCCCAATAAATAAGATCTAAATTTATTCAAAGCAAAAACTATAGCCAATAAATCTTTCTCCATTGTGGAGTAGTTACACTGTGCTTTAGTTAGTGTCCGTGAGGCATAATAGATAGCATGAGAAATTTTCCCTACACATTGGCCCAAAACAGCCCTAATAGCATAATTGCTAGCATCACACATTGTCTCAAATGGGAGTTTCTAGTTCGGTGATTGAATCACTGGGGCTGTTGTTAGCAGTTCTTTGAGCTTGTCAAAAGCTCTTTTGCACTCATCATTAAAGTCAAACACCACTTCCTTTTGTAAGAGTTTGCATAAGGGCAATGAACTTTTCGAGAAATCCTTGATGAAGCGCCAATAAAAGCCTGCATGTCCAAGAAAGGAATGCACTTCCCACATAGTTGTGGGGTAAGGTAAAGATTGAACAAGATCTATCTTTGCTTTGTTAACTTCTATACCTCTAGAAGATATCACATGACCTAAAACTGCTCCTTGTGTTACCATTAAATGACACTTCTCAGAATTCAAAACAAGGTTAGTTTCTATGCACCTCTTAAGAACAAGTGTAAGGTTATCCAAGCATGTATCAAAAGAGTCTCCATAAACAATAAAGTCATCCATGAAAACTTCTATAATGTTCTCTACATAATAAAAAAAAATGCTAACCATACACCTCTGGAATGTGGTTGGGGCGGTGCAAAGACCAAACGACATTCGTCGGTAAGTAAAGGTACCAAATGGGCAGGTGAATGTCGTTGTCTCCTAATCTTCAGGTGCAATCACAATTTGATAGTAACCTAAATAACCATCAAGAAAACAATAGTACAAATGACCTGCTAACCTCTCCAACATTTGATGGATAAATGGAAGAGGAAAGTGGTCTTTAGGAGTTGAAGCATTCAATTTCCTGTAATCAATACAAACACGCCACCCATTTTGTATCCTAGTAGGGATTAACTCATTATTTTGATTCTTAACAACAGTTATGCCCATCTTTTTAGGTACCACCTGAACTGGACTTACCCACTTACTATCAAAGATGGGATAGATAATTCCAACACCAAGGAGCTTTAGTATCTCCTTCTTCATAACTTCCATCATAGGAGGGTTGAGTCTACACTGTGCTTCTCTAATCGGTTTGGCTCCCTCCTCAAGAAGTATGCGATGCATGCACATGGCCGGACTGATTCCCTTAATGTCGACTATTGTCCACCTAATGGCTGTCTTATGGTCTCTCAAAACTCGAATGGGTTTCTCCTCTTGTAGCTTGGTCAAGTCCCTTGCTATTATCACAGATAACGTCTCATTGTCTCCTAAGTAGACATATTTGAGATGGTCTGGAAGTGGTTTCAGCTCAACAATAGGTGCATGCACAATGGAAGGTAACAACTTTGTATGAGATATAGACAACTCAATGTGAGCAACATCATATCTTTTTGGAATTGGGGGTAAGACCTGCAATGCCATCAACATCTTCTTTAATTCAACATTTAACACAAATTCTAAATTGAAATCCATGCTATTCAAATGTTTGCTAATGGACACAATCAACTCATCTTCACCATTTAATTCAAAAACTTGCTGTACCATAGAATCAATTACATCAATAGCAAAAACAGAATTTATATCACTAGGATACCTCATAGCCTCAAAAATATTAAAGCAAACTATCTCTCCATCAAATTTCATAGATAAGGTACCATCATGAACATCTATTTTTGTTTTAGTAGTCTTTAAGAATGGTCTACCCAATAAAAGAGGTGTAGAATTATGAGATGAGTCATCCTCCATTTTTAATACATAAAAATCAGCAGGAAACACCAATTCATTAACTTGAACTAACACATCCTCAATCACACCTTCAGGATATACATTTGATCTATCAACTAATTGAATAGTTACACTAGTTTCTTTTAAAGGTTCTAGATTTAATGAAGCATATATTGAATAAGGCATGACATTAATTGATGCTCCTAAATCTAACATACCTCTATTGAAATTGGTGTTACCTATTTTGCATGGGATAGTGAATGTACCTGGGTCTTTACACTTAGGGAGAAGCTTCCATTAAATAATAGCTGAGACATTTTCACCCATACTTACCTTTTCATCTCCTTTTAATTTCCTCTTGGATGTGCACAATTCCTTGAGAAATTTAGCATACCATGGCACTTGCTTAATTACTTCAATAAGAGGTATATTTATCTCTACCTTTTGAAAAATCTCAAACATCTCCTTTTCTTTTTCTTCCTTTCTAGATTGAGCAAACCTGCTAGGAAAAGGAGGCTGAATAGGAATAGAAGAAATAGAAGGTTTAGAGTTTACCCCAGATGAGGAAATAGATGTCAGAGCTGATTTTGAGGTCTCTTACTCTTTTTTTTTCTATATTCTCCACTTCTTTTCCACTTCTCAAGACTATGGCATTTGCATTTTCCTTCGGATTCACCATCGGTTGCGAAGGTAGCTTTTCCGAGCCTCGAGCCTCTAGTTTACTCATTGAAGTGACCAGTTGGTTTATTTAAGTCTCCAAGTTCTTTATACCTGCTCTTGTTTCCTGTTTAAATTGTAATGAATCATTGGCAAGTGTTTTAACAATATCTTCCAAGGTCATACCTGAACTTAAAGGTGCTTGTTGTCTGGATTGAAAAGGTTGTTGGCCTTGTTGATACCCATACTGACGATTGGGGCCATCTTGATTACCATAGCTGAGATTTGGGTGATTCCTCTATTCTGGATTGTAAGTATTTGAGTATGGAACGTACTTATGTTGAGGCTGTCCTGGAAATCCACCCACAGTATTTGCTTGCTCTGTAGATTCCTCTTGAAGCGTGGGACACATATCAGTTGGGTGTCCTGCGATGTAGTAAATTTCATAAGTTTGAACCTATTGTACCTTATCCACAACCAATTGACGAACAAGTGAAGACAATTCTATAATTTTTAATTCAAGAGAAGTAGTGTTTACCTCATCAACCTTGTTCGATGGAGGGTTATTTCTTATACCAAAT
The DNA here is from genome assembly GCA_028583415.1 of Protea cynaroides. Taxonomy (NCBI): domain Eukaryota; kingdom Viridiplantae; phylum Streptophyta; class Magnoliopsida; order Proteales; family Proteaceae; genus Protea; species Protea cynaroides. The sequence goes on from CM053273.1 coordinate 43,304,303, forward strand.
TGTTGAGAGTTAGCAGCCATATTTGCAATCAAATTACGGGCTGCCCTTGGAGTTTTATCCACTAATGCTCCTCCACTCGTTGCGTCAATCATACCCCTATCAGTATGAGAAAACCCTTCGTAGAAGTATTAAATGAGTAATTGCTCGCTAATTTGGTGATGAGGATAGCTGGCGCAGAGCTTCTTCAATCACTCCCAGTATTCATAAAGTGTTTATCCATTATATTGCCTAATACCGTAGATTTCCTTTCGAATATTGGCTGCCCTTAAAGCTGGAAAATACTTCTCTAAGAAAAGCTGCCTCATCTCATTCCATGTGGTAATGGATCCTGATGGCAAGTAATAAAGCCAATCTTTTGCATTGTCTGCTAATGAGAATGGAAACGCCCTTAGCTTGATTTGCTCCACAGAAATTCCGGTTGGTTTCATGCTCGAACATACCACATGGAATTCTCTTAGATGCTTGTATGGGTCATCACCTACAAGACCACGAAAAGTAGGATGGAGATGGATTAGACCAGATTTAAGTTCAAAGGCAACATCGAGATTAGGATACTCGATGCAGAGTGGTTATTGGTTCGGATTAGGAGCCACTAACTCCTTAAGAGTGCGGTTGTTGTTGTCTGCCATTTCTTCAAAGTCTGAATTACTAGTGCTGCGAGAAGCTAAATCAATGGCTACGTTGTTGCCTGGTGAAGAATTTTTGGTTGTCTTTTTACTTTCTCTCCTTAGCTTATGCAGAGTTCTTTCTATTTCTGGATCAAATTGCAATTCTCCCGAATGAGAAGATCGGGTCATTCACTTAAGAGAACAAGCAGATAGACAAATAATAAAAAAATCAATTAAATAACCAAACAAATCAACTTAATCAAAATAATCCCCGATAACGGCGCCAAAATTTGATGCTTCTCAAGTGCTCAAATTAAATTACTGTACTTTGAAACGTAGATAGTAGCAAGTAAGGGTCGAACCCACAAGGATTGTATGATCAAGATGAAAATGTTTAATTAATCTAAAGAGAGAAAAACAAATGAAAATGAAATAAGACTCAGAAAATAACCAATTGTTGTACTAAAGCAGATTCTGATTGATCTTATTAGCCCAACTTCATTGGCTATCCTATGTAAGACCCGCACTCCATGAAACCGATCTAAACCTTTCATTCATGTCGTAACAGGTCTTCCAATCATCACCGGGCCTGACGGGACAAGCGGATGACAACTAGGTATGAAACAGACTATAATTTAGGATGAAATTTTCATACCGGTCTTGGTACCGGTCGACCGGTATAGCCTGCGCAGCAGACCACTTAGATCCAGAAACGGATCTCTGTAGGTCCCACTTTCTAAATTTCAAACCCTAGGACTTTCCTAACGTAAGGGAACTTCCTAAACTCAACCCTAGCCTATATAAGGACCCTTAAACCTCCTAAAATCTCTCTCATTGATCTTTACAAACCCTAGAGAGGAGAAAGAGGTTGAAGAAGGAGAAGAAGCTAGGAAGGAGAGGGAAGAGCTGCCATTGCCGTTGGACGAAGAACTCTCTACCGCGAACCAACGGTAAGTGCTTAAACCTTCCTCTACTTTAATCATTCTAGAATGGTTAGTCATGATTGGATCAATACCATGCAAAGCGAGGTATTGATCTAAACTATATTTTGTCGACAAACCCTATATAGTCGGTAAACCCTAGATTCAAGTTCTAGGTTGAAAATCATCGAAACTAGGACTTGAATGGAGTTGGAAACATCTCTAACTAATTGCTTAGACCTAGAATGTATAGGAGAAATCCTAGAATCAATAGGAGGTGACCGACGGAAGGCGAGAACCGGATGTATGGTCTTCCGGAGACATACCGATCATACCCTATGCGACTGGTACCTGCGACCGGTATCTCTCGGAGGTTGGTCTGTGGGGACCGGTCGACGATACCGGTCGCACCTTTCCCCATAGTGCCACGGTCGGTACCTACGACCGGTCTGCTCTGTGAGAAGTGTTTTGACCTTATTGGTTTTTGACCCACGTAAACCTTAAGAAAACTATTCTAATTTAACCCTAACATCGTGTAGGACCCTGTGATAGCTAGTTTGGATTCTGTGCCGTGAAGCAGGTTATCAAAGAAGCGTCAGGTAAGGGAATCAGACCTAGACCCTAATAATTTAATAACAGTAAAACATTATTAATAACTTTGACTCTGTGGACTGATGTTTGTGCATACTCGCATGTCATCCTTTACTTTCAGTTATTATTATTGTTCATGCATACTCGCTATGCTAGGATGTGACTGTTAGGCATGTGATTGTTTTCGTTGGTGTGTGGAATGGAAAGGGCCGGGGGTCTGGGATCATTCCTCACACTAGTACCTTTTCGTATCGTTCTGTCTTAGCATGCTTGGTGCGGGTAGGGTATCAGGGGGAGGAAGTGGCACTGTGGTCTCTGGCCTCGCCACTAGACTCTAGCTCTATCTCTATACCAGAGGGAGCTGTGCTGGGATAGGCCCTACTATGATGACATATAGGATTGGTTAGTTGCGAACCCAATTTTCAAGCCCTCGCTAATAGGGGCTTACGTGTTGGTATAAGTAGGGTATTAGAAGTGTTGGCGGTGTTTGATCCGGAAGCTTTAGCTCTATCTTTATTCCATGGTAGGGTGCATGTGGGATGACAGTGGTGTTTGATCCATTGGGCGGCTTCATACACTCATGTATAGAGGTGCGGTGGCCGCCAATCCTTTTTATAACACATTACAAACTTAAACCAGACCATGATGTGAATGTTACTCATGCATATGTTTGCTGCATTGTCTGATTGTCTTACAGAGCTAAGTTGTGAGCTCACCCTTGTGTACACATTATTTTTAGATGTTGATTCAGGTTATACTGTGGAGGAATATATGGATGCTCCGGCGTATGGAGGTGTTGTTGCTTTGGAAGTGCAAGCAAGAGAGGACGAGCATGACGCTTTATGCGAGTGCCCTTTCCACGTGTACCTTTAGGATTTGATTTAATTTATTTTTATTTATTTTCAGTTGGAGATACAATTGATGTAAAGATAATTATTTATGTTCTGATATTTGAATAATTGGATATTTTTTATCAATAGAGAACTCAGTTCATTTAATTTAAGACTTCTGCTGTATTTTCTTATATCCTGTTTGTGGTTATGTGTAATGGTTTGTATGAGTGGACACAGTCTTATTGAGATCCTAGGGTGAACCGTTGGTTCAGTGACGGTTCACTCACATGTTTGGTTCAGTCGGAATTGGGGTGTGACAACTTGGTATCAAATGCTACTGCACCACCACCGTCACAGTTAGCTAGACAAAACCCAAATGTCAAATGTTTCAACTATCAACTATTGGGTCATTATGCAAAGACCTGTACTCTACCTAAGAAGCAACTGCCACAGCAAGGAAAGATATTCGTAGTCACCACTGAGGAGGTAGCCGCATCACCTGATGTGGTTACTGGTATGATTACATCCCTTACTATTTGTCTTACTATTTTGTTGTGTGTGAGCATGTAGAACTAAGGGATAATTAAATTTCAGGAACTGTAAATATAGCTAGTGTACCCGCCAGAGTACTCTTTGACTCTGGGGCCACACACTCCTTTGTTTCTATGTCTTTTGGGTATTTAACCCCAAGCTTGATAGTTCGCTCTCCGTTGGCAGTAGAAGTGGCATTGAATGAATGCTATGGGCCGTGTGCGGTTAGTATTGAGGGCCAAAACCTAGAAGCAAATCTGGTTCAACTTGAGATGGCAGACTTTGACGTCATCTTGGGAATGGATTGGCTAGGTCATCATTCAGTTAGCTTATTATGTGGCAAAAGAAAACTTATGTTTAAAGATGAGAAGGGAAAGGAGTTTAGCTTCACTGGAACCAAGTTACCTAGGAAGCATAAGCTGATCCTCTCTGCCCTAAAAGCTAAGAGATGATTAGAGAAGGGAGGAGTGGGGTACTTAGTGTTTGTAGTCAACATCACTGCAGAGGTGCCAAAGATGGAAGATCTAGATGTGGTATGAGAGTTTCCAGATGTATTTCCATAAGATCTACCAGGTCTACCTCCAGACAGGGCTACAGAGTTCGTGATAGACCTTATGCCAGGGTCGGCACCGGTGTCTAAGGCACCGTACAGGATGGCCCCTATTGAATTAAAGGAGTTGAAGACCCAACTACAAGAATTACTAGATAAGGGTTTCTTACGACCAAGCATATCGCCATGGGGAGCACCTGTGTTGTTCGTAAAGAAGAAGGACGGTAGTGTACTGCTATGTATCGACTACCGAGAGCTGAACAAGTTAACCATCAAGAACCGATACCCTTTGCCTAGGATCGATGATCTGTTTGATCAATTGCAGAGTGCAAAGGTTTTCTTGAAGATTGATCTTAGATCAGGGTATCACCAATTGAAGATCTAGGCAACAGATATTCTGAAGACTGCTTTCAAAACAAGGTATGGGCATTATGAGTTCCTGGTAATGTCATTCGGGTTGACTAACGCCCCAGCGTCGTTCATGGAACTGATGAACCGAGTGTTTCATGACATGTTGGATACTTCGGTCATCGTATTCATTGACAACATCTTGGTCTACTCAAAGGACAAGGAGACTCATGTAACACAATTGAGAGCAGCCCTACAACGCCTAAGAAGGGAGAAGCTTTACACCAAGTTTAAGAAGTGTGAATTTTGGCTGAAGGAAGTGGCCTTCTTGGGTCACGTAGTATCTGCAAACGGTATTAAGGTAGATCCAAGCAAGATCACAGCTATAGTAGGATGGGATGCACCAAAATTAGTTGCAGAGATTCGTAGCTTCCTTGGATTGGCTGGTTACTACAGAAGATTCATGGAAGACTACTCAAGAATCGCCGTTCCACTTACCAGACTAACCAAGAAAGGAGAAAAGTTCACATGGACAGATGAGTGTGAGAAGTGCTTTCAAACTTTGAAGTCAAGACTAGTCTCTGCACCTATCTTGACCATCCCAGCACTAGGCTTGCCGTTTACCTTATTTACGGATGCCTCAGGGTTAGGTCTTGGATATGTGTTGATGCAAGGGGAGAAGGTGATTGCCTATGCATCAAGACAGTTGAAAGAGCATGAGAAGAACTATCCTATGCATGATCTAGAGTTAGCAGCGGTCATTCATGCAATCAAGACTTGGAGGCACTACCTTTATGGTGAAAAGTTTTAGATTAAGTCGGATCACAAGAGTTTAACTTTCCTTTTTACTCAAAAGGACCTGAATATGAGACAAAGGAGATGACTGGAACTATTAAAAGATTATGATTGTGACATCCAGTACCATCCGGGTAAGGCAAACGTTGTGACCGATGCCTTAAGCAGAAAGTGGGCATTGAAACCTGAGGAAGGACCTAGTACAAACGCTGCACTATGTGCTGCAGCCTCAGGCTCAATAGAGAAGGATAAAGACTATATATTAGAGACTGTGGGAGATCCAATGGAACATGGCTTAATTCATAAGTTTACATTGATGTTCGCAGCTTTGAAGATCTCATCGGATCTTATAGATGAGGTCAAAGTAGCAATCCTACAGGATCCACACCTCAAGATTGTGCAAGAAGATCTAGAGAAGGGTAAAAGCAACCCTAACTTTACCTTGGATTCAGACAAGGTACTCAGGTATCGTGGACGATTATGTATACCTGAGAGTAAGAACTCAAATATCAGAGATAGAGTTATGACAAAAGCTCATTACACCCCATATTCGGTACATCCAGGAAGTACCAAGATGTACCATGATTTAAGAAGATTATATTGGTGGAGGGGTAAGAAAGCGGATGTAGCTTGATTCGTATTCCTATGTCTGAATTGCTAGCAAGTTAAAGCAGAAAGGCAGAGACCCACAGGTTTGCTACAACTACTACCGGAGCCAGCATGGAAGTGGGATTGTATCACAATGGATTTCGTCACTGGCCTACCCTTGACACCAAGGTCAGTGGATGGAGTATGGGTTATAGTCGATCGACTTACCAAGACAGCTCGATTCATCACTATCAGACTTCAGTATACCATGGAGAAGCTGGCCAAGCTATATGTGGATAATATAGTCAGACTTCATGGCATCCCAGAAAGTATTGTATCTGACAGAGATCCCCGTTTTACATCAAAGTTCTGGAAAGAATTACAGAAAGCCATGGGAACCAAGTTGAAGTTTAGTACAGCTTTTCATCCTCAGACAGACGAGCAGTCAGAAAGAACTATTAAAATCTTAAAAGATATGCTCTGAGCGTGTGCCCTAGATTTCAAAGGAGCTTGGGACGAGAAGCTATCGCTTATCGAGTTTGCCTATAACAATAGTTACCAGGCTACGATCCAAATGGTTCCATATGAGGCACTCTATGGGAAGAAATGTCATACACCTCTATTATGGAATGAGGTGGGAGAGAGAAAGATTGTAGGACCGAAGTTCATCGAAAAAACTTATCGAGTGATTGATCAAATTAAGGAAAGAGTGAAGACAGCTCAAGTTTGGCAAAAGCACTATGCAGATAACCGACGTCGAGATCTAGAGTTTGTAGTGGGTGATAAGGTGTTCTTGAAGATATCACTTGTGCGAGGTCTGAAACGGTTTGGTAAGAAGGGGAAGCTATGCCCCAAATATATGGGACCAAACGAGATTTTGACTAGATGTGGTAATGTGGCATATCAACTGGCTCTACCACCATCCATGTCAAGCGTTCATGATGTGTTCCATGTTTCTTTATTGAAGAAGTATGTCAGGGATCCATCGCACATCCTGACAGAAGACCCACCAGACTTAACAGAGGACTTGACATTTGAAGTAGTACCTGTGATGCTCACAAGCCGAAAGGTACAACATCTCCGAAGCAAGGATATCCATTATGTGAAAGTTCATTGGAAAAGCTAAGATGTAGAAGAAATCACTTGGGAGGAAGAGAACGCGATGCGAAAGGAATACCCTAACCTTTTTGACGACCAAGGTACGCTCAAATTTTGAGGTTGAAATTTATTTTAAGGGTAGGGGAGTTGTGAAACCTACATGCAAATTTTGGGGACGAAATTTCTTTTAAGGGTGGGGGAGCTGTAAGACCCGCACTCCATGAACCCGATCTAAACCTTTCATTCATGTCGTAATAGGTCTTCCAATCATCACCGGGCCAGACGGGATGAACGGATGACAACCAGGTATGAAACAGACCATAATTTAGGATGAAATTTTCATATCGATCGATGGTACCGATGTTTGTACTGGTCAACCGGTATAGCCTGTGCAGCAGACCACTTAGATCTAGAAATAGATCTCTACGGGTCCCACTTTCTAAATTTCAAACCTTATGACTTTCCTAACGTAAGGGGACTTCCTAAACTAAACCCTAGCCTATATAAGGACCCCTAAACCTCCTAAAATCTCTCTCATTGATCCTCACAAACCCTAGAGAGGAGAAAGAGGTTGAAGAAGGAGAAGAAGCTAGGAAGGAGATGGAAGAGCCTCTATTGCCGTTGGACGAAGAACTCTCTACCGTGAACCAACGGTAAGTGCTTAAACTTTCCTCTACTTTAATCGTTCTAGAATGGTTAGTCATGATTGGATCTATATCATGTAAAGCGAGGTATTGACCTAAACCATATTTTGCCGACAAACCCTAATATAGTCGGTAAACCCTAGATTCAAGTTCTAGGTTGAAAATCATCAAAACTAGGACTTGAATGGAGTTGGAAACAACCCTAGAATCAATAGGGGGTGACCAACGGAAGGTGAGAACCGGATGTATGGTCTTCCGGAGACATACCGGTCGACCATACCGGTCGCTCCCTTTGCGACCGGTACCTACGACCGGTATCTCCCATAGGCTGGTCTGTGGGGACCGGTCGACCATACCAATCACACCTTTCCCCACAGTTCTGCGGCCGGTATCTGCGACCGGTCTGCTCTGTGAGAAGTGTTTTGACCTTGTTGGTTTTTCGACCAACGTAAACCTTAAGAAAACTATTCTAATTCAACCGTAACATCGTGTAGGACCTTGTGATAGCTAGTTTGGATTTTGTGACGCGAAGCAACCTATCAAACAAGCATCAGGTAAGGGAATCAGACCTAAATCCTAATAATTTAATAACAGTAAATCGTTGTTAATAACTATGACTCTGTGGACTGATGTTTGTGCATACTCGCATGTCATCATTTACTTTCAGTTATTATTATTGTTCATGCATACTCGCTATACTAGGATGTGATTGTTAGGCATGTGATTGTTTTTGTTGGTGTGTGGAATGGGAAGGGCCGGGGATTTGGGATCATTCCTCACACTAGCACCTTTTCGTATCGTTCTGCCTTAGCATGCTTGGTGCGGGTAGGGTATCAGGGGGAGGAAGTGGCACTGTGGTCTCCGGTCTGGCCACTAGACTCTAGCTCTATCTCTATGCCATAGGGAGTTGTGCTGGGATAGGGCCTACTGTGATGACATATAGGATTGGTTAGTTGCAAGTCCAGTTTGCAAGCCCTCGCCAATAGGGGCTTACGTGTTGGTATGGATAGGGTATCAGGGGAAGTATTGGCAATGTTTGATCCAGACACTTTAACTCTATCTCTATTCCATGGTAGGGTGCATGTGGGACGACAGTGGTGTTTGATCCATTGGGCGTCTTCACACACTCGTGTATAGAGGTGCGGTGGCCGCCAATCCTTTCTATAGCACATTGCAAACTTAAACCAAACCATGATATGAATGTTACTCATGCATATGTTTGTTGCATTGTCTGATTGTCTTACAGAGCTAAGTTAAGTTCACCCTTGTGTACACATTATTTTGAGATGTTGATGCAGGTTATATTGTGGAGGACTATATGGATGCTCCAGCGTATGGAGGTGTTGCTGCTTTGGAAGTGCAAGCAGGAGAGGACGAGCATGACGCTTCATGCGAGTGCCCTTTCTGCGTGTACCTATAGGATTTGATTTAATTTGTTTTTATTTATTTTCAGTTGGAGATACAATTGATGTAAAGATAATTATTTATGTTTCGATATTTGAATAATTGGATATTTTTATTTAAATTATCAATAGAGAACTCAGTTCATTTAATTTAAGACTTTCACTGTATTTTATTATATTTTGATTAAGGTTATGTGCAATGGTTTGTATGAGTGGACACAGTCTTATTAAGATCCTGGTGTGAACCGTTGGTTCAGTGACGGTTCACTCACACTTCTGGTTCAGCCAAAATTGGGGTGTGACATCCTACATATGGAGGGGGGTATGCTTGCAATAGAAAAGAATAGTAATTAATTATCTAAAATGCAAGAATAAAGAGCAACATAATACAAATATCAAAGATTAAACCTTAAGAGAAAGCTTCGGTCAAAAGGATACTTACACCATCTTCGTAAACTTGTTCATCGACATAAAGAATAATCAATTCCAATTGAATAATCAATCAAGAAAATTAGGACTAGGCCTAAAATCCTTAGTCTTTACTTACGATTGGTCTATTAAAAGATGGCTTCTTAATAGTACCCTTACTCTTAAATCAATTTCAAGACTAAGCTCTCGATTTGATTCAGGAATAGCATTAACAATTAGAAAGATGATTGAAATTAAACGTTAAGCACAGACCAGCGTGGTTTAATTACTTTAATGTAATTTCTCCTAGGAATTTAACATTAACTTGTCTATTAACATCAATCCCCATTGCCACTGACATAGAATAATCAATTGATAACAATCCAATTCTAATCTAACAATCGATTAGATAAATAAATCAATTAGTAGTATTCCTTATCAACCCATTCATCAATCATTCTACACATAAATTGGAAGAAAAATAAATATTCAATTAAAAATCAATAAATAAGAACAAGTCTCACAAGTTTACAATGATGGCTTCATCTCCGTCTAACCGAAGATAAGAAAGTTAGCCACACATGACTTCTTCAAGAACACAAGAATAAAAGAAAGAAAGTTGTTCTTCAGCCACTACCTTCTTTCTTAATCACTCTTGGATGATCTTTACATAGGCTTTACATTGTTTAAATAGCCAAAATACAAGACTAAAATTGGTATGCCTAGATTTGACAACCATATTACATGGAAATAAAAATTAAACAAAATCCTCATTCCTAGATTAGATGAAAATCATTCCATTATTAAACAATTGCCACCCCCAAATCTATCAAATTTTGTAAGATTCTATAGTTGTGTATATTCTCCTCAAGATTTCTAACAATCAATCAAGGTCATCCAATAGTGAACCTTTCGTATGTAGCAACCTTCCTTCTCTGGTTTAGATTTGGATCAATTTTTCATATCAGATTTTAAAACCAAATTTGGAAGCCCAAACGAGCTCTTTCTATGTCAGAATCCTATATGAAATTCAAAACGTTAATATTGAGAGTGCTAGAATTTTTTCATCTTTTATTAATTAATTAACAAGATTTCTAAAATGAACCAAACTCATAAAATAAATTCTATTAAGCTCAATAAGGTATAAAACACCCTAAAAATCATAATGCAAAAGGAATAAAAATGTAAAATTATACACTTATCACTATTTCTGCTCATGCATATTTATTATTGTCTATTTATAACATGATGATGATGATGCTAGGAATAGACATGTGATTGTGTGTGTGGTTAGTGTGTTGGATGCGAGTGAGGCATCAGGGGGAGGCTGTGACATTGTGGTTCAGCCTGGCCACCAGACTCTAGTTCTATCTCTACTCAAGTCTTGCCTACTAACATCATCGTATCACCATTACCTTTGCAGAACTATTACGTCATAGGGCATCAGGGGAGGTGGTCTCGGATCGTGTGGTCTTTGACTCTACTGGGGGGCCGTAGTTCTATCTCTATGGACATATTGAGAGATGCTGGAGTGAGGCCTTGGATACACTGGATGACATTTAGGATTGGTTAATTGCGAGTCCAGTTTGCAAGCCCTCGCCAATAGGGGCTTACGTGTTGGTATGGGTAAGGCATCAGGGGAAGTGTTGGCGGTGTGTGATCTAGACACTTTAGCTTTATCTCTATTCCATGGTGGGGTGGATGTGGACGACAATGGTGTTTGATCCATACGGTGGCCTTACACACTCATGTATAGAGGTGCGGTGGCCATCAATCCTTTCTATAGCACATTGTAAACTTTAAAACCAGACCAAAAATATGAATTGAATGCATGCATATGTTGCGTATTGTTTTGTACACTTACTGAGCTCAAGTTGGAGAGCCGCATAATCCTTTTTAGTTTCTAATGTTGCAGGTATTACTGTCAAAGATTATATCGATGTGCCAACGTATGAACATGTGGCGGCTATGGATGTGCTCGCTGTGGAGGACGGTTATGACTCGTTAAATGAGTGTTTCAACTATGATTAAGCTTAGTGTTTAACTTTCATATTTGGATACTTGTAATATGTATTAATTATGTTTTGGGTACTTTGAGATAACTAGATTATTTAATTATTTATCATGTAGACCTCAGTACATTATTAATAAGACTTTCGCTATTTAATTATTATCTCTGATTATTACTGTGGATTGTGTTTTGGTTTAACATGGTTGACACAGCCTATATGAGATCCTGGTTTGAATCGTTGATTCTCATGACGGTTCATCACATCACTGGTTAGTCTAGAATTGGGGTGTGATAACTTGGTATCAGAGCTCTCAGGCCTTGCCTATCGGACCTGAATAGTTCCACAAGAGTCATGAACTGAGTTAAGATAAACTTAAAAAGCTTTAATACAAAGACACCATAAGCACCTGTGTTGGTGGAGGCAGAACTTAAATAAGACAATAATGTACGTATAAAAGGTAAAATTATATGTATATATAGATAAAATAAAAAGAAAATCTAAACGTATCCTGATAAACAAATAACATATGGTACAGTCTACCAGTCAGATAGTTGCTTGAGTATACAAAGGATATAGTACAGTAACAAGAAGGAAGCATCTGTAAAGCAGAAAATTGAATACCGAGTTGGCACTCACAAGATGTGAAACTCGATGTATGACAGAGGAAGAAAGAAAATGGCTAATAATGCCTAAATCCTTGCAAAGGAAAAGGAAAAGATCTCGGGCTGAATCCAATAGAGTTAGGAGAACCATGGCAATACACCAAAAACAAGAGTAATTATAAAAGTAGATAAAGCTATACTCCTGGGTGATGTGGAGACTCTAAGTGAGATCCACCATAGGCTAATCCATAGCCCACAGAGCATTAAGAAGAGGCCGTAATTGGACCCCACCACTATCTAGGTCGAGAATGGGTAATTGGAATCCCTTTGAGCAGATGCCAAATAATGATTATCGGACTGGAGCAAATCAAAGGTGATGAACAATCAGGCCACTCCAGCCATTCTACCTGGATCACCAAATGCCTTGGCTACGATTATAACGAATTTGGTCTGACAAAATGTAAGAGCAACAACAGATGATACCCAGCTATGCAAGTTACCATGGGAATTGCTACCCAAGTTACCAATGCTACACCAACACCTTCGGGTCAGACCAAGTATAGTACCAGTTAGTAGTAACACTGTACCTCTAGCACCCGTTGACCATAACACAGTGTCTACCATACAATAGGTCCCAGAAAGGCATATCCCAGTGTAGAAGCTTAGTGCACAACAAGCAGTGTATCAAGGTGGGATACCCTTATCAGCCACCGATGTATGGGATAGCTATCCCATGGTAGAATGATCCAACAAGGATTGAGGAATGTTTCTTGAAGATAAAGCTCGGATGTTTTTATCAAGGGATCAAATCTATTGTGGCCATATAACTAGACAGGTTTATATAGGATGCGGTGCATCATTGACTTACTCTTATGATTATAGAGGATGCACATACCTGATTTTAAATTCTCGTACCTTGACAGGATACCTTCTCGATTCAACCTGTCAATTAGGGTTATAGATATTATTTCCTTAGAATTAGTCCTGATTATACCAATCTAAGCCACTCTCATGATCGACAACATGAATAGAGATATGAATTGAATGAACAGTTAAAGGTTTAATCACGATGAGCGTACATCTTTTCGATTTATACCTGATTTATTTATGTACCAAAATTTTCTCTAGATTTACTCCTGTAATGCCTTGACTAGTGGCATTAAATATGTTAAACCCCAATTCTGGTCTAATTAGAATAGTGTGATGAACCGCCAATAAATCAACGGTTCAACCAAGATCTCGTATAGGTCGTACCCACCATATCAAACCACATACACATTCCACAGTAATATTCAGGTAATAAACAAATAAGTGGAAGTCTTATAAATAATGAACTGAGTGTCTAACATTGATAATAAATAATTAATCTAATTATCTCCAAAACCCAATACATAAAAGTAATTAATCCATTACATGTTTCAATAATCAAATATAGGTAAACTAATCGAATATGCACTGGTTGTACTCGCATGATGAATCATGCACATCTTCAACAGCTTTTACATCCATGGCCGCATCATGTCCATACATCGATGCATTCATATAATCTTCAACAATAGGTCCTGCATCAATAACTAAAAATATTCGACGTCGAAAGGGTGAGCACACATTATGGCTCAGTGAGCAAACAAAACAATACGATAAACATATGCATGCATTCAATTCATATCTTTGCTCTGGTTTTTAAGTTTGCAATGTGCTAAGAAAAGGTTTGGTGGCCCCCGCACCTCTATACATGAGTGTGTGAATCCGTCCAATGGATCAAACACCATTGCCGTCCCATATGTACCCACCATGGAATAGAGATAGAGCTAAAGTGTTCAGATGAAACACCGCAAACACTTCCCCTGATGACCTACTCATACCAATACGTAAGCCCCTATTGGCGAGGGCTTACAAACTGGGCTCGCAAGTAATCAATCCTAATGCCAAACAGTGTATCCAAGGCCTCACCCCAATATCCCTCAATACGACCATAGAGATAGAGCTAAGGCCCCCCGACAGAGTCAGAGACCACACTATCCGAGACCACCTCACCTGATGCCCTACGACGTAATAGTTCTGCTAAGGTAATGGCGATACAACAATGTTAGTGGACAAGACTTGAGTAGAGATAGAGCTAGAGTCTGGTGATGAGGTCAAAGACCACCATGCCATGTCCTCCCCCTGATGCTCCACTCGCATCCAACACACCAATCACACACATACATTCACATGCCTATTCCTAGCATCATCATCATCAACAGGTTATAAATAAACAAAATTAAATATGCATGAACAGTTATAGTAGGAATATTGGATGACATGTGAGATGCACATTATAAGCATACAAGCAAGAATCAATCAAGACATTTGACTCAATAAAAATAAATAGTTTGTTATTATCCCATTAGTTTAGATCATGTTCCCTCACCTATTAGCAATACTCGATCTCCTTCTAAGTCTTGAAATTCCCTTTCAATCAATTTAACAACCTAAAAGTTATATGAATTTAAATTAGGGTTCATATGTAACATGTTACAGTAGTCAAAAATCGAAATAGAGCATTGATATGTGTCTGATTGGTCCTATGGTCTCATACTGTATTGACCTTACTGCCTACGATCGATACCCTACGGTCGCATATGGTGCTATTGTAGCTGCGACCATATGATTCCTGAATCATTCCGAATGCCTATGGTCGATCCTCTGATCAGGATGGTCATGCTATGATCGATCGTAGCTGTGACCTTGGGATTTCTGGTCACAGACTACATGAAATTCGAGTTCTTCCTGGGTCAAGTCCTCTGATCTTCAATTGGGTTTATTCTAAGGTCATCCTATGGCCATCATTAGTAGTTTCTTATCAACCCTTGTCATCAAACTCACTCCTTATGGTTCTCCTTGGGATTTTCTCAAGGAAATCACATGGATCATAATAGGTTGATATTGCCTATCTTCCATAGAATTTTTATTCCATAGAGTTTACATCTCTAGAGATTAGGTTCATACCTTTACCTATGGTAGAGAGCCAACCTCTTCTCAACAAAATCCTCTCCTTAGCCTTTTTTTTTTCCTTCTCTTCCTTCTCTCCCCTTTTCTTTTTCTAGGGTTTACTAATGTTCTAAAAAATGAAAAAGGACTAAGGGACGTCCTTTATATAGAGGAAAACTCACCATATAGAGTCATATTTCAATTAGAAAAGAAATCCCTTAGTTTAGGAAAGTTTCCAA
This sequence comes from Protea cynaroides, assembly GCA_028583415.1. Classification (NCBI taxonomy): domain Eukaryota; kingdom Viridiplantae; phylum Streptophyta; class Magnoliopsida; order Proteales; family Proteaceae; genus Protea; species Protea cynaroides. The sequence continues at coordinate 43,319,446 of CM053273.1, forward strand.
AACTCGGAGTCTGACCTGGGGTCTCACGATCGATGGCTACGGTCACAGAACCCGTTGACCGTAGGGTCAAAATCATCGTCTGTGGGGTCTTGGATTTGTGATCTTCATTCTTACCATAAGGTCAGCCGTACCTACCCAAGTATCCAACCATGTGCATACAGTTTTGGGTGTTGAGTCAATTTTTATACCTGGTTTGTGATCCATCTTCACACGCTCGGTCCACTTGGTCCAGGAATGATGGAAGACCTGGCACGACATAGTTAAATCGGGTTAGTGGAGTGTGGGTCTTATAACTCCCCTCCTCTTATATAAATTTCATCCTCGAAATATGCACATACCTTCCGAGTTGAATATGTGAGGATATTGCTTCCGCATAACATTCTCTTCTTCCCATGTAATTTCTTCTACATCTTGACTTCTCCAAGTAACCTTCACATAGTAGATGTCGCGGTTGTGTAGACGTTGCACCTTTCGACTAGTGATCACAAAAGGTTCTACTTCGAACGTCAAATCCGGTGGATCCGTTGTTAACACGTGTGTTAGATCTCTGACGTACTTCTTTAATTGTGAGATATGAAATACATCATGTACACTAAACATTGATGGTGGCAGTGCTAACTGATATGCTACATTTCTACGTTTAGCTAAAACTTCATAAGGTCCAATATATCTAGGACACAGCTTTCCCTTCTCTCCGAACCTTTTTAAACCACGCATAGGAGATATTTTCATAAAACGTTATCACCTATGGTGAATTCGAGATCTCTATGTCGATTATCTGCATATTACTTCTGATGGTTCTGAGCCACTCGGACCCTTTCCTTGATAATGTTGACCACTCGACAAGTCTCTTCAACAAACTTTGAACCAAAAATACTCCGTTCTCCAACTTTGTTCCAAAATAATGGAGTTCGACACTTCCTACCATACAGTGCTTCATAGGGTGACATCTGTATAGTCGCTTGACAGCTATTGTTATAAGCGAACTCAATCAATGGTAACTTCTCATCCCATGATCCTTTGAAATCAATGATATAAGCTCGAAGAATGTCTTTTAAAATCTGAATAGTATGCTTCGACTATCCATTTATCTAAGGATGGAATGCAGTACTAAACTTCAACGTTGTACCCATAGCCTTCTGTAATCCTTTCCAAAACTTTGAGGTAAAGCGTTGGTCTCTGTCGGACACAATGCTTTCAGGTATACCATGCAATCTGACAATATTATCTACATAAAGCTTAGCTAACCTCTCTAGGGTATACTGAAGTCGTATAGCTATGAAACAAGCTGTCTTGGTCAAACGATCCATGATCACCCAAACAGCATCAACTACTCGGAGAGTCAATGGTAACCTGGTGACGAAGTCCATAATGATGTAGCCCCATTTCCATGTCGGTTCTGGTAGTGGCTACAATAATCCTGTAGGTCTTTGCTTTCAGCCTTTATCTGCTGATAATTCAAGCATTGAGACACAAATTTAGCTACATCCGCTTTCATTCCTCTCCACCAATATAGTTTCTTCAGAACATGATACATCTTTGTACTTCTAGGATGTACTGAATAAGCGGTGGTACGGGCTTCCTTCATCAGTCTGTATCTAATATTCAAGTTTTCATTTTTAGGAACACATACTCTCCCTTTGTATCTTATTACTTTCTTAGAATCCAAAGTGAAGTCAGGGTTAGTCCTATATTTTTCAAGGTCCTCTTGCACCATTCTCAGATAAGGGTCTGATTGAATAACTGCTTTCACTTCGTCTAATAGATCAGGTACAATCTTCAATGTAGTAAACATGTTTGAAAATAGATGAATAATTCCTTGGTCAGTTGATTCATTCAAAATATCAATCACGAACTGCTCTTTACCATAACTAAATACTCTTCCTGTGACACACATTGTAGCATTTACACTAGCTTCTTCCTGAGACTTTGTCATAGCTTTCCTGCTTAGTGGGTCAGCAACTACATTAGTTTTTCCTGGATGATACTGGATATCGCAATCATAATCTTTCAGTAATTCCAGAAGATGTCTCATGTTCAACTCGTTCTGATTAAAAGGTGTGTGAGACTTATGATTTGATTTAATCTAAAATTTCTCTCCATACAAATAATGTCTCCATATCTTGACAGCATATACCATTGCTGCTAATTTCTAGTCATGAGTGGCATAGTTCTTCTAATGTGTCTTTAGTTGTCTTGAGGTATACGTAATTACTTGTTCTCCTTGTATAAGCACACATCCCAAACCTAACCCAAACACATCGGTGTACAAGGTAAATGGTTGTCTTGGGATCGGAATAGTCAAGATGGGAGCTGATATCAATCTAGCCTTCAATGTTTGGAAACACTATTCACATTTGTTTGTCCAAACAAACTTTTCTCCTTTCTTAATCAGATTAGTGAGAGGTACGGTGATTCTAGAGTAATCTTCCATGAATCGTCGATTGTAACCAGCTAAACCTAAGAAACTTCAGATTTCGGCAACATTCTGAGGTGCTTTCCATTTTACAATGGCTTCAATCTTGCTGGGATCCACTTTGATTCCTTCAACGGATACAACATGGCCTAAGAAAGCGACTTCATTCTGCCAGAACTCACACTTAGTAAATTTTGCGTAAAGCTTCTCTTTTCTTAGTCGCTGCAAAGTGGCTCTTAGATTTGTGATATGAGTTTCTTTGTCCTTTGATTATACTAGTATGTCATCAGTAAATACAATGTCTAACATATCCAACATATCATGGAATACCCGACTCATGAGTTCCATAAAAGTTGCGACTGCGTTAGTTAATCCAAAAGACATGACTAAAAATTCATAATGTCCATATTTGGTTCTGAATGCTGTCTTGGGAATATCACCTTCCTTAATCTTCAACTGGTGGTATCCCGATTGAAGATCAATTTTGGAGAACACTTTGGCACCTTGCAACTGATCGAATAAGTCATCAATTCGAGGCAATGGGTATCGATTCTTGATTGTAAGCTTATTCAATTCCCAATAATCTATACACAGTCGAATGCAATCGTCTTTCTTTTCCATGAATAATACTGGCGCTCCCCATGGTGATATTCTGGGTATAATATAACCCTTGTCTAGTAATTCCTATCATTGTACCTTCAGTTCCTTCAGTTCAGTAGGAGCCATTCGATAGGGTGCTTTCGATACTGGTGCGACTCCAGGTATATGGTCTATAACAAACTCTGTCGCTCGATCTGGTGGCAATCCTAGTAATTCCTCAGGAAATACATCCAAAAATTTACGCACAACTTCAATATCCTCCATTCGTGGTGCTTCCTTGGTTAGGTCGACCACGGACACTAAGTACCCAATTCCTCCTTTCTCGAGGCATTTTCTAGCCTTTAATGCAGAGAGAATGAGTTTTCGTTTACAGAGAAGTTTGGTTCCTGCAAAACTAAACTCTGCTCCTTCCTTATCTTTAAATGTCAATTTTTTTTACACATAATAGGTTTGCAGACTGTCGAGCTAACCAATCCATTCCCAAGATAATGTCAAAGTCTGCCATCTCGAGTTGAATTAAGGTTGCATCCAAAATCTTCTCGTCGATAAAACTGGACAAGGTCCATAACCTTTGTCTAGTTCCACTTTTAATCCCATAGGTGATCATACAAGCAGTTTGCAGTCTAAAGGTCTGAAGGGTAGATTTAACTTCTTTCCAAACAATACAGATATAAAAGAATGAGTAGCTCCAGAGTTAAAGAGTACTCTAGTGGGTAAGCCATTAATAGGTACGATACCTGTGAATTTCTTCTTATATTAATCTATATGCTCACACAAGGTAGTACAAAACAAAAGGTTCAGGTCATACCTATGACCACATCAGGCGATGCGCCAGCATCCTCAGAAGTAACTGCATAAACTTTTTCTTGCTGTAGCAGCTTCCTTGGCTTAGGACACTCTCTTGAATAATGTCCTACTTGATCACAATTGAAGCATTTGACTCCAGCATTACTTTGCTTCTGTTGAGGTTGGGCTGTCGGAGTAGTCTTGGCTACAGCATTGAGGCCTTGAGTGCGGAAGGGTTTAAATGTCTTTGAGTTCCCTCCGTTGTATGAGTTTCCATTGGGCCTCTTTATACCTCTGTTCTGAGAAAAATAACTTTTTCTCATAACTTTTCCTCTGACTCGATTCCAGTACTCGAGCAATCTGTACTACTTCATTATATATTTTCTTTTCTAATCCCAATATATGCTCACGGATGCTTCCCCTAAGTCCCATAATGAACCTTCGGGTTTTGGTATTTTCCTCTTGCATGCTAGAGGGAGCAAAGAAAAACAGTTCTTCATAACGCTGTTGATATGCGTCTACAGTCATCTGTCCCTGATACAGACTTAGAAACTTCTTTTCCATTTAATCTCTGAAACTCCTTGGAAAATACTTCTCGAAGAAAGCTTCTTTATAGATAACGCATGTCAGTTGGGCGTGTTTTGTTAACAGATAACTTCTAGTTGATTTCCACCAGTGGTGTGCGTCACCTTTCAACATAAATGTGGCACATAATACCTTCTCTTCTTCATTTATAGTCATCATCATAAAGTTTCTTTCCATCTCATCGATCCAGTGAGCTGGCCACAACGGATCTGATGGCTTGCTTGTGAATTCCTTTAGCTTTAACATCAGGAAACGCTCGATCAATCGAGAGTGATCATGCTGATACTATGCATATACCCCATACATAGGCGGTTGGTACTGATAATTACCTTGGTTATACCCGCCTTGCAGTGCTTCAGGGTTTTGCACTTGGCCTTGTACTACTGGTGTTTGTAGTGCTTGGGGTATAGTGTTGCTACCACCAGGTGCCGTACTAGCTTGTCCTGCAGGTAGAGATGTTATGTTTGTAACTGGGAAAGTAATTGCTATAGCAGCTTGCATGTTGGCTTGCATTTGCTGTATATGCTGCATTTGTTGTTTCAAATTCATCACCGCAGTAGCCAAATCCATAGGCGGTGTAGGTAAGTTGGTTGGGCTGGCTTGGGTGTGAACATTCTGAGGTGCAGCATTCTGAGCTCCAATATATCCTTCCTGCCCTTGCTGACCTTCATTGTCGTTGGTCTCCATAGGTGGTGGAGATGGGTTTGCATTTTGTCTCCTTCTACTTACTCTATGCCCAGCCATTTAAACTCTTGATTGATGTGTTACTAGAAAAGCTACACAGGTGAGACAAAATAGAGTGGGGGTATTAGGTTAGTCTCACAATAGAACAACAGAATCAAAAATGCAGACAACAGTCAGTCATATGGTCCATGGCCTGCGGTTGCATGTTGTGCGACCATAGGTCCGACCATCAAATCCCTGGAAACTTACTGAGACCCTATGGTCGATCATACGGTCGATGGTTTTGGTCGAATTGTGCAACCGTAAGATTCAAATTCTGTTTTAAAACCTGTGTTCGAGATTTTTCCCTCCCATTCTCCTTTCCTTTCCTACGGTCACAACTCAACTTGCCACCACTGAGTTGCTATAGTGTCAATCGTACAAATTTGGTGATTCCTTCATCGATCCACAATCTCCATTTCATTCCTCGAGGTATGTTCTCTACTCTTTCTCCTTTTTAAGCTTTCATACCTAGGTTTTGCTCCATTTATAGGGTTTTCTTCAAATTAACATTTTTTTGACTGTAAAAATTTATTTTTTATTGGGGGCTTTTGCTATTGGCTACCCAATGGATGAAAGCCCTCAAGAAAATTCGAGTTTCATCGGTTAGTTTAGTAGAAACTTGAAAATTCCTATTTTTGATCTAAATTTTGGGGGTTTTTCTCAATTGTCAAAATTTCTTCAAATTCGACCTACCTAGTTAAAATTTCTGATTGAATATGCATTGCAAGATGGTTCGGGACCTATGTAAGTCCTCCTGCCAAAGTTTGGGTGAAAAGTGTGGATTTTCCCATTTTACGTCGTTATGCTGTCAAATTTTTAAATTTATCTAACTTGTTTTTCTTATTTTTGTCTCTTGCAGTTATCATGGTTTGCACTAAGGTTCCTCGAGTTCATGACCCACGTCACTTCAGGTCTGTGGAAGTAGAAACACCTTGGTTTAATCGAAAGAAGGTGGAAGGGGGTAGATGTGTTAACTTAGCCCATTTAGCCCTGTTTGATGTGGAAAGGGCGTTTGGTGATATGGGCTGGTTTCTTGTGATTCTGTACAAGGCTTGCACTAGCCCGAACTTGGTCAAGCAGTTCTACTGTCACCTATAGGTAGAGGGTGACATAGAGGATGTGGATAGGGGTAGAGAACTTCGGATCACCAGCTGGGTGAAAGGGGTTCCGATATCTTTAAACTGTCAGGAGTTGGCTGATCTCCTAGGCATCTCAAATGATGGTCAGTTGGTTAACTGTGCACCCAGGGAGCCATAATTTCTGTCTATAGAGGTGCGTGCAAAAATAGATAACCAAATTCTTCAGGATGACTGCTGGGAGATGAAAGCAGTTAACCTACATCCAGAGCCACGGGTCTATTGTAAGATTATCCAGCATAATCTTATTCCCCAGGGTGGACACTACGAGATGGTCTCGTAGCTAACTTAGTACCTGCTGTACTATATTTGTACTAGGCAGTTTATTTGTCTCCCATATATTATCCTTCGGACTATGCACAGAGCTACATTGCCTGACTCAAGAGGTAACTTGCCCTATGGGCGACTGATCTCCACCCTACTCGCTCGTTTATAGGTGAAACTAGTGGATGAGAGGATTTTTGAGGCCACCTTCTCAGCTGACCTTGATTGAGAGGCCATCGGCAGGATGGGCATGAGAGAGATAAAGGTCAGTGATGATGAGAGAAATTCTATGAGACATCCTCTCACTCGAGTAGCAACAGAAGATGCAGAGGTGGCAGCAGCAGCAGCAAAGGCATACGTGAGTGATGATGAGGAGGATGATGATCGGATATACAAGGATGTGGATGCCATCCCTCCCCCATCACCACAGCATTCTACTGGAGCTGGCCCTTTTTGGGCTTCTCATTCAGCTGGTCCTTCACGCCTACCACCAAATGACATGATGGGGCTGTTACGTGAGATTCGGGAGGCTCAATGCGTGACTGATCAGAGAGTAGGAGAGATCCTAGCCGCTCAGCACTCTACAGACCAGCGAATAATGGATCTGGCAGTTAGTCTTTGAGCGACTCAGATTCAGGTGGCCTGGCTTGCGAGAGTATATGCTGAGGACTATGATAGAGATCGTGAGGCACCTCCTCCTCTAGCTCCATGATATCATTTATTTCTTTTTTTTATATAGAGTAACTGTCTAGATTGTGGACTGTACTCTGATTCGGATGTATCTTGTCTTACTCCCATTTGGATATATATATATATATATATATATATATATATATAATTGGTTTTCTATTTACATATGTGTATTATTCTCTTTCTTAGTTTATGTTTCATACAACACAGGTGTTTATGGTGTGTTCTTATTACAACTTTTAATTTTTATCCTAACTCAGTTCATGACTCACATAGAAGTAGTTAGGTCAATGGGTAGAACCTGAGATGCTCTGATACCAAGTTGTCACACCCCAATTCAGGTCTAACCAGAATAGTGTGATAAACCGCCAATAAACCAACGGTTTAACCAGGATCTTGTATAGGTCGTACCCACCATTTCAAACCACACACACATTCCACAGTAATAATCAGAGGTAATAAACAAATAAGCGAAAGTCTTACAAATAATGAACTGAGTGTCTAACAATGATAATAAATAATTAATCCGATTATCTCCAAAACTCAAGACATAAAAGTAATTAATCCATTACATGTTTCAATAATCAAATATAGCTAAACTAATTGAATATGCACTGGTTGCACTCGCATGATGAATCATGTGCATCTTTAACAGCTTCTACATCCATGGCCGCAACATGTCCATACATCGGCCCATTCATATAATCTTCAACAGTAGGTCCTGCATCATCAACTAAAAATATACGACATTGAAAGGGTGAGCGCACATCATGGCTCAGTGAGTAAACAAAACAATGTGACAAACATATGTATGCATTCAATTCATATCTTTGGTCTAGTTTTTAAGTTTGCAATATGCTATAGGAAGGTTTGGCGGCCCCCGCACCTCTATACACGAGTGTGTGAATCCTCCCAATGGATCAAACACCATTGTTGTCCCACATACATCCACCATGGAATAGAGATAGAGCTAAAGTGTCTGGATCAAACACCGCCAACACTTCCCCTGATGCCCTACCCATACCAACACATAAGCCCCTATTTGTGAGGACTTGCAAACTGGGCTCGCAACTAACCAATCCTAATGCCAAATAGTGTATATAAGGCCTCACCCTAGCATCCCTTAACACGTCTATAGAGATAGAGCTAAGGCCCCCCGATAGAGTCCAGACCACACGGTCCGAGACCACCTTCCCTGATGTCCTATGATGTAATAGTTCTACTAAGGTAATGACGATACAATGATGTTAGTGGGCAAGACTTGAGTAGAGATAGAGCTAGAGTCTGGTGACGAGGTCAAAGACCACCATGCCATGTCCTCCCGCTGATGCTCCACTTGCATCCAACACACCAACCACGCACATACATTCACATGCCTATTCTTAGCATCATCATCATCATCATGTTATAAATAAATAGAATTAAATATGCATGAACAGTAATAGCAGGAATATTGGAGGACATGTGAGATGCACATTACAAGCATGTAAGCATAGAATCAATCATGGCATTAGACTCAATAAAAATAAACAGTTTGTTATTATCTAATTACTTTAGGTCTTGTTTCCTCACCTGTTAGCAATACTCAATCTCCTTCTAAGTCTTAAAATTCTCTTTCAATCAATTTAACAACCTAAAAGTTATATGAATTTAAGTTAGGGTTCATATGTAATATGTTACAGTAGTCAAAAATCAAAATAGAGCACTGATATGTGTTTGATTGGTCTTATGGTCTCATACTGTATCGACCTTACTACCTACGGTAGATACCCTATGGTCGCATATGGTGCGATTGTAGCTGCGACCATATGATTCATGAATCTTCCCAAATGCCTATGGTCGATCCTCAGATCAGGCTGGTCATGCTATGGTCGATCGTAGCTGCGACCTTGGGATTTTTGGTCACAGACTACATGCAATTCGAGTTCTTCCTGGGTCAAGTGCTCTGATCTTCAATTGGGTTTATTCTAAGGTCATCCTATGGCCATAATTAGTAGTTTTTTATTAACCCTAATCATCAAACTCACTCCTCATGGTTCTCCTTGGGATTTTCTCAAGAAAATCACATGCTTCATAATAGATTGATATTGCCTATCTTCCATAGAAGTTTTATTCCATAGAGTTTACATCTCCAGAGATTAGGTTCATACCTTTTCCTGTGGTAGAGAGCCAATCTCTTCTCAGCAAAATCCTCTCCTTGGCCTTTTCTTCTTCTCCCTCTCTTCCTTCTCTCTCCTTCTCTTTCTCTAGGGTTTACTAATGTTCTAAAAGAGTAAAAAAGGGCTGAGGGATGTCCTTTATAGAGAAAAAAACTCTCCATATAGAGTCCACTTTCAATTAGAAAAGAAATCCCTTAGTTTAGAAAAAATTTCAAAACTTGGAGTCTGACCTGAGGTCTTACGATCGATGGTTACGATCGCAGAACCCGTCGACCGTAGGGTCAAAATCATCGACCGTGGGGTCCTGGATTTGTGATCTTCTTTCTTACCTTATGGTCGACCGTACCTACCCAGGCATCTGAACATATGCATACAGTTTTGGATGTTGAGTCGATTTTTATACCTGGTTTGTGATCCATCTTCACATGCTCGGTCCACTTGGTCCAGGAATGATGGGAAGACCTTGCGCAACACACTTAAACTGGGTTAGTGGAGTATGGGTTTTACAATATACTCGATAGAACATGTAACCATGAAGTTAAGAGCTGTAGAACCTCTATTTCCATGTATTATGACCACCATGCAACCTAACAACCTTTTGATGCCGGTTGGATTACCATAGATTTACTCTTGTTCCTTTAAACCTAAGTTCATTAGATAAAACAAGTGTTCATCATCATACTGAATTCGAAAGAAGGAAACGAATTGTTTTTGGATAAACATTTTGATTCTTACATTCCCTGACCTTCGTGGATAAATATGCTTAGTTAATAAGGGAATTATTGGAGGGAAGATGATTGGATTCAGATAAATCTTTATAACCAAGAAACCTTAGATGAAGTAAGCGAGAATCTATCCTGAGATTGCTAGATGGATGCATTTGAATCACGGTTTGTAAAAGAGTGCATAAACAAGACGTGAGAACTACCAAGAGAAACCAATAGGAGTACATAGCACTCAAGTAGAGTTATAGATGGCTATATCGGTATGAATCTTGATAAGGCAAAAGATTTCAAAAAGCATATCTAAGAGTGGATACAAGGATGAAGTAAAAAAAAATCCTGGCATTGATAGTATTCCGATTAGTACAAGTAATACTGAGTTATGCCCAATGTTGTAAGACCCGTACGTCACGAAACCGGTCTAACCTTACATTTCGTGTCGTGACCAGTATACATATCATGGTCGAGCCAAGTGGACCAAGTGCGTGAAGAAACCCAAGACCCAATATGAAACTTAACTCAAAAACAGCCAAAATGAGGGTATGGTCTCATGCCTAAACAGGTAGGGTCGACCCCACCTCAATAGAGTCCAACCCATGACTTTTCAGTCCTAGGGTCGGATGACTTGAGACCCTAGGGTCGACGGATTCTGCGACCCTGGCATTGACCTTATGGTGACAGACTGAAACCGTAAATTAGGAAACTTTTCTAATTTCAAGAATTCCTTTCCTAATCTCGATGGGACGTATTTTGGGAGGTTTTTCTCTATAAATAGGACATCCCTTAGCCTCTTTCACTCCTTTTGGAACCCTAATTGAGAGTGAGAGAAAGAGAAGAGAAGGAAGAGAAGAAGAAGAGAAGGAGAATTTGAGAAGACAACTAAAGAGAAGGAATTCAGAGAAATCTCTGAATCTCAACAACCCTAAGGTATGAATACATTCTCCATGAATTATAAAGGACCCTAGAATAGCTTATGAAGAAGTTAGGGTTGGGAGAAAACCAAATCATCTACCCATGGATGAGTTTCGAAGGGATCCATGAAAGTAATCATCATAGACAATGGAAAGTGTGTAAAAATCATAGTTATGAGCCATAGAACATTCTTAGAATGGACCTATGAGACTACAGGATTGACCCCATGCTCTCGGGAAGTCCAGGGAGGCTGTGGTCGCACATAGGGTCGATGGGTAACCGACCCTATGATGACCCTACACCCTGGGGTCTCAGATACGTGCGATCCATCCTACGACCCTAGCTTTACAGCAAGCTTAAATTGTTGGAAATTATTTCTAATTAGAATCTATCAATTTGTTAGTTTTCGTAGTGATATAAAAGTAATTCTTAGTGCTTGAAAGAGGGTCTACACTCAATCAAAGGTGAGGAAACAAGACCTAAACTAATTGGTTAATAATAAACTATTTTATTTATTGAGTCCAATGCCATGAATGATTCTATGCTTGTTTGCGTGTAATGTGCATTTAACATGTCATCCAATATTCTTGCTATTACTGTTCATGCATATTTAATTTCGTTTATTATAACATGATGATGATGATGATGCTAGGAATAGCCATGTGAATGTATGTGTGTTGTTAGTATACTTGATGCGAGTGAGGCATCAGGGGGAGGACGTCGCATTGTGGTTCAGCCTGGTCACCAGACTCTAGCTCTATCTCTACTCAAGTCTTGTCCATTAACATCTTCGTATCGCCATTACCTTAGCAGAGCTAATACATCATAGGGCATCAGGGGGGACGTGGCATTGTGGTTCAGCCTGGTCACCAGACCCTAGCTCTATCCCTATGGATGTATTGAGGGATGCTAGGGTGAGGCCTTGGATACACTGTTTGACATTAGGATTGGTTAGTTGCGAGCCCAGTTTGCAAGCCCTCACCAATAGGGGCTTATGTGTGGGTATGGTGCAACCGGTACTGCAATGCCGTTTTCATTGGGTATATTGTACCATAGTGGGTGTATGTGGGACGACAATGCCATTTTCATTGGGCGGCTGCACACACTCGTGTATAGAGGAGAGGCGACCTCCGAACCTTTCTATAGCACATTGCAAACTTATAAACCAGACCAAAGATATGAATTGAATGCATGCATATGTTTGTTGCATTGTTTTGTTTGCTCACTGAGCCGTGATGTGTGCTCACCCTTTCCACGTCGAATGCTTTTAGTTGATGATGCAGGTACCACGGTTGAAGATTATATGAATGCTCCGGGGTATGGACATGCGGCAACAATGGATGCTGAAGTTTTGATGGAATCGCATGATTCGTCATGCGAGTGCAACTCTTACATTTTTTATTAGTTTTTATTCAAATTATACAGACGATGTAAATGATTAAATATTTTATTTATGTCTTAGTATTTGAAAGATAATTGAATAATTTATTTATGTTATCACCTTTAGACTCTCAGTTCATTTAATATTAAAGACTTCCGCTATTGTGTATTTATTCTGATTATTGTTGTGTATGTGTATGGTTTAAACAAACAGACACAACCTATTTGAGATCCTGGTTGAACCATTGGTTTATTAGGGGTTCATCACACCATTTTGAATAGTGCAGAATTGGTGTGTGACAACTTGGTATCAGAGCTCTCAGGCCCTGTCTGTTAAACCAGTATACTTCCACAAAAGTTTGTGAACTGAGTTAGGATTTAATTTAAAAGTTGTAATAAGAACACACAATAAGCACTTGTGTTGTATGAGACAAAATTAAGAAAGAAAATATTGCACATGTAAAAGAAGGAACAAGCTTTATATATACATCAAATCAAAAGCAATGTTTATACATATCCAAAGCAAAGTACAGTCCACAATCCGGACAGTTACTCTGTAATATAAATAAGAAAAACAAAAGAAAATATATATATACATCATAGAGCTAGAGGTGCTGGAGGAGGAGGTGCCTCGCGATCTCTATCATAGTCCTCAGCATACACCCTAGTCAACCAGGCCACCTGAGTCTGGGTCACCTGGAGACTAGCTGCCAGCTCGGCCATCCGTTGATTCGACGCACGCTGGGCCTCCCTAATCTCACGCAACAGCCCCATAATATCATCAGAAGGTGGGCGTGAAGGACCAGCGATGTGTGAAGGAGCCCAAGATGGACCAGCTCCAATAGAATGTGGGGGTGATGGAGGAGGTATAGCGTCCACATCCATATACATGTGATCCTCATCATCACCCCCATGAACCCCTACTCCTCCTGCTGCTGCTGCTGCCGCCTCAGCGTCTGCCACCTCTACCCGAGTACGAGGACGCACCAGAGCGTTCCTCTCCTCATCACTGACTTGAGCATCTCGCATGCCCATCCTAAAGATTGCCTCCCAGTCCAGCACTGATGAGAAAGTCTTCTCCTGAATCTTCTCATCTACTAAATCAACCCCTAGGCGGGTAAGCAGTGTAGTGATCAGGCGTCCATAGGGCAGGTTGCCTATCTAACCAGGCAGCGTAGCACAGATTACCGTCCTCATAATAATATAAGGGAGGCAGACAGGCTGCCTAGTGCAGATACAGTAAAGTAAGTACTGGGTCAACTGGGAGATCCTCTCGTAATGTCCACTCTGGGGTATCAGGTTGTGCTAGATGATCTTATAGTACACTCGAGGCTCTGGACGTAGGTTGATCGCTTTCATCTCCCAGCGATCCTCTCTGATAAGTTGACAGTCTATCTCAGCCCGCATCTCCAAGGAAAAAAATGGGGCTCCCTGGGAGCACAGTACACCAAAGGGCCGTCATGTGATATGCCCAAAAGATTCGCTAACTGTTGGCAGTCAAAGGAAACCTCTACTCCTTTGACGTTGATAGTGATCCTAAGCTCCCTACCCCTCTCAATGTCATTGTGATCTCCCACCACCTGGAGATTATAATAGAACTGTCTCACCAGATCCGGATGGGTATAGGCGTCGTAGGTAATCATGGGAAGCCAGCCCATATCACCAAATGCTGTTTCCACGTCGAACAAGGCTAGACTAGCCAAGTCCACACGACGACCTCCCTCTACCTTCTTACGAGCATAGCGAGCATACTGAGCTTCAGCCTCGTTAGAGTGGAAACGAACTGGGTTGTGAACCCTAGGTACTTTGGAACGAGCCATATTATCTGCCAAAAGAAAGACAAATAATATATTAGTAATGGTGAAAAACCCAAAAATTTCAGCATTATAACGGCATAAACTGGCCAAAAGCCTCACTTTTCACTCAACCACTTGGGCAGGAGGACTTACATAGGTTCCAAACCATCTTGCAAGGTTCATACAGTTGGGAATTTAATCTAAAAAGATTGAATTCGAAGAAATTTCAATAAATTCAAAAAATCTCAAAAATTAGGTCAAAATTAGAAAATTTCAAGTTTCTCGATAACCAACCGATGAAACTTGAATATTTTTGAGGGCTTTCGTCCATTGGGTGACCAACAGCAAAAGCCCCCAATAAAAATCAAATTTTTACGGTTAGAAAAATTTTAATTTAAAGAAAACGACATAAATGGAGAAAACCTAGTTTTGAAAAGCTTCAAAATACGAAATAGTAGAGAGTATACCTGAAGAGACGGAGCGGAAGTCGCAAATGGAAGAGAAGATCACCAAACACCAGGGGTCGCTACTGTAGCAACTCAGGAAACCGAGTTGAGTTGGAAGGAAGGAGAAAGAATGGGAAATGAATCCTAAAATCGGGATTAAAAACCTGATTCTGGACTGTAGGGTCGCAGAATTCGACCAAGACATGCGACCCTACGATCAACCCTGTCATTGACCCTAGCCTCTCGATGATCTGACAGAGAACTAGGGGTCGGACCTAGGGTCGGATGTATACCAACCCTACCATCGACCCTAGGCTCTCGGTAAGCTGACAGTAATTCTCAGGGTCGCATACCCTGGGGTCGCATAAGGACCGACCCTATCATCGACCCTACGATGGAAAATACAGTATTTTTGCCAGAATGATCTAAAAATTTTGAAATTTGTATTGATTAGTTGGGTTTGGACTTAAGAGAATAATTTATATTAATGACCTCACATGTGCTATGATTGTTTTCAGTCACTACTACCACCAGAACAGGAAATGGCTGGGTGAAGAGGGAACAGACGAGAACGTGACCCAATTCCACCACCACCACCTGTGGAGGAAGACAGCCATGTAAATCAGGAAGCACGAGAGAATCTGAATACGGCACCGCCAGTGGCTAATGGCCAGACAAATCCTATTAACTTGCCAGTCCCACCTACGGATCTGGCTACGGCGGTAATGAACTTGACACAATAGCTGCAATAAATACAACATGTGCAATCTAATATGCAAGCTGCCATAGGCATGTCTTTTCCAGCTGCACATACGACACCGATTCTAGCAGGACAGGCAAGCATAGTACCAGGGGGAAGTAACATGGTACCCCACGCACCTCAAACACCAGGCATGCAGGCTCAAGTACAGAACCCTGAAGTAGCTCAGGGTGGATATCAGTACCAACCACCTATGAATGGGGCCTATTCTCGTATCAGCTGGAGCACTCCAGACTGGTCGAGCATTTCTTGAAAATGAAGCCCAAAGAATTTAATGGCAAGCCAGCAGATCCTTTGTGGCCAACACATAGGGTTGATGAAATGAAAAGAAACTTTATGATGATGACAGTGAATGAAGAAGAGAAAGTGTTGTGCGCCACATTTATGCTAAAGGGCGAAGCACACCATTGGTGGAAGTCTACCAGGACATATTTGTTAACCAAGCACACCCAATTGACCTGGGGTATATATAAAGAGGCATTCTTTGAGAAGTACTTTCCTAGAAGTTTCAGAGATTCTATGGAGAGAGAGTTTCTGAGTTTATATCAGGGATAGATGACTGTCATCGCATATCAACAGCGTTATGAGGAGCTGTTCTTCTTTGCACCAGTCAGTATGCAAGAGGAAGATACGAAGACCCGAAGGTTCGTCATGGGACTTAGGGGAAGCATACGTAAACATGTTCTGGGACTTGAGAAGAAAGTCTACAATGAAGCTGTACAAATTGCTCGAGTGATAGAGTCGAGCCAGAAAGAGAGCTATTTTGCTCAAAACAGGGGTATTAAAAGGCCAACTGGAACTTCATATAACGGAGGGAATACAAGGACATTCAAACCCTTTCGTACTCAAGGCTTTAATGCTGTAGCCAAGACTACCTCAGCAGCCCCATTGCAACTGAAGCAAAATGGTAAAGGATTAAGGTGTTTTAACTGCAATCAAGTGGGACATATTTCAAGGGAATGTCCTAAGCCCAGGAAGCAGCTACAGTAAGGAAAGGTTTATGCAGTTACATCTGAGGATGCTGCCGCATCACCTGATGTGGTCACAGGTATGACCTGAACCTTTCACTTTGTGATTACATTATGTGAACATGTAGACTAAATTAAAACAAATCACAGGTATCGTACCTATTAATGGCATACCCGCTAGAGTACTCTTTGATTCTTATTTGTGTCGTTTGGAAAGAAACTAAATCTACCCCTCAAATCTTTAGACTACATACTGCTTGTACGACCGTCAATGGGACTAGAAGTGGAATTAGAAAAAGGTTATGGACCATGTCCAGTTCTTATTGATGAGAAGACTTTGGATGCGACCTTGATCCAACTTGAGATAGCAGACTTTGATGTCATCTTGGAAATGGACTGGTTAGCTCGGCATTCTGCAAACCTATTATGTGCAGAAAAGAAGCTGACATTTAAAGACAAGGAAGGAACAGAGTTCAGTTTTACGGGAACCAAACTACCCCGTAAACAGAAACTCATCCTCTCTGCATTGAAGGCTATAAAATGCCTTGAGAAAGGTGGAGTTGGGTATCTGGTCTCAGTGGTCGACCTCACCAAGGAAGCCCCATGAATAGAGGATATTGATGTTGTGCATGACTTCCCAAATGTATTTCATGAAGAATTACCAGGACTACCACCTGACCGAGCTACAGAGTTTGTTATAAATTTGATACCAGGAGCCACACCAGTATCTAAAGCACCCTATCGAATGGCTCCTACTGAACTGAAGGAATTGAAGGTGCAGTTACAAGAATTATTGGACAAGGGTTACATCAAACCTAGCATATCACCATGGGGAGCACCAGTATTATTCGTAAAGAAAAAGGACGGTAGTGTTCAACTAGACTACCAAGAACTAAATAAGCTCATGATCAAGAATCGATATCTACTACCTCAGATCGATGACTTGTTTTAGACAGTTGCAAGGAGCAAAGATTGATCTTCGATCAAGATATCAACAGCTGAAGAATTTGGACAGCGATATCTCGATGATACCTTTAGAATCGGGATTGGACATTATGAGTTCTCGATTATGACGTTTGGATTAACCAATGCCCTTACATCTTTTATGGAACTGATGAACTGGGTGCATGACATGTTGGACATGTCGGTCATAGTTTTCATAGATGACATTTTGGTTTATTTCAAGAATGAAGCAACTCATACAATGAATCTTAGAACAGCTTCACAACAGTTGAGAAGGGAAAAGCTTTATGCCAAGTCCAAGAAATATGAGACTTGAATAAACGAAGTGATCTTCTTAGATCACATAGCATCATAAAAAGGGATAAAAGTAGATCCTATTAAGATAGAAGTAATCATATGGTGAGAAACACCTAAAGAATATTGTGAAGATCAGAAGTTTCTTGGGTTTAGCTGGTTATTACAGATGATTTGAAGAGGACCACTCTAAGATAGCAATACCTCTTATCAAGCTAACCGAAGGGAGAGGAGTTTAATTGGACTGACAAGTGTGAAGAATATTTCCAAACTCTAAAAACAAGGTTGATATCAGCTTCCATCTTGATTGTTCCGGTACTAGGGAAACCTTTTACCCTATACATCTAAGCTTTCGGATTGGATCTTGGATGCGGGTTGATGCAAGGTAAATAAGTGATTGCATATGCTTCAAGAAAACTGAAGGAGCATTAGAAGAATTACCCTACTCATGACTTGGAATTACCGATGATGAATTATGCAATCAAGACTTGGAGACATTATCTATATGGAGAAGAATTTAGATTAAATGGGAACACAAGAGTTTTATTTATCTCTTCACCAGAAAGAGTTAAACATGAGGATAAAAATAGCTGGAAATGCCCAAGGATTTAGACTGTGATATTGAGTGTCACTCGAGCAAGGCTAATGTAGTAGCTAAGGCCTTGAAAAAAAAGGGAATTATGAAGTCCAAGGAAGGACCCAGTATAAATGCTGCCTTATGTTTCGCAGCAATAGATTCAATTTGGAAGGAGAGTAACATATAATAGAAACTTGTGATGATCTAATTGAGTGAGAACTTATGGATGAACTTATGGAGAAATAGTTCCTCGCTTGCGTTCACAACATTAAAAATCATCTCTGGATTGATGGATGAAGTAGAAGTAGCAATTTTGATAGATCCTTATATAAGAACGGTGCAAGAAGAGTTAGAGAAAGAAAAATCTGAACCTGACTTACTTTGGATGCGGAGACGGTACTCAGATGCAAAGGTAGATTCTGAATACCTGAAGATAAAGACTCGGATATCATGAAGAGGATAATGATAGGAGCCCATTGTACTCAATATTCAGGACATCCTGGAGTATCAATATGTATCATGACCTGAAGAGATTGTACTAGTAAAGATGTGGCTTCGTGCGTGTTCTAGTGTTTGAATTATCAGCAAGTAAATGCTGAAAGACAAGGACCAACATGGCTTACTATAACCACTATTGGAGCCAGTCTGGAAGTGAAACTGCATTGCAATGAACTATGCCATTGATTTGCCACTGACTCCCAGATCGATTGACGCAGTTTGGGTGATTGTTGATCGCCTTAGGAAGATAACTCATTTCATTGCTATACGACCTTGGTATACTTTGGAGCGGCTAACTAAGCTATATGTGGATTGAATTTATTACCAAGCTACCATGTAAATGTCACCTATAAAGCATGGTATGGTAGAAATGTCAAATTCTTTTATTTTGGAATATAGTTGGTGAATAAGGAATTGTAAGACCTGAGTCTGTTGAAGAAACCTGTCGAGTAGCAGACAAGATCAAAGAAAAGGGCCAAGATAGCTCAAGTTTCTCAAAAGAGACACCAAGACCTCGAGTTCGCCATAAGTGACAAAGTGTTCTTGAAGATATCACTTATGCATGGATTAAAAACAATTCAACGAGAAGGGAAAGTTGTATCCGATATATGTTTTGGACCTCATAAAATTTGGAGAGACGTAGAAAAATTATATATCAACGAGCGTTCCCGTTGTCCATGTCTAGTGTGCATGACGTATTTCGCGTGTCTCTATTGAAGAAGTACATTGGAGATCCATATCAAAGGTATTGACCACGAATCCACTAGATTAGATAGAATATTTAACCATTGAAATGGTACCAGCCTAGTTCACTGGTTGAAAGGTACAATATCTCCAAAGCTGAGACAATTATTATATGAAGGTAACATGGAGAAGACAAGACGTGGAGAAGATTACATGGGAGGAAGAAGATGCAATGCGGAAACAGAATTCCTACCTATTGATTCCAAAGTAAATTCAAATGTTGAGGACAAAATTTATTTTAAGGAGGGGGGAGTTGTAAGATCCGTACGTTCAAATTTTGAGGACGAAATTTCTTTTAAGGGTGGTGGAGTTGTAAGACCCGCACGCCACGAAACCGGTCTAACCTTACATTTCATGTCGTGATCAGTATACATATCATGGTCAAGCCAAGTGGACCAAGTGCGTGAAGAAACCCAAGACCCAATATGAAATTTAACTCAAAAATAGTCAAAATGAGGGTAGGGTCTCATGCCTAAACAGGTAGGGTCGACCCCACCTCAACAGAGTCCAACCCATGACTTTTCAGTCCTAGGGTCGGATGACTTGAGACCCTAGGGTCGACGGATTCTACGACCCTAGCATCGACCCTATGGTGACAGACTGAAACCGTGAATTTGGAAACTTTCCTCATTTCAGGAATTCCTTTCCTAATCTCGATGGGATGTATTTTGGGAGGTTTTTCACTAAAAATAGGACGTCCCTTAGCCTCTTTCTCTCTTTTTGGAACCCTAATTGAGAGTGAGAAAAAGAAAAGAGAAGGAAGAGAAGAAGAAGAGAAGGAGAATTTGAGAAGACAACTAAAGAGAAGGAATTCAGAGAAATCTCTGAATCTCAGCAACCCAGGTATAAATACATTCTCCATGAATTATGAAGGACCCTAGAATAGCTTATGTAGAAGTTAGGGTTGGGAGAAAACCAAATCATCTACCCATGGATGAGTTTCGAAGGGATCCATGAAAGTAATCATCATAGATAAAGGAAAGTGTGTAAAAATCATAGTTATGAGCCATAGAACATTCTTAGAATGGACCTACGAGACTACAGGATCGATCCCATGCTCTTGGGAAGTCCAGGGAGGCTATGGTCGCACATAGGGTCAATGGGTAACCGACCCTACACCCTGGGGTCTCAGATATGTGCGACCCATCCTGCGACCCTAGCTTTACAACAAGCTTAAATTGTTGAAAATTATTTCTAATTAGAATCTATCAATTTGTTTGGTTTTTCTAGTGATATAAAAGTGATTCTTAAAGCTTGAAAGAGGGTCTACACTCAATCAAAGGTGAGGGAACAAGACCTAAACTAATTGGTTAATAATAAACTATTTTATTTATTGAGTCCAATGCCATAAATGATTCTATGTTTGTTTGCGTGTACTGTGCATTTAACATGTCATCCAATATTCCTGCTATTACTGTTCATGCATATTTAATTTCGTTTATTATAACATGATGATGATGATGATGCTAGGAATAGGCATGTGAATGTATGTGTGTGGTTAGTGTACTTGATGCGAGTGGGGCATCAGGGGGAGGACGTGGCATTGTGGTTCAGCCTGGTCACCAGACTCTAGTTCTATCTCTACTCAAGTCTTGTCCATTAACATCTTCGTATCGCCATTACCTTAGCAGAGCTAATACATCGTAGGGCATTAGGGGGGACGTGGCATTGTGGTTCAGCCTGGTCACCAGACCCTAGCTCTATCCCTATGGATGTATTGAGGGATGCTAGGGTGAGGCCTTGGATACACTGTTTGACATTAGGATTGGTTAGTTGCGAGCCCAGTTTGCAAGCCCTCGCCAATAGGGGCTTACGTGTTGGTATGGTGCAACCGGTACTGCAATACCGTTTTCATTGGGTATATTGTACCATAGTGGGTGCATGTGGGACGACAATGCCATATTCATTGGGCGGCTCCACACACTCGTGTATAGAGGTGAGGCGGCCTCCGAACCTTTCTATAGCACATTGTAAACTTATAAACCAGACCAAAGATATGAATTGAATGCATGCATATGTTTATTGCATTGTTTTGTTTGCTCACTGAGCCGTGATGTGTGCTCACCCTTTCCACGTCGAATGCTTTTAGTTGATGATGCAGGTACCACGGTTGAAGATTATATGAATGCTCTGGGGTATGGACATGCGGCGGCAATGGATGCTGAAGTTTTGATAGAATTGCATGATTCGTCATGCGAGTGCAACTCTTGCATTTTTTATTAGTTTTTATTCAAATTATACAGACGATGTAAATGATTAAATATTTTATTTATGTCTTAGTATTTGGAAGATAATTGAATAATTTATTTATATTATCACCTTTGGACTCTCAGTTCATTTAATATTAAAGACTTCTGCTACTGTGTATTTACTCTGATTATTGTTGTGTATGTGTATGGTTTAAACAAATGGACACAGCCTATTTGAGATCCTGGTTGAACCGTTGGCTTATTAGCGGTTCATCACACCATTCTGAATAGTGCGGAATTGGGGTGTGACAAATGTCGAGTGAGATGATTAAGTAATGGCCAAGAGAATTTGATAGAATTAATGAAATTTTAAGCATATACCCTAATGCTTATATGTGGACATATTGGATATGTAGTGAGTAAACAATCAAAAGATCCTTTTTGGATATATAAAAGAGAGATCAGGATAAAGCAGCAGTGATAAAAGAGATGTAAGTTAATGAATACATATGAGATTATTTGGCGATAATCTTTGAAAAACTAAGGAGGTAAAGGAGGTTAGACATGCCATAAACATCTTTAAACCAGATTTTGCTAGTTCAAGCCCTTTTGGACTAGATGTTGAATTGGATGAGTGTTATGAATAATGTCTGAATCGTATGGATGGACGAAATTTGGATGCAACCTACTTCGACTTGAGATGGCAGATTTTGATGTCATCTTGGGAATAAACTGGTTGTCTCAACACTCTACAAGGGATTATGTGCATAGAAGAGGTTATCATTTAAGAACAAAGATGACATATAATTTGATTTTATTAGAAGCATATTGCTTAGGAAGCAGAAGCTCATCCTCTCTGCACTAAAGGCGAAGAGTTTCTTTGAAAATAAAGGAGTTGGATATATGGTATCTGTGGTAGACGTTACCAAAGAAGCACCACAGATGGAAGACATTGATGTGATGCGTAAATTTTCTGATGTGTTTCTAGGAGACTTATCCGGGTTGCCACCTGATCATGCAACCAAGTACATTATCGACTTATTACTGGGGAGGGCACCTGTGTCAAAGGCACCCTATGAAATAGCTCCTATAGAGTTGAAGGAATTGAAGACTCAACTACAGGAGTTATTAGACAAAGGTTTTAATCGGCCAAGTATTTCAAAACGGGGAACGCCAGTGCTATTCGTGAAAAAAAAAAGATGGTAGTATTTGGCTATGTACAGATTATCAGGAATTGAACAAGCTCACGATCAAGAATCAATACCCACTACCTCAGATCAATGACTTATTTAATCAGCTATAAGGAGCAAAGGTATTTTCTAAGATTGACCTTTGGTTAAGATATCATCAAGATATCATCAATTGAAGAATTTAGACAACAATATTTCGAAGACAACTTTCGGAACCAAGTCCGGACATTATGAGTTCGTGGTCATGTCTTTTGGTTTGACCAATTCCCTTACATCTTTTATGGAGCAAATGAACCAAGTGTTTCATGACATGTTAGACACGTCGGTCATAGTTTTTGTAGCCTATATATTGGTTTATTCCAAAGATGAGAAAGTCTTGTAACGGACTTTAGAGCAGCCTTACAACAACTGAAAATGGAGAAGTTTTATGCCAAGTTCATGAAGTGTGAATTCTAGTTAAACGAGATTGCATTCTTAGGGTCTATAGTGTCATCAGAAGGGATAAAAGTGGACCCCAATAAGATAGAAGCAATCATATGATGAGAAATTCTTAAGAACATTGCAGAGATCAGAAGTTTCTTGGGTTTAGCTGATTATTATAGACGATTCATGGAGGACTATTCTAGCATCGCAATACCTCTTACCAAGCTAACCAATAAAAGAGAGAAGTTTATTTGGGCTGACAAGTGTGAGGAATGTTTCTAGATTCTAAAAGCAAGGCTGATATCAGCTCCCATCTTGATCGTTTCAGCACCAGGGGAACCTTTTACCCTACACACCGATGCTTTCGGTTTGGGCCTAGGATGCAGGTTGATACAAGGAGAGCAAGTGATTGTCTATGCTTCAAGACAACTGAAAGAGCCTGAAAATAATTACCTGACTCATGATTTGGAGTTAGCAACTGTGATTCATGCAATTAAGACTTGGAAACTATCTATACAGAAAAGAATTTCAGATTAAATCGAATTACAAGAGTCTTACTTATCTCTTTACCCAAAAAGAGTTGAACATGAGGCAGAGAAGATGGTTGGAACTCCTGAAGGATTAAGACTATAATATTTAGTATCGCTCGAGCAAGGCTAATGTGGTAGCTGAAGCTTTGATCAAAAAAGAAAACAATGAAGCCAAAAGGAGGACCTAGTACAAACGTTGTCTTGTGTTCCGCAGCAACATTTTCAGATTTAGAAGAAGAGCAACATATAATAGAAACTCATGATGATCCAATTGAGAGAGAACTTATGGATGAACTTATGGAGCAATAGTTCCTCCCTTGCATTCGCAGCGTTAAAGATCTTATTTGATTTGATGGACAAAGTAAAAGTTGTAATTTTGTTAGATTCATATCTAAGAACAATGCAAGAAGATTTAGAGAAAGGAAAACTTAACCTTGACTCACTTCGGATGCAAAAAAGGTCCTGAGATACAGAGGATGATTATACATACTGGAAAGTGAAAACTCGAATCTTGGATACAAAATAATGCTAAATGTCCATTCCATTTTGTATTGGGTACACCCTGAAAGTACAAAAATATACCAAAACATGAAGAGATTATTTGGTGGAAGGGAATGGAGGTAGTTGTGGCTAAATACATGTTCCAATGTCTGAATTGTCAACAAGCAAAGGTTGAAAGACAAATACCAGTAGGCTTGGTACAATCATTATTGGAGCCATCTTGGAAGTGGAACTGCATTATAATGAACTATGTCACCGATTTACCACTGACTCCCAGATCGATTGACGTAGTTTGGGTGATTATTGATCGCCTTATGAAGATAGCTCGTTTCATTGCTATACTACCTCGGTGTATTTTAGAATGGCTAGCTAAGCTATATGTGGATAATATTGATAGATTAAATGTTATGCCTGAGAGCATAGTGTTAGATAGAGGCTCACGCTTTATCTCAAAGTTTTGGGAGGGACTATAGAAAGCGATGGGAACAAAGTTAAAAGTTTAGTACTGCATTTCACCCTCAAACTGACGGACAGTCCAAGCGGACTATATAGATCCTAAGAGGTATTCTCTGAGCCTGTGAAATTGATTTCAAGGAGCTTGAAATGAGAAGTTGTCATTGATCGACATTGGCATCACGCTACCATATAAATGTCACCTATGAAGCATTGTACAGTAAAAATGTTAAACTCCTCTATTTTGGAATGAAGTTGGAGAATGAGGAATTGTAAGAACTAAGTTTGTCACAGAAACCTATCAAGTGGTAGACAAGATCAAAGAAAAAGGGCCAAGAGAGCTCAAGGTTTTCAGAAGAGACACCAAGACCTCGAGTTTGCCGTAACTGACAAAGTGTTCTTGAAGATATCACTTATGAGTGGTCTGAAACGGTTCGACAATAATGAAAAGTTGTGTCCTATATATGTTTTGGACCTTTTAAAATTTTGGAGAGACGTGGAAGAATAGTATATCAACTAGCATTATCGCCATCTATTTCTACTGTGCATGATGTATTTCGCGTGTCTTTACCAAAGGAGTATGTTGGAGACCCATCACATGTATTGACTGTGGTCCACTAGAGTTGGTAAAAGACTTAACTCTCGAAGTGGTACCAGCTTAGATCATCAGTTGGAAGGTACAACATCTCTGGAGCTGGGATATTTATTATGTGAAGGTAACCTGGCAAAGCCAAGACGTAGAAGTAGTTGCATGGGAAGAGGAAAATGTAATGTGAAAACAATATTATCACCTATTCAACTCAGAAGGTACATCTAAATTCCAAGGATGAAATTTTTTTTGAGGGTAGGGGAGTAGTATTGTCACACCTTAATTCTGGTCTAACCAGAATGGTGTGATGAACCGCCAATAAACCAACGGTTCACCCAAGATCTCATATAGGTCATACCCACTATATCAAACCACACTCACATTCCACATTAATAATCAGAGGTAATAAATAAATAAACAAAAATCATACAGATAATGAACTGAGAGTCTAACAGTGATAAATAAGTATTTAATCAAATTATCTCCAAACCACAAGACATGAAAATAAATAATCAATTATATATATCTGATGTTCAAATTATAACTAAACTTAAGCAAAAACACATTGGTTGCACTCGCATGATGAATCATGCACATCTTCTTTAGCTTCTACGTCCATCGTAGTAACGTGTCCATATGTAGGCGCATTCATATATTCTTCAACAGTAGGACCTGCATCATCAACTAAAAATATTCGACGTGGAAAGGGTGAGCACACATCACGGCTCAGTGAACAAACAAAATAATACAACAAACATATGCATGCATTCAATTCATGTATTTGGTCTAGTTTTCAAGTTTGCAATATGCTATAGAAAGGTTTGGTGGCCGCTGCACCTCTATACACGAGTGTGTGAATCTTCCTAATGGAACAAACACCATTATCATTTCACATGCACCCACCATGGAATAGAGATAGAGCTAAAGTGTCTGGATCAAACACCGCCAACACCTTCCCTGATGTCCTACCCATACCAATACGTAAGCCCCTATTGGCGAGGACTTTCAAACTAGGCTCACAACTAACCAATCCTAATGCCAAATGGTGTATCCAAGGCCTTACCCTAGCATCCCTCAATACGTCCATAGAGATAGAGCTAAGGCCCCCGGTAGAATCAGAGACCACACGGTCCGAGACCACCTCCCTTGATGCCCTACGACGTAATAGTTCTGCTAAGGTAATGGCGATACGACAATGTTAGTGGGAAAAACTTTAGTAGAGAGCTAGAGTCTGGTGACGAGGTCGAAGACCACCATGCCACGTCCTCCCCCTGATGCTCCACTTGCATCCAACACACCAACCACACACGTACATTCACGTGTCTATTCATAGCATCATCATCATCATCATCATGTTATAAATAATGGAATTAAATATGCATGATCAGTAATAACAGGTACCTTACCATACAACTACCACAATATCAAACTTGGATGACATGTGAGATGCACATTACAAGCATACAAGCATAGAATCAATCATGGCATTGGACTCGAATAAAATAAAAAGTTTGTTTTTAACCAATTAGTTTAGGTCTTGTTCCCTCACCTGTTAGCAATACTCGATCTCCTTCTAAGCCTTGAAATTCTCTTCGAATTGATTTAACAAACTAAAAGTTATATGAATTTAAGTTAGGGTTCATATGTGACATGTTACAGTAGTCAAAAATCGAAACAGAGCACTAATAGGTGTCTGATTAGTCCTATGGTCTCATACTGTATCGACCTTACTACCTACGATCGATACCCTACGATCGCATATGCTGCGACCGTAGTTGTGATCATATGATTTCTGAAATCTTCTCGAATGCCTATGGTCGATCCTCTGGTCATGCTGGTCATGTTCTGGTCGACCGTAGCTGCGACCTTGAGAATTCATGTCACAGACTACATGCAATTTGAGTTCTTCCTAGGTCAATTCTTCTAATCTTCAATGGGATTTATTCTAAGGTTATCCTATGACCATCATTAGTAGTTTCTTATCAACCCTAATCATCAAATTCACTCCTCATGGTTCTCCTTGGGATTTTCTCAAAGAAATCACATAAATCATAATAGGTTGATATTGCCTATCTTCCATAGAAGTCTTATTCCTTAGAGTTTAAATCTCTAGAGATTCGTTTCCTACCTTTGCCTGTGATAGAGAGCTAATCTCTTTTTAGCAAATTCTTCTCCTTAGCTCTTTCTTCTTGTCCTTCTCTTCCTTCTCTTTCTCTCGGGCTTACTAATGTTCTAAAAGAGTGAAAAAGGGTTGAGGGACGTCCTTTATATAGAGGAAAACTCTCCATATAGAGTCCTCTTTCAAGTAGAAAAACAATCCCTTAGTTTAGAAAAGTTTCCAAAACTCAGAATCTGATCTGAGGTCTCACGGTCGATCATATGGTCGCATAAACCGTGGACCGTAGGGTCAAAATCATTGACCATGGGATTCTGGATTTTAGATTTTTGTTCCCTTCCTTATGGTCGACCATACCTACCCAGGTATGTGACCTTAGGTATGTTTTCAGTGTTTTTAACTCGATTCTCATACCTGGTTTATGACCTATCTTTACACGCTCGATCCACTTGGTCCAGGAATATTGGGAAGACCTGGAACGACACGATTAGACCAAGTTAGTGAAGTGTGGGTCTTACAACTCCCCCCCTCTTATATAAATTTCGTCTTTGAAATTTGCACACACCGTTTAAATTGAATAGGTGAGGATATTGCTTCCACATAGCGTTCTCTTCTTCCCATGTAATTTCTTCTACATTTTGGCTTCTCCAAGTAACCTTAACGTAGAAAATGTCACAATTGCGAAGATGTTGCACCTTTCGGCTAGTGATCTCAGAAGGTACAACTTCGAACGTCAAATCTTTGATCAAATCTGGTGGATTCGTTGTTAACACATGTGTTGGATCTCTGACGTACTTCTTCAGTAATGAGATATGAAATACATCATGCACACTTGACATTGATGGTGATAGTACTAACTGATATGCTATTTTTTTACGTCTATCTAGAACTTCATAAGGTCTTATATATCTGGGACACAGCTTTCCATTTGTCCAAACCTTTTCAAACCATGCATAGGAGAGATATTTTTAAAAATACCTTATCACCTATGGTGAATTCGAGATCTCTGCGTCGATTATCTACATATTGCTTCTTACGGTTCTGAGCTATTCGGACTCTTTCCTTGATAATGTCAACTACTAGACAAGTCTCTTCTACAAACTCTAGTCCAACAATACTCTGTTCTCCAACTTCATTCCAAAATAAAGGACTTTGGCATTTCCTACCATACAGTGCTTCATAGGGTGACATCTGTATAGTCGCTTGATAGCTGTTTTTATAAGAGAACTCAATCAATGGTAATATCTTATGATCCTTTGAAATCAATGACACAAGCTCGAAGCATGTCTTCTAAAATCTGAATAGTACGCTCTGACTGTCCGTTTGTCTGAGGATGGAATGCAGTACTAAACTTCAATGTTGTACCCATAGCCTTTTGTAATCCTTTCCAAAAACTTTGAGGTAAAGCATGGGTCTCTGTCGGACACAATACTTTCAGGTACACCATGTAATCGGACAATATTATTTACATAAAGCTTAGCTAACCTCTCTAAGGTATACTGAGGTAGTATAGCTATGAAACGAGATGTCTTGGTTAAACGATCCACAATCACCCAGACCACGTCAACTACTCGGGGAGTCAATGGTAACCCGGTGACGAAGTCCATAGTGATGCAGTCCCATTTTCATGCTGGTTCTAGCAGTGGCTGCAACAATCCTGCAGGTTTTTTCCTTTCAACCTTTACCTGCTGACAATTCAAGCATTGAGACACAAATTTAGCAACATCCGCTTTCATTCCTCTCCACCAATATAGTTTCTTCAGATCATGATACATCTTTATACTTTCAGGATGTACCGAATAAGCGGTGGTGTGAGCTTCCTTCATTAGTCTGTGTCTAACATCCAAGTCTTCATTTTTAGGAACACATACCCTTCTTTTGTATCTTAGTACCTTTTCAACGTCCAAGGTGAACTCAGGAGTAGTCCTACCTTTTTCGAGGTCTTCTTGCACCATTCTCAAATAAGAGTCTAATTTAATAGCTGCTTTTACTTCATTTAATAGATCAGGTACAATCTTTAATGTTGTAAACATGTTTGAGAATAAATGAATAAACCCTTGGTCAGTTGATTCATTCAGAATATCAATCATGAACTGCTCTTTACCGTAATTAAATAATCTCCCTATGACATACGCCACAACATTTACACTAACTTCTTCTTGGGATTTTATCATTGCTTTCCTGCTTAGTGCGTCAGCAACTACATTAACTTTTCCTGGATGATACTGGATATTGCAATCATAATCCTTCAATAATTTCGGCCATCTTCTTTGTTTCACGTTCAACTCCTTCTGATTAAAAAGATGAGTGAGACTCTTATGATCTGATTTAATCTGAAATTTCTCTCCATACAAATAATGTCTCGATATCTTAATAGCATGTACTACTGCTGCTAATTCCAAGTCATGAGTGGGATAGTTCTTCTTATGTGTCTTCAGTTATCTTGAGGCATACACAATTACTTGTTCTCCTTGCATAAGCACACATCCTAAACAAACTTTTCTCCTTTCTTTGTCAGACTGATGAGAGGTACGACGATTCTAGAGAAATCTTCCATGAATCGTTGATAATAACCAGATAAACCTAAGAAAAATCTTATTTCTGTAACATTCTTAGGTGCTTTTCATTTCACAATGGCTTCAATCTTGCTAGGATCCACTTTAATTCCTTCAGTGGATACAACATAGCATACGAAAGTGACTTCATTAGATAAAATTCACACTTTGTAAATTTTACGTAAAGCTTCTCTTTTCTTAGTCGCTGCAAAGCGGCTCTTAGATTTATGACATGAGTTTCTTTGTCCTTGGAGTAGACTAGTATGTTGTCAATAAATACAATGACTGACGTATCCAACATATCATGGAATACGCGATTCATGAGTTCCATAAAAGTTGTGGGTACATTAGTCAATCCAAAAGACATGACTAAAAATTCATAATGTCCATATCTGGTTCTGAATGCTATATTCGGAATATCACCTTCCTTAATCTTCAACTCATGGTATCCTGACCGAAGATCAATTTTGGAGAACACTTTGGAACCTTGCAACTGATCGAACAAGTCATCGATCCAAGGCAACGGGTATCGATTCTTGATTGTAAGCTTATTCAATTCTCGATAATCTATACATAGTCGAACACTACCATCCTTCTTTTTCACGAATAATACTGATGCTCCCCATGGTGATATACTGGGTCTGATATAACCCTTGTCCAGTAATTCTTGTAATTGTATCTTCAGTTTCTTCAATTCCGTAGGAGCCATTCGATAAGGTGCTTTCGATACTGGTGAGGCTCCTGGCATAAGATCTATAACGAACTCGGTCGCTCGGTCGAGTAGTAGTCCTGGTAATTCCTTAGGAAATACATCCAGAAATTCACGCATAACTTCAATATCCTCCATTTGTGGTGCTTCCTTAGTAAGGTCGACTACAGATACTAGATACCTAATTCTTCCTTTCTCGAGGTTTTCTAGCCTTCAATGCAGAGAGAATGAGTTTTCGTTTATGGAAAGGTTTGGTTCCCACAAAACTAAACTTTGTTCCTTCCTTGTCTTTAAATATCAGTTTCTTTTATGTACATAAAATAGGTTTGCAGAGTGTCGAGCTAACCAATCCATTCCCAAGATAACATCAAAGTCTGCCATCTTGAGTTGAATTAAGGTTGCATCCAAAATCTTCTCACCGATAAGAACTGGACATGGTCCATAACTTTTGTCTAGTTCCACTTCTAATCCCATAGGTGATCGTACAAGTAATTTGTAGTCTAAAGGTCTGAGGGGTAGATTTGACTTCTTTCCAAATGACACAGATATAAAAAAAATGAGTAGCTCCAGAGTCAAAGAGTACTCTGGCGGGTAAGTCTTTAATAAGTACGATACCTATGATCTGATTTAATTTAGTCTACATGCTTACACAAGGTAGTACAAAATGAACAGTTCAGGTCATACCTGTGACTACATCAAGCGATGCGACAATATCCTTAGATGTAACTGCATAAACTTTTCCTTGCTGTAGCTGCTTCTTTGGCTTAGGACACTCTCTTGAATAATGTCCTACTTGATCAGAATTGAAGCATTTGACTCCAACATTACTTTGTTTCTGTTGATGTTGGGTTGTCGGAGTAGTCTTGGCTGCAGCATTGAAGCCTTGAGTACGGAAGGGTTTAAATGTCTTTGAGTTCCCTCCGTTGTATGACTTTCCATTGGGCCTCTTTATACCTCTGTTCTGAGAAAAATAAATTTCCCTCTGGCTCAATTCCAGTACTCGAGCAATCTGTACAGCTTCATTATAAATCTTCTTTTCCAGTCCCAATACATGCTCATGGATGCTTCCCCTAAGTCCCATGATGAACCTTCGGGTTTAGGTATTTTCCTCCTGCATGCTAGAGGGAGCAAAGAAAAATAATTCTTCATAACGTTATTGATATGCATCTACAATCATCTGTCCCTGATACAGAATCAGAAACTCTTTTTCCATTTGATATCTGAAACTCCTAGGAAAATACTTCTTGAAGAAAGCTTCTTTATAGATAGCCCAGGTCAATTTGGCATGCTTTGTCAACAGATAACTCCGAGTAGATTTCCACCAATGGTGTGCATCACCTTTCAGCATAAAAATAGCACATAATACCTTCTCTTCTTCATAAAGTTTCTTTCCATCTCATCGATCAAGTGAGCTAGCCATAACGGATCTGATGGCTTGCCTGTAAATTCCTTAGGCTTCAACTTCAGGAAACGCTCGATCAGTCTGGAGTGATCAAGCTGATCCTGTGCATATGCTCCATATATAGGTGATTGATACTGATAATTACTTTGGTTATACCCGCCTTACGGTGCTTCAGGGTTTGGCACTTGGCCTTGTACTGCTGGTGTTTGCGGTGCTTGGGGTACAGTGTTGCTACCACCTGGTGTTGTACTAGCTTGTCCTGTAGGTAGAGATGTTGTGTTTACAGCTGGAAAAGAAATTCCCATAGCAGCTTGCATGTTGGCTTTCACTTGCTGTATATGCTGCATTCGTTGTGCCAAATTCATCACCGCAGTAGCCAAATCCATAGATGGTGAAGGTAGGTTGGTTGGGTTGGCTTGGGTGCACACATTTTGAGGTGCAGCATTTTGAGCTCCAATATTTCCTTCCTGTCCTTGCTGACCTTCATTGTCATTGGTCTCCATAGGTGGTGGAGATGGGTTTGCATTCTGTCTCCTTCTACTTACTCTACATCCAGTCATTTAAACTCTTGGTTGAAAGGTACTCAGAAAGGCTATACATGTGAGACAAGATATGATGGTAGTATTGGGTTAGTCTCACAATGGAAAGCGAGAAAAAAAAACAAAATCAATAGGCAAAAGTTTGAACAGAATCAAAATGCAGAAAACAGTCAATCATACGGTCGATGGCCTACAGTCGCATGTTGTGCGACCATAGGTGCGACCATCAAAATCTTGAAAACTTACCGAGACCCTATGGTCGATCATACGGTCGATGGTTTTGGTTGAATTGTGCAACCGTATGATTCAAGATCAGGTTTTTAAACCTGTTTTTCAAAAAATTTCCCCCTCATTCTCCTTCTTCCTCCTACGATCTCTACTCAACTTGCCACCAGTGAGTTGCTACATTGTCGACCATACAAACTTGATGATTTTTCCATCGATCAGCATCCGTCACTCCATTCCTTTAGGTATGTTCTCTACTTTTCTCTATTTTTAAGCTTTCATACCTAGGGTTTTTGCTATTTGTAGCGTTTTCTTCTAATTAATATTTTTCTGACCGTAAAAATTTAATTTTTATTGGGGGCTTTTGCTATTGGCCACCCAATGGATGAAAGCCCTTAAGAAAATTTGAGTTTCATCAGTTAGTTTAGTAGAAACTTGAAAATTCTCATTTTTGACCTAAATTTTGGGGTTTTTCCCAATTGTCAAAATTTCTTCAAATTCGACATACCTAGTTTAAATTTCTGATTATATGAGCCTTCCAGGTTGGTTTGGGACCTATGTAAGTCCTCCTGCCCAAATGTTTGGGTGAAAAGTGAGGCTTTTTCCATTTTACGTCGTTATGCTGTCAAATTTTCAAATTTATCTAACTTGTTTTTTTTTCTTATTTTCTTCTCTTGCAGTTATCATGGTTCGCACTAAGGTTCTTCGAGTTCATGACCCACGATGCTTCAGGTCCGTTGAAGCAGAGGTGTGATATCCTTGGTTTGACCGAAAGAAATTGGAAGGGGTCGGTGTGTGAACTTAGCCATTTAGCCATGTTTGATGTGGAAAGGGCGTTTGGTGATATGGGCTGGCTTCCAGTGATCTTGTACAAGGCTTGCACTCGCCTGGACATGGTCAATCAGTTCTACTGTCACCTACAGGTAGAGGGTGACTTAGAAGATGTTAACAGGGGTAGAGAGCTTCGTATCACCAGCTAGGTGAAAGGGGTTCAAATCCCTTTCAACTGTCAGGAGTTGGCTGATCTCCTAGGCATTTCCAACGATGGTCAGTTGGTTTACTGTGCACCTAGGGAGCCACAGTTTATGCCTACATAGGTGCGTGCAGAAATAGATAATCAGATTCTTCGGGATGACTGTTGGGAGATAAAAGCAATCAACCTGCGTCCAGAGCCACAGGTCTACTATAAGATTATCCAGCATAATCTTATTTCCCAGGACGGACACTACGAGATGGTCTCACAGCTGACTCAATAACTGTTGTATTGTATCTGTACTAGGCATCATGTCTGCCTCACATATATTATTCTTCGGACTATCCATAGAGCTACGTTGCCTGAATCGAAAGGTAACTTACCCTATGGGGCTGATCTCTACCGTGCTCGCTCGTCTATAGGTGGACCTAGTGGATGAGAGGATCGTTGAGGACACCTTCTCAGCTGACCTTGATTGGGAGGCCATCGGTAAAATGGGCATGAGAGAGATTCAGGTTAGTGATGATGAGAGGAATGCTATGAGACGTCCTCTTACTCAGGTAGCGGCAGTAGATGCAGAGGCGGCAACAGCAGCAACAGCAGAGGCACACGAGGTGATGATGAGGAGGATGATGATCGGATGTACATGGATGTGGATGCCATCCCTCCTCCATCACTACAACATTCTACTAGAGCTGGCCCTTTTAGGGCTTCTCATTCAGCTGACCCTTCACGCCCACCACCAGATGACATGATGGGCTGTTACATGAGATTCGGGAGGCTCAGCGCGTGACTGATTGGAGAGTAGGAGAGTTTCTAGATGCCCAGCGCTCTACAGACCAGCGGGTAGCAGATCTGACAGCTAGTCTCCGAGCAACTCAGACTCAGGTGGTATGGCTTACGAGAGTATATGCTGAGGACTACAATAGAGATCGCGAGGCACCTCCTCCTCTAGCACCTCCAGCTCCATGATATCATTTATTTCTTTTTCCCTTTTATACTACAAAGTAATTATTCAGATTGTGGACTGTACTCTAATTTGGATGTACATTTGTCTTATTTTCATTTGGATATATATATATATATAATTGGTTTCTCTTTTACATATATGCATTATTCTCTTTCTTAGTTTGTGTCTCATACAACTCAGATGCTTATGGTGTGTTTTTATTACAGCTTTTAATTTCATCCTAACTCAGTTCATGACTCATGTGGAAGTAGTTAGGTCAATGGATAGAACCTGAGAAGCTCTGATACCAAGTTATCACACCCCAATTTTGGTCTAACCAGAATGGTGTGATAAACTGCCAATAAACCAACGGTTCACCCAGGATCTCGTATAGGTCATACCCACCATATCAAACCACACTCACATTCCACATTAATAATCAGAGGTAATAAACAAATAAGCAGAAGCC
Source organism: Protea cynaroides (assembly GCA_028583415.1). Lineage (NCBI taxonomy): Eukaryota > Viridiplantae > Streptophyta > Magnoliopsida > Proteales > Proteaceae > Protea > Protea cynaroides. Next base: position 43,354,680 of record CM053273.1, read on the forward strand.
TTACAGATAATGAATTTAGAATCTAACAGTGATAAATAAGTATTTAATCTAATTATCTCCAAACCACAAGATATAAAAATAAATAATCAATTACATATCTGATGTTCAAATTATAACTAAACTTAAGCAAAAACACATTGGTTGCACTCGAATGATGAATCATGCGTATCTTCTTCAACTTTTACATCCATCGCAGTAACGTGTCCATACGTAGGTGCATTCATATATTCTTCAATAGTAGGACCTGCATCATCAACTAAAAATATTCGATGTGGAAAGGGTGAGCACACATTACGGCTCAGTGAGTAAACAAAATAATGCAACAAACATATGCATGCATTCAATTCATATCTTTGGTCTGGTTTTTAAGTTTGTAATATGCTGTAGAAAGGCTTGGTGGCTGCCGCACCTCTATACACGAGTGTGTGAATCTGCCCAATGGACCAAACACCATTGCCGTCCCATATGCACCTACCATGGAATAGAAATAAAACTAAAGTGTCCGGATCAAACACTGCCAACATTTCCCCTGATGCCCTACCCATACCAACACGTATGCCCCTATTAGCGAGGGCTTACAAACTGGGCTCACAACTAATCAATCCTAATGCCAAATAGTGTATCCAAGGCCTCACCCCAGTATCCCTCAATACGTCCATAGAGATAAATCTAAGACCCCCCGCAGAGTCAGAGACCACACGGTCCGAGGCCACCTCCCCTGATGCCCTACGACGTAATAGTTCTGCTAAGGTAATGATGATACGATGATGTTAGTGGGCAAGACTTGAGTAGAGATAGAGCTAGATTCTGGTGACGAGGTCAAAGACCACCATGCCACGTCTTCCCCCTGATGCTCCACTCGCATCCAACACACCAATCACACACATACATTCACATGCCTATTCCTAGCATCATCATCAACATCATCATGTTATAAATAATGGAATTAAATATGCGTGATCAGTAATAGCAGGAATATTGGATGACATGTGAGATGCACATTACAAGCATACAAGCATAGAATCAATCATGGCATTGGACTCGAATAAAATAAACAGTTTGTTATTAACCAATTAGTTTAGGTCTTGTTCCCTCACCTGTTAGCAATACTCGATCTCCTTCCAAGCCTTGAAATTCTCTTTGAATTGATTTAACAACCTAAAAGTTATATGTAAGTTAGGGTTCATATGTGACATGTTACAGTAGTCAAAAATCGAAATAGAGACTGATAGGTGTCTGATTTGTCCTATGGTCTCAAACTTTATCGACCTTACTGCCTACGGTTGATACCCTACAGTCACATATGCTACGACCATATGATTTTTGAAAACTTCCCGAATGCCTATGGTCGATCCTCTGGTCATGCTAGTCATGCTATGGTCGACCGTAACTGCGACCTTGAGATTTCTGGTCACAGACTACACACAATTCGAGTTCTTCCTGGGTCAATTCTTCTAATCTTCAATGGGGTTTATTCTAAGGTTATCCTATGGCCATCATTAGTAGTTTCTTATCAACCCTAGTCATCAAATTCACTCCTCATGGTTCCCCTTGGGATTTTCTCAAGGAAATCACATAGATCATAATAAGTTGATATTGCCTATCTTCCATAGAAGTCCTATTCCTTAGAGTTTACATCTCTAGAGATTTGTTTCAAACCTTTGCCTATGATAGAGAGCCATTCTCTTCTCAGCAAATTCCTCTCCTTAGTTTTTTCTTCTTCTCCTTCTCTTCCTTCTCTTCCTTTTCTTTCTCTAGGTTTACTAATATTCTAAAAGAGTGAAAAAAGGGTTGAGGGACATCTATTATATAGAAGAAAACTCTCCATATAGAGTCCTCTTTCAATTAGGAAAGCAATCCCTTAGTTTAGGAAAGTATTCAAAACTCGGAGTCTGATCTGGGGTCTCACAGTCGATCATATGGTAGCATAAACCATCAACCGTATGGTCAAAATCATCGACCGTGGGGTTCTGGATTTGAGATTTTTGTTCCCTTCCTTATGGTCGACCATACCTACCTAGGTATGCGACCTTAGGTATGTTTTTAGTGTTTTTAACTCGATTCTCATACTTGGTTTGTGACCTATCTTTATATGCTCGGTCCACTTGGTCCAAGAATGATGGAAAGACCTGGCACGACATGGTTAGACCAAGTTAATGGAGTACGGGTCTTACATGTAAGATCTGTGCGTGTAAATTTTGAGGACAAAGTTTCTGTTAAGGGTGGTGGAGTTGTAAGACCCGCACGCTACGAACCCGATCTAACCTTACATTATCATGTCGTGACCGGTCTTTCCATCATAATTGGCTCAAATGAACCAATTGTATGAAGAAACCACAAGATGAGGTAAGCAATAAGTCAAATTAGTTGGTGTAGTTGACTGTTTAAGTTTCTATGGAAGCAACCGCTCAAAAACTAAAAACTAGTAAATTTTAGATGTATGGTGGCATTTTTTAGGGGTACGGTCACACGTATGGTCGACCATATTGAGACCGTACAACATATGGTCGACTGTTTTGAAAATGTATGGTCGACGGATTATGCGACCTCACGATCGATCGTACGAACCCAGAACCGACTCCGTGTTTATGAAACTTTCCTAATTTGAGGAGGACTCTTTCCTAATTGAAAGATGACTCTATATGGAAGTTTTTCTCTACATAAGGGACGTCCTTTAGCCTCTCTCACTCTTTTAAAACTCAAATTGAAACTCTAAACTTAAGAGAGAAAGAGATAGAGGAAGAGAAGGAGAAGGAGAAGGAGATTTGGAAAAGAAGGTTGAGAGAAAGGTTTTGCAAAGAAGAGTTCTATCTCTCCACAGCAAGCTTAAGGTATGGACTTGACTCTGTAGGGTAGATAGGCTGAGAGAAAGGTTTTGCAGAGAAGAGTTTTATCTCTCTACAGCAAGCTTAATGTATGGACTTGACTCTGTAGGGTAGATCAGATAGAATAGGTTCTTTTTAAATTAATATATGGAACCTAATACAATGATTTGGTTATAGGTTTTCTATGGGAAACCATAGAGAGTAGGGTAGGGATAATTGATAAGGATAAACTGTGATTAAAGGCCACAGGATGATTTTAGGATGAATCTCATTGATGAGACAAGAGGAGGAACTCGTATGAGAAGTAAAAAATAACCTGACTACGTATGGTCGCAGCTATGGTCGACCATAGGATAACCAGAGTATTGACCACAACCATTCTGGAAGAATTCAGAAAATATATGGTCGCAGGTACGGTCACATATAGTGCGACCATAGGGTATCGACCGTACGTCGTACGGCGGCATATACTGCGATCATAGGATCGACCATAGGGTATCGACCATACGATAACAACAAGTATATTTTGAGACCAGATATGGTTTTTGACTATCATAACTTGTAAACTTGAACCCTAACTTAAATTCATTAATTGTTTAGGTTCCTAATAGATTCAAAGTGACTTTCAAAGCTTGGGAGATGAATAAACATCAATCAAAGGTGAGGGAACAAGACCTAAACTAATTGTATAATAACAAACTATTTTATTTTATTTGTTTAAGGCAATGAATGATTCTATGCTTGTATGCTTGTAATGTGCATCTCACATGTCATCTACTATTACTGCTATTTCTGCTCATGCATATTTATTTTTGTCTATTTATAACATGGTGATGATGATGCTAGGAATAGGCATGTGACAATGTGTTTGGTTAGTGTGTTGGATGCGAGTGGGGCATCAGGGAGAGGACGTGACATTATGGTTTAGCCTGGTCACCAGACTCTAGCTCTATCTCTACTCAAGTCTTGCCCACTAACATCGTCGTATCACCATTACCTTAGCAGAATTATTACGTCGTAGGGCATCAGGGGGGGTGGTCTCGAACTGTGTGGTCTTTGACTCTGTCGGGGGGCCTTAGTTCTATCTCTATGGACTTATTGAGAGATGCTGGGGTAAGGCCTTGGATACACTAGATGAAATTTAGGATTGGTTAGTTGCGAGCTCAGTTTGTAAGCCCTCGCCAATAGGGACTTACGTGTTGGTATGGGTAGGGCATCAGAGGAAGTGTTGGCGGTGTGTGATCCGGACACTTTAACTCTATCTCTATTCCATGGTGGGGTAGATGTGGACGACAATAGTGTTTGATCCATTAGGTGGGCTTACACACCTGTGTATCGAGGTGTGTTGACCGCCAATCCTTTCTATAGCACATTGCAAGCTTTAAAACCAGACCAAAGATATAAATTGAATGCATGCATATGTTTGCGCATTGTTCTATTCACTCACTGAGCTCAAGTTGGAGAGCTGACCCTCGCACATGTAATTCTTTTTAGCTTCTGATGTTGTAGGTATTACTGTCGAAGATTATATCGATGCATCAACGTATGGACATGTGGCTACTATGGATGTGCAAGCTGTGGAAGACGATTATGACTCATTAAGCGAGTGTTTCAACTATGATTACGCTTAGTGTTTAACTTTCGCATTTGGATACTTGTAATATGTATTAATTATGTTTTGCGTACTTTGAGATAACTGGATTATTTAATTATTTATAATGTAGACCTCAGTTCATTATTAATAAAACTTTCGCTATTTAATTATTATCTCTGATTATTACTGGGGATTGTGTTTTGGTTTAACATGGTTGGTACAACCTATATGAGATCCTAGTTTGAACCGTTGGTTCTCATGATGGTCCATCACACCACTGGTTAGTCCAGAATTGGGGTATGACAGACAATGCTCGGTTTGTCTAGTCGGCTTAAGTATATTGAGTTATCGATTACCACTGAATTGTTACCCAATAGTTTGGATAGTTCATCCACCTCAATGTTATCTTCCTGGTTGATGCTTTGGATTTTTAAGCCTTAGAATGTCGCTATTAGCTCTCTGACCCTTCTGAGGTAGGCTGCATTTTTACCACCTTCGCTTCATAGTCTCCCATTACCTGTTTGACCACAACTTGAGAATTACTGTGGAAGGAGATGTAATTGACCATAAGACACTTTGCTAACTAGAGCACTACAATCAATGCCTCGTACTCAGCTTCGTTGTTGGTGACAGGGAAACCAAATTTCACTGAGCTTTTCATTTTAAAGCCCATCGGGCTGATCAACACCACTCCTACCCTAGCTTGATTCTTGCTACTTGCCCCATCTACGAACAATGTCCAAGGTGGCAAATTTGGATCTGGAAAAATGGTTAGAGGCAGTATTTGTATGGTCATGTTAGGGTCTTCCGGATCGTCCACCAACATGCTTTTGATCAAAAAATCAGCCAAGGCTTGGGCTTTAATCGCTATCCTTGGTCTGTAGTGGAGATCGAACTCTTCAAGCTCTACTGCCCAGTTGATCATCCTTCCTAAGGATCTTCTTCATAGGATTTATTGTCAAAACCTCAATAGTGTGAGTCTAGAAGTAGGGTTGCAACTTCCTTGTGGCGGTTACCAGAGCCAAAACATGCTTCTCTACTGCCTGGTATCGGGTTTCTACATCTAGTAACATTTTACTTACATAGTATATCGATCGCTGCATCTTCTCGACCTCCTTGACCAATACGACGTTTATTGCCGCTGAGGAGACAACTAAGTAGAGCTAGAGCTCGTCCCCTATTTTGGGTTTTACAAGTACTAGCGAGGTCGACAGGTACTTTCTTGGTTCCCTGAATGCTTGTTGGCATTCTGGAGTCCACTTAAACTTTTTATTTCCTTTGAGTGTCTGGAAGAATGGCATGCATCGATCTTCTGACCTCGACAAAAAGCATCCGAGGGTGGTGATCCTCCCTGTCAGCTCTTGTACTTGCTTTATATTTTTAGGGGGCTTCATGTCTTGTAGAACTTCTATTTTTGCGGGGTTGGCTTCTATCCCTCACTGGGATACCATGAATCCGAGGAATTTCCCCAAGTGAACCCCAAAGGCACATTTGATTGGGTACAATTTCATGTTGTGCCTTCGTAGTACCTCGAAGGCCTCGCGGAGGTCATCAATGTGTGTTCTCGCCTTGAGGCTCTTCACCAAGAAATCATCGACATACACCTCCATGTTTTTTCCTATTTGGTCTTTGAAATTTTTATTTACCAGACATTGGTAGGTGGCTCCAGCATTTTTCAGGCCGAAGGGCATAACTATATAACAGTATGTCCCTAGGCTTGTGACGAAGCTCGTACTTTCTTTGTCTTCCTTGCTCATTGGGATTTGATTATATCCAAAGTAAGCATCCATGAATGAGAGTAATTCAAGTCCTGAGGTAGCATCTATCAATTGATCTATCCAAGGCAAGGGGTAGAAATCTTTAGGGCATGCTTTATTGAGGTTGGTATAATCAATACAAATCCTTTACCTATCTCCAGACTTAGGTAGCATTACAACATTAGACAACCACTTGGGGTATTTGACCTCCCTGATAAACCCAACCTGAAGGAGTTTTTTAACCTCCTTGTTTATTATTTTCTGTCGATCAGGTGTGCAAAGTTTCTCTTTTTCTGTCTTGCAGGACGATGCTAGGGGTCGAGGGCCAGATGGTGTTCCATGAGGCTTTTGTCGACACCAAGCATGTTTGTTGCCAACCATGCAAACATGTTTGCATTTTCTCTAATGAAGGAGATAAGCTTGTCCCACATTTTCCCTTATAGGGTGACACCGATTTGAAAGGTACGATTAGGCTGGTCCTCTGAAATTGGGACCTGGACCAGTCCTTTTGCTAGGGTTCCTAGGTGAGGGGCTCTTTTTTTAAGATCTGGGTCATCCCTTAGATCTTCCAAGATGATGGACTCGACAGGGGCTTTTCCCTTCTTTTTATTGGCTTCTCCTCCTTCTGTGAGGTTCGAGGCTCTTGGTATTCTCCCCAACTCAATGTGATAGCACTGCCTCAAGATTTTCTGGTCTCCCTCAGCATTCTCCAATCCCGCAATCAGTGGGGAACATGATAACTTGGTAGTATGTTGACAAGTAGCTTCGAAGGTGGTGTAGGGATGGTCATCCGAGGACCACATTGTAACTGGCTCGGAGGTCGATCCCAAGAAATTCTACTTAATAATCCTCTGAGTTTTTCTCGATCATGAAAGGTAGGTGAATCCCTCCATTCACGGAGACTGAGTCTCCGGTGAAACCTGTTAGTGTGGGGATGGCAGGTCCCAGCATCTCATCGGTGAGGTTCATCCTCTGGAATGTATGATAATATAGGATGTCGACCGCGCTTCCTGTATCCACCATTATCTGGCTGACATTAAGGTCCGAGATGACTGTTGTACCAGAGCATCCTCGTGGGGTGACACGGCATTAATCAGGTCATCATCACTGACGATCAAGAGGTCTCCCATCCTTGACTTTTTCGGAGCGAACTTTATGTCATTCATCTCCCTAGCATAAGCTTTGACTGACCTTGCCGAGGTATTGCCTGCTGTCGATCCTCCTGTAATCACATACGATTCTAGTATGACTAATTATACCCTTTGGCCTAGCCTGTCGAGGTCTTGTGCAGTGACATGAATGGGGAGTCCGATCTCAACCCGTGGGAGGTCCAGTTGGTACCACTTCTATCAAAATTTTAGCAGTGATTTTGCTTTTGGTCTTCCTTGGCCATAGCCAGGTTTCGGGAGGCATGCACTCATCGTAACACTGGATCCAGAGGTTCTTGTCGAGGCTTCTGTCGATCATGGTTGAGGATCTTATCTATCCTCCTTCTTGCTTTCCTGCCTTTCCAGGCTGCACCGGGACAGCCTTGATCATGTATGTTGCACCTATGATGGGTCGAATAGGGGAAGGTGTACTTCCTGCCCCACCATCCTCTCTATCGTCATCATCCTTCCGTCCTTTATTTTTCCCGACCTTTGTCTGGTAGGCATCTGGGCCAGGGATCTCTATGGCAAATCTAGGTGGTGCTAGTCTCTTGCTGTCTACGTATTTTTTGAGTTTGCCATTTCAGATTGATTCCTCGATGGCGTCCAGTAGGTGTCGGCAGTTGTTGGTTGTGCTCTTGCTAGTTGTGGAAAGCATGAAATAGCCTAGAATTCCTATTTTTAGGCTTGACGTTCATCTTGCCTAGCTTTGGTAATGATGTCTCGGACTTCTCCACCATGAATATCTCCGTTGGAGTCTTTCGAAGGGGGGATAGTCTTCGTACGGTTAAAAGTTTGGGCCTTCTGCCCTAGTGGTTTTTTTTTTTCCTTTGTTTTTTAGAGCGCTCTCCCTTGAAGGTTGGATCCCTTGATTTTTCTCCTTACTTCTTTTTCGGGGCAGGGAGTGGAGGCTTCTATGTTGCCTTGTCCTTTTTGGTGGCTAAGTTTGCCATGGCGTACTTCTCAAACCGCGTTTGCAATTCCACCTGTGTGAGGGCTGATTTTTTGGCCAGTGAAAAGATGAGATTCTGATCCCTAATACCACCCTCGAGAGTGGTCTTGTGGACTGAGTCTTCGAGGCCCCTGACCTGTAGGGCCTTGAGGTTGAATCTATCGAGGTAAGCTCTGAGAGTCTCGCCTTCCTCCTGGACGCAGTCCCTCAAGTTGTACGATGTCTTCCTCTGGATCCGTCGACTTTGGAAGTGACTTAGGAAGCTGGTGGCCAGCTCTTCAAAGAATTAATCCTTTTAGGCAGGTTACTATACCAGAGTCTCCCGGCTCCTTTGAGTGTTGTAGGAAAAACCTAGTAAATTATTTCTTCTTGATATGCATGGACTGCCATCTGCACTACGTATGAGTTGAGGTGGTGTTCAAGGTCAGTGGTTCCATCGTAAGCCTCGATGGTTGGCATGGTAAAGCCTCGTGGGAGGAGAGTCCTCATGATGTACTCGCACAAAGCACTCTTTGTAGAATATATATGGCAAGGGGGATTCAGCCAACCCTCCTCCATCCTTTGCAGACATGCCCTCAAGTCCCGAAGCTCTTCTTCTACATTTCCCTCGATCTGGCGAGGTTGAGCCTCGATCATGGCTCTTTGTAGTCTGGCCACATCCAATCTTGCCTGGACATCTTCTGGTGGTAGTTGCGGCCCTAAATGTTCCTAGTCAGCTTGCACTTTGGTGAACACTTAGGGCCTAGGTGCTGGAGCAAGATGCTTGGCTTGCCCCATGGGATCTTCTTGGTATGCCTCCCGTGCTTCTCCTGGATCGATGGCTTACCTATCCCTGGGCTAGAGGTGGGTGTGCCCCTGGGGTGTTTCTTTGGGCAGCCTCTGCATATGGAGGTGCTTTTCGATTGTTGTGCTGGTCTTGTTGCCCCCGATGTTTGGGAATGCCTTGGTTCTTTTCTAGGTGCCTTGCACCAGGTACAGGTTGTGCGTTTGCCATTGTTGGCTGGTTCAGTAATCGCTTAGTCAGAAGCTCGAGCTAGCATGCGATGTTGTCAAATTGTTCCCTCGTTACATATTAAAGGGAGTCTAGAGGAGAGACATCTGCCTCGGGGCAGGGATTAAGGACCATAAGGATGCGGGCTTCATTTGCTCTTGGGGCACCGTCTGGAAGAGGTATGCCCCCCAGGGGGTTAGCCCTTGGAGGGATGTTCCTCCTGGGGTTATTGTTGACAGATTGTTGGTTGTTTTTTCTTCTTCAAGATCTGGTTTCGATCGTTGACATTCACTAAGTCAGATACGCGAGCTGCTACGGATTCCCACAGACGGTGTCAAACTATTGTCGTCTCAAACCGGATTGGTCTTTAACTCATTCAGACTTCCTACAAAATGAGAAGAGGACATCGTAGTGATGGTCGGGTGGAGACACCCTTTGGCCACTCCGATGCCTAAGTTAGTTCGAGGGACAAGCAGTATGGGATAGGTAAGAAGGACTGTCCCCTTGAGTTAAGGGGATCCGTATAGCTAACTTGCTCTGAGCTTGAATGCTAGAAAAATGTTCGTGTATTTACCTGGGATAGGCTGGGAGTGACTTGGACGTGGGAGTTGGACATGTCCTCTGTCGTGGAGGAATGTCCTCCTTGTAACGTGATTTACGCCCATTGATTTAGAGATCAGGTGATCTTTTGCTGAGTAATTCGGATAATGGGATCTCTCGTTCAGGACTCCATTGACTTCCCCTTGGCAAATATCTGGGGGGCAGTTTGATCCCTGAGTTCGTTTGATATGGGTCCCACTCATACGTTACAGTACAGCTAGCCTATGATATGTGGATCTATATGATGATGTCCACTTAGGGGGATGTCGAGACTGTTGTGTTGAAAAGCTGTCGAGGCCTCCATATGAGTAAGGAGTAGAGGCTCCTTTCCTGGCGAGGCTCCGAGGTCCGCGGGACCACGGAGCTCCAAGGCCATCAACGGCTCGAGGGTCTGAGGTCTCAAGCTCTGAGGCCATCAAAGGCATGAGGCTTCGAGGTCTCTTGATGGTGACCTTGCGTGGCTTTCAAGATAGCGAGGCTCCGAGGTTTTTTACTATTCTCATGGGTGGCTCCGGTTCATCAGGAGCTGCTTTTGTCTATGCCCTCTGAGGTTGGCAATGGGAGTAGGATCCTCTTTATTTGGGCTTCGCTATACATGTGTTAGGATCTGATTGAGGGAGGCATATCCCCCCTATCAACTCTTATGAAAACAAAAGAAGACTGAAAAAGAAGGAATTCTCATAGTTTCAGATTCAAAAATCAAATCTGTTCTTCTCTCAATGCATAGAGTCCGATGCTCCTCTCGTCACTTGCATTCACTAAAGCTTCATCGGAAATAGAGCCGTTGCCTCTGATTACTACTGTAAAACGAGCTTCTTTGAGTAGAAGATCTTAACACAGCTTTTGCTACACTGACTGCTTCAATTGCCTTAGAAGCGTTCAGCTCTAGGTAACAATTTTATCATTTTTCTTCTGTACTTCAATCATTAATCTTCTGTGTGAAGAAAGAAGAGCAGGTACAGAGGAGATAACGTTCCTTAGATTAAATATCCGCTCAACTGTCACCATGAAAACTTGAAAGCGAATCGTGGTCTTCAGTTTATACACGTCAACATGTACGGGCGACTTTGAGCCGTCAATCTCCGCACCTTTTATCCTATTTTCTTCATTGTGGTTCTTCCGTTTTTGTAATATTTTCCTTTATTTAGCTGCATGGGAAAAGTCATGTGAGAGAATTTCTTGCTTCAATATTTTTTTCGTGTTTTTTTTTTTTTTTTTTGTGATAATTTTTCTTTTTTGAGGTCATGAGTTTAATTTTTCTTGGGTCTTTTTATAAATATAAGAAATATAAAATAAATTACTTTGCTATTCTTTTTTTTTTTTTTTTTTTTTCTGGGTAAGAAACGGACTTATGCATTAGTAGAAGCAGAGTTTTGTACATCCTGATTACAAGCCTCCATTAACCAGGGAGAATTTGTAGGGAGGACCTGAAAACCACATCCTTTAACTACTTTGTGGGCAATCAAGTGCGCCACACCATTAACAGATTTAGGAACATAATGAAATGAAATAGAAATCTCCGAAGGAATAAGATTCCGAATATCTTTAATTACATCATCCAGAATACTATCATAAGAAGAAAAAGAAAAACCATTAAGACAGTTGATCACCGCCAAGCTATCAGACTCCACCTGAACTTTAGAGAAGCCATACTGAAGAGCCAAACATATAGCCCTGCGAATTGCCATAGCCTCACCGAACATAGGCCTGGGAAATCCAATATCCTCCATCACCGCAAAAAGTGGTTTCCCCTCATAGTTCCTACAAATCAAACCAATCCCCATATAAGAGGAATATAAAGCCATCGCTACATCGGTATTTAGCTTTATCAATCCAATAGAAGGTGGAAGCCATATTGGAGAGATATTTGAGGGAGATAAACTCCCCCCAAAATCCTTCATATGAATCGAACAATAGTCATTGAACATACGTTGGGCTAAGACAACTGCATCCATTGGAGACGAATGGTGCTGCTCAAAAATCAATTGATTTCAGAGTAACCAGATTGCCCAACAGATGAAACCCAGAAAAGAGAATAATCTACGTCTCAAAAATTTGGAAGACACCATTGGGGATTAGAGAAAATCCAACCACCATTGAGGAAAAGAAACTGATTGTGACTGCGGAACTCGAAGGCAAAACATAGACCCTAACCACGCAACTTGAGCAAAATGACAATACAGAAATAAATGATCAATAGATTCAGCCCCTAAGCCACAACGAGTTCATAGATCATCCATCATCACCTTTCTCGACACCGATGCCGACTTGGTCGGTAAGCCATTGACACAAAGCTGCCATAAGAATTGTTTTATCTTTGGATAAGTCTTACAAGACCAAAGTGATTTCCATAATAAAGAAGGATATGTAGACCAGATGTTTGATACAGAAGGAGTAGTAGTGACTATGGAGGAGGCATAATGCTCCATAAACAGAAAGTGATAAGCACTTTTAACCGTAAAGGTACCGGATTTGGATGGTTGCCAGATTAAGGAGTCCGACCTAGAAAACCAAGTCAATGGGATTTGACTAATAGCCTGAACCTCCTCCTGAGAAAAAAGCAAGGCTAAAACATCCATCCGCCATGAGTGTGTCTGAGTGTCAATGAGATCAGCCACCCAATAGTAAGAACTAGACATTGGGGGGAAGAGCTGATATGAAAATTAATTAAGCAAAGAAGGAACCCAGGCATCCTCCCAAAGTCGAATAGAATTCCCAGTACCCACGTTCCAAACCAAACCTTTTTTCTAAAACCTGTAGACCAAGATAGATACTTCTCCATAGCCATGAAAGTTGATTTCCCAAGGTAGCATCCAGAAACTCCTGATGAGGAAAATATATTGCCTTGAGTAAACGAACCCACATTTCATTTGGAGCACGCCACACTAGCCAAGCTAACTTGGCAAGAATAGCCAAATTCTGAAATGTAGGATGCCGAAATCCCAAACCTCTATGATTTTTGGGCAGAGATTAATGGTCCCAAGAGACCCAATGAATCCTTCTTGAATTCGACCCATTGCTCCAATAAAAATCCGCCATTCCTCGTTTAAGAGTATTAAGAAGATGAGCAGGCCGTTTGAATAAAGAACATAAAAAATTTCCCTTGGCAAAGCCACGGATATAACCAAAATTTCTTTACCTGCTGAAGATAGTAAGGAGCCTTTCCAATGTTGAAGCTTCTGGAGTGTCTGATCCAACGAAGCTTGAAATAACTTACCGATTGGAATGGTGAAATCCGTAGGGGTACCCAGATACTTGTAGTGAAAAGCAATCAATGGAATCTTCAACAAGCGAGAAATCCATTGCTGAAAGCTCAAAGGAGTGTTGGGGCTGAACAGTAGAGAAGACTTGGAAAAATTAATACGCTGTCCCGAAGCCCTGCAATAAAGATCAATGCAATCCTTTATCCGCATAATATCCTGAATATTGATCTTTGAGAATAGAATACAATCATCTGCATTGAGCAAATGATTAATTCGCTCAGTCTGACGTCTAATACAAATCCCATTGTTTGGAAATTGCCTGGCTAACTTGTTAAGTACACAAGATAGAGCATGGGAGCAAAGAATAAATAAGATAGGGGATAACGGATCCCCCTGTCTCAGTCCCCGAGTTGGTTGAATAAAACCACTCTGGCGCCATTGATGAGCAAACTATAAGAAACAGACCTTACACAATTCATAATCATCTGGATCCAAGCAAGATCAAACCCCAATTTAAAAAGAATGTGTTCAAGAAAACTCCATTCCAGCCGGTCATAGGCTTTCTGCAAATCCAGTTTCATAGCCATAAACTTAGTTTTAGTACCTCGTTGATGGCGAAGGTAATGAAACATTTCTTAAGCAATAATAATATTGTCAGAAATTGCTCGGTCAGGCATAAAAGTAGATTGATTTGTGGTCACGATATTTGACAAATAGTGTCTCAAACGAGCCACCATCAACTTAGAAATTACTTTCATACTAAAAGTGCATAAGCTAATGGGTCGAAACTGCTCCACAGACTGTGGCCGGGCAACCTTGGGTATCAAATACAAATATGTGTGACCAAAATCCCTAGGCATCGATTTTCGGCGGAAAAAATTATTCACAAACCTGTACAGAGATGTCTGGGTTTCCCGCCAGAAGTGCTGGAAAAAATGTGGGGGAAGCCCATCAAGTCTTGGAGAGTTTAAAGGATTAAAGCTGAACACCACAGATTTTACCTCATCAAGAGTTGGCTCCTCCAAAAGCTTATCATTGACCTCAGCCGACACTAAAGGATCCACCGAATTCAGAATTAAATCAAGATACCCGTTGAGAGACACCATCTGAATTAAAAGCCTATGTAAAATAGGATTGAAAAGCATTGTAAATGTGAGTCTCAGATGATGTCCACTCACCCGATTGAAGTTGTAACCAATAAATATGATTCCGGAGATGGCGATGCATTGTAGTAGTAGGGAAAAAGGTAGTATTGGCATCCCCATGGGTGAGCCAAGCAACCCTTGTTTTTTGCGTCCAGAAGAGTTCCTCTTGGTGAAGCAGGTCTGCCAACTGAGATTGGAGCTGTTGTTCATAAGAGATATCTGCTTTGCCTTGAGATTGTACCTCCCCTAATTTTGAATGAAGCCATGCAATAATGGATTGTCAATTCCCAAAAACAGTAGTATTCCAGACCTTGAATTGTTGTTGGGTAATCCTGATTTTTGACAGCAGCTCAGAATCAGCATTGTAAAGCATACCCTCCCCAGTCCAGCACCGAAAGCAAGAGATGACCACATCGATTCATACCGAAATGGTCGCTTCGCCCATTTGCGACGATTCATGAGCTGAAGGAGAAGCAGGTTGTGATTAAATCCCAAAGCTGGTTAAACAGTAACGATGGCCTGATCAAAAGAGGAATACCATAAAGGGTTAGCAAAAAAATGATCTAGCTTAATACGAATATTTGATTAACCCTAGCGACGATTTGACCAAGTAAAGGGAGGACCTGCGAAGGTAATTCCATGAAATTGCAACAATTTACCTTATGTCTGAACGATGTTGCATCCAATGGAGAAAAAGCTTTACCCCCTTGTTTTTTATGCCAAGTGAGAAAAGAGTTAAAATCTCCGCAACACAGCCATGGGGATGATCTGTCAATAGCCAGGGATTCAATTTGTTGCCAAACCAGAGGACGGAGGGATTTGACCAGATCACCATACACACAGGTGAGATAGTACTTAGGAAAAG
The DNA here is from genome assembly GCA_028583415.1 of Protea cynaroides. Lineage (NCBI taxonomy): Eukaryota > Viridiplantae > Streptophyta > Magnoliopsida > Proteales > Proteaceae > Protea > Protea cynaroides. The sequence goes on from CM053273.1 coordinate 43,369,760, forward strand.
GAGGGAAATTCACTTGGCAGTCAATGACCCGAAGAGAGCCCGTCAAAATGGTGATAGACAGATCTTGCTTCCAGAGTCAAGCTAAACCCCCAGCAGATGCAACCAGATCCACCACAAAGCTATGCATATAGACAGAACGCCAAAAAAGACTCACCAACTTTTATTGAGCAAGTCTTGTCTCCATGAGAAAAACCACATCAGGCATGACTATTCGGAGGAGGGAGAACAAAATGCGAATTGTCAGGGCCCTCCCTAATCCCTGACAGTTCCAACTGAGAATTTTCATTGCTCCCCATGGGGCTGAACTTCCCCAGCCACCACGGGTCCATACGTTAAAAAATAACCAGTGGAAGTATCCATTTCTTCAAAGATCGGAGATTCTTGACGTGGCCATTTAGCCGATGGGCCTGGTGAAGCTTTAACTACCACAGAATGATCTGGCAATGAGGAAGGAATGGGATAAGAGGGTAATGCCACTAACAGAAGAGTAGGCTGAGGTAGAGATAAAGGTAGCGAGACTGGGGGCGACGAAGATATCACATCCTGGGAAGAGGTAAATGGTGACAAAAATGATCCTGCAACACCTCCAACATGAGAATTAAAGATAACCCGAGAATTGAGGAATGAGTGGTATTGTAAGACCCGTATCAAACTAACCGGTCTTACCACCTTATACCAGGTCTACCTATCATGGTCGAGCCATGTGGACCAAGTGCGTGAAGAAAATCACAAGACCAGGTATGAGTCTGACCCAAAAACAGTAAATGTGAGGGTAGGATCGCATGCCTAAACAGGTAGGGTCGACCCCACCTCAACAGAAGTCCAACCTATGATTTTCTAGTCGTAGGGTCGCATGACTAGAAAAACGTAGGGTCGACGGATCCTACGACCCTACGTTCGACCCTACGATTTTAGACAGAAACCGTAAATTAGGAAACTTTCCTAATTCCAAGGGGTTCTTTCCTAAAGTCAATGGGACTTGTTTTTGAGGGTTTTCCTCTATAAATAGGACATCCCTTAACCTCTTTCACTCCTTTTAGAACACTAATTGAAAGTGAAAAAAGAGAAAGAGAAAGAAAAGAAGAAGAGAAGGAAAATTGAAGAAAAGGCTAAGGAAGAGGAGAAGTTCAGAGAAACCTCTGAATCTCAGCCAACTTCAGGTATGAATCTAATTCCCTTCATAAATTAAGAGCCTAGAATAGATTAGGAAGAAGTTAGGATTAAGAGAAACCCAAATTATCCATCCATGGACAAGTTCCAAAGGAATCCATGGAAGTAATCATCATAGGCAATGAAAAGTGTGTAAAAATCATAGTTATGAGCCATAGAACAATCTTAGAATGGACCTACAAGACCACAAGATCGACCACATGCCCTCGGAAAGTCCTAGGGAGGGTGTGGTCGCACGTAGGGTCGATTAGTAACAGACCCCACGTCCGACCCTACCCCTAGGGTCGATTGGTAACCGACCCTAAGTACTGCCCTACCTGCGACCCTATGATTTCAGCTAGTCTAAATTTATTGGAATTAATTCTAATTAAAATCTATCAATTTGTTAGGCCTTTCTAGTGATTTAAAGGTGATTCATAAAGCTTGAATAAGGATCTACACTCAATCAAAGGTGAGGGAACAAGACCTAAACTAATTGGCTAATAATAAACTATTTTTGTTTATTGAGTCCAATACCATGTATGATTGTATGATTGTATGATTGTAATGTGCATATCACATGTCATCTACTATTCCTGTTATTACTGTTCATGCATATTTAATTCAGTTTATTTATAACATGATGATGATGATGATGCTAGGAATAGGCTGTTCATGCATATTTAATTCAGTTTATTTATAACATGATGATGATGATGATGCTAGGAATAGGCATGTGAATGTTTGTGTATGGTTAGTGTACTTGATGCGAGTGGGGCATCAGGGGAAGTGTGATGCGGTACGGTCCTAAGTACTTTAGCCCTATCGCTACTCATGTCTTGTCCACGGACATCATCGTATCGCCATTACCTTAGTAGAACTATTACGTCGTAGGGCATCAGGGGAGGTGGTCTCAGACCGTGTAGTCTCTGACTCTGTCGGGGGGCCTTAGTTCTATCTCTATGGACGTATTGAGGGATGCTGGGGTGAGGCATTGGATACACTGTTTGACATTAGGATTGGTTAGTTGCGAGCCCAGTTTACAAGCCCTCGCCAACAGGGGCTTACATGTTGGTATAGGTAGAGCATCAGGGGAAGTGTGATGCGGTGCGGTCCTAAGCACTTTAGTTCTATCTTTATTCCATGGTGGGGTGGATGTGGACGACAATGGTGTTTGATCCGTTGGGTGGGCTTATGCACCCTGTGTATAGAGGCGAGGTGGCCTCCGAACCTTTCTATAGCACATTGCAAACTTATGAACCAGACCAAAGTTATGAATTGAATGCATGCATATGTTTGTTGCATTGTTTTGTTTGCTCATTGAGCCATGATGTATGCTCACCCTTTCGACGTCGAATGCTTTTAGTTGATGATGCAGGTACCACGGTTGAAGACTATACGAATGCTCCTATGTATGGACTTGCGGCGGCGATGGACGCTGAAGTTATGGTGGTGTCGCATGATTCGTCATGCGAGTACAACTCTTGTGTTTTCGATTAGAATTTTATTCAATTTATACAGATGATGTAATTGATTAAATATTTTATTTTATGTCTTAATCAATGGAGAATAATTGGATAATTTATTATTTTATAATTGTTAGACTCTCAGTTCATTAGTATAAAGACTTCTGCTATTGTGTATTTACTTTGATTATTATCGTGGATGTGTATGGTTTAAGCAAACAGACATAGCCTATTCGAGATCCTGGTTGAATCGTTGGTTATTTAGCGATTCATCACACCATTCTGAATAGTACGGAATTGGGGTGTGACAACTTGATATCAGAGCTCTCAGTTCCTGTCTATCAAACCAGTATATTTCCACAAAAGTTCGTGAACTGAGTTAGGACAAAATTTAAAAGCTTTAATAAGAACACACTGTAAGCACCTGTGTTGTTTGCGATAAAAATTAAGAAAGAGAATAATGCATATATAAAAAGGAGAAACAAGTTTTATATACATCAAATAAAAAGCAGGTTTATACATATCCAAAGCAGAGTACAGTCCACAACCCGAACAGTTACTCTGTAGTACAAAAGAAAAAGATAAATGAAAATATACATCATGGAACTGGAGGTGATGGAGGAGGAGGTGCCTCGCGATCTCTGTCATAGTCCTCAGCATATACTCTAGTCAACCAGGCTACCTGAGTCTGGGTCGTCTGGAGACTAGCTTTCAACTTGGCCATCCACTGATTAGACGCACGCTGAGCATCTAGAAGCTCTCCCACTCTCAGGTCCGTCACGCGCTGAGCCTCCCTGATCTCACACAGTAATCCCATCATATCATCAGAGGGTGGCTGTGAAGGACCAGCCATGTGTGAAGGAGTCCGAGATGGACCAGCTCCAGTAGAATGTGGAGGTGATGGAGGAGGTATAGCGTCTACATCCATATACATGCGATCCTCATCCTCAGCATCACCCCCGTGAACCCCTACTCCGGCTGCTGCTGCTGCTGCCGCCTCAGCGTCTGCTACCTCTACCCGAGTACGAGGACGCACCAGAGCGTTCCTCTCATCATCACTGACCTGAGCATCCCGCATACCCATCCTACAGATGGCCTCCCAATCCAGAATCGATGAGAAGGTCTTCTCCTGAATCCTCTCATCCACTAAATCAACACCTAGGCGGGTGAGCAGTGTAGTGATCAGATGTCCATAGGGCAGGTTGCCTATCTGACCAGGCAGCGTAGCACGGATCATCGTCCTCAGGATAATGTAAGGTAGGCAGACAGGCTGCCTATTGCAAATGCAGTAGAGGTCATACTGGGTCAACTGGGAGATCCTCTCATAGTGTCCACTCTGGGGCATCAGGTTGTGCTGGATGATCTTGTAGTACACCCGAGGCTCTGGATGTAGGTTGATCGCTTTCATCTCCCAGCGATCATCTCTGATAAGCTGACTGTCAATTTCAACACGCATCTCCAAGGAAAGGAACTGGGGCTCCCTGAGAGTACAATACACCAAAGGGCCGTCATTTGATATGCCCAAAAGATCAGCTAACTGCTGGCAGTCAAAGGAAACCTCTACCCCATTGACGTAGCTCGTGATCCTGAGCTCCCTACCCCTCTCTGTGTCATTGCGATCCCCCACTACTTGGAGATTGCAATAAAACTGTCTCACCAAATCCGGATGGGTACACGTGTCATAGGTGATCACAGGGAGCCAGCCCATGTCACCAAATGCCCCCTCCACATTGAACAAGGCTAGACTAGCCAAGTCTACACAGTGACCCCCCTCTACTTTCTTACGCTCATAGCGAGCATACTGAGCTTCGGCCTCATTGGAGTGGAAACGAACTGGGTCATGAGCCCTAGGCACCTTGGTACGAGCCATGTTATCTGCCAAAACAAAGAAAATAAATAATAGATCAGTAATGGTGAAAAACCCAAAAATTTTGGCATTATAACGGCATAAATTGGTCAAAAGCCTCACTTTTCACCCTTACACTTGGGTAGGAGGACTTACATAGGTTCTAAACCATCCTGCAAGGTTCATACAGTTGGAAATTTAATTTTGAAAGATCGAATTTGAAGAAATTTCAATAAATTCAAAAAATCTCAAAAATTAGGTCAAAAATGGAAAATTTTTAGTTTCTCGATAACCAACCAATGAAACTCGAATATTTTTGAGGGATTTCGTCCATTGGGTGACCAATAGCAAAAGCCCCCAATAAAAATTAAATTTTTACAGATAGAAAAAATTTAATTTGAAGAAAACGATGTAAATGGATAAAAATCTAGTTAGAAAGCTTTAAAAATGTAAAATAGTGGAGAGCATACCTGAAGAGAAGAAGCGGGAGTCACGAACGAAAGATATGATCACTAAACAACCACTACCACCACCAGAACAGGAAATGGCTGGGTGAAGAGTGACCAGACAAAGCCGTAACCCAATTCCACCACCACTACCTGTGGAGGAAGACATCTATATAAATCCTAAAGCACAGGAGAATCTAAATACGGCACCACCAGTAGTTAGTGGCCAGGCAAATCCTACAAACTTGCCAGCCCTACCTATGGATTTGGCCACAGTCGTAATGAACTTAGCACAACAGCTACAACAAATACAGTAGGTTCAAGTCAATATGCAAGTTGCTATAGGGATGGCTTTTCCAGCTATCCATACAACACCTATGCCAGCAGGGCAGGCTAGCACAGTACCAGGGGAAAGTAACACGGTACCCCACGCACCTCAAACACCAGTCATGCAGGTCCAAGTACAAAATCTTGAGGTAGCTCAAGGCAGTTACTAGTATCAACCACCTATGTATGGGGCCTATGCTCCGTATCAGCTGGACCACTCCCGACTGATCGAGCGTTTTCTAAAGATGAAACCCAAAGAATATAATGGTAAGCCAACAGATCCTTTGTGGCCAGCATACTGGATTGATGAAATGGAAATGAATTTTATGATGATGCCAGTAGATGAGAAGGAGAAAGTACTGTGTACAACCTTTATGCTGAAAGGCGATGCACACCACTGGTGAAAGTCCACTCGGATTTATCTGTTAACTAAGCACGCCCAATTGACCTGGGCTATCTTTGAGAAGTACTTCCCCAGAAGTTTCAGAGATTCTATGGAGAGAGAGTTCCTGAGTTTATATCAGGGACAAATGACCGTGGATGCATATCAACAGCGGTATGAGGAGCTGTTTTTCTTTGCACCCGCAAGCATTCAAGAGGAAAGTACTGAGACCCGAAGGTTCATCATGGGACTCAGGGGAAGCATCCGTGAGCATGTTCTGGGCTTGGAAAAGAAAATTTACAACAAAGCAGTACAGATTGCTCGAGTAATAGAGTCGAGCCAGAAGGAGAGCTACTTTCCTCAAAATAGGGGTATTAAAAGGCCAAATGGAAATTCATACAACGGAAGGAATACAAGGACATTCAAACCCTTCCGTACTTAAGGCTTTAATGCTGCAGCCAAGACTACTCCAGCAGCTTAACCACAACAAAAGTAAAATAATGAAGGAGTAAAATGCTATAACTGCAATCAAGTGGGACATTATTCCAAAGAATGTCCTAAGCCCAGGAAGCAACTACAACAAGGAAGAGTTTATGCTATTACATATGAGGATGCTGCCACATCGCCTGATGTGGTCACAGGTTTGACCTGAACCTTTCATTTTGTATTACATTGTGTAAGCATGTAGACTAAATTAAAATAAATCACAGGTATCGTACCTATTAATGGCATACCTGCTAGAGTACTCTTTGATTCTGGACCTACTCATTCTTTTATATCTGTGTCATTTGGAAAGAAGCTGAATCTACCCCTCAAATCTTTAGACTACAAACTGCTCGTACGATCGCATATGGGATTAGAAGTGGAATTAGAAAAGGGGTTATGGACCATGTCCAATTCTTATCGACGAGAAGACTCTGGGCAACCTTGATTCAACTTGAGATGGCAAACTTTGACGTCATCTTGGGAATGGACTGGTTAGCTCGGCATTCTGCAAACCTATTATGTGTAGAAAAGAAGCTGACATTTAAAGATAAGGAAGGAGCGGAGTTTAGTTTTGCGGGAACCAAACTTCCCCATAAACGAAAACTCATCCTCTTTGCATTAAAGGCTAGGAAATGCCTCGAGAAAGGAGGAGTTGGGTATTTAGTATCAGTAGTCGACCTCACCAAGGAAGCACCACGAATGGAGGATATTGATGTTGTGCGTGACTTTCCAGATGTATTTTTTGAAGAACTACCATGACTACCACCCGACCGAGCGATAGAGTTCGTTATAGACCTGACACCAGAGCCACACCAGTATCTAAAGCATCCTATCGAATGGCTCCTACTGAACTGAAGGAATTGAAGGTACAGTTATAAGAATTATTAGACAAGGGTTACATCAGACCTAGCATATCACCATGGGGAGCGCCAGTATTATTTGTAAAGAAGAAGGACGGTAGTGTTCGACTGTGTATAGACTACCAGGAACTGAATAAGCTGACAATCAAGAATCGATACCCATTGCTTCGGATCGATGACTTGTTTGATCAGTTGCAAGGTGCCAAGGTGTTCTCCGTGATTGATCTTCGGTCAGGATACCATCAGTTGAAGATTAAGAACGGTAATATTCCAAAGACAGCATTCAGAACAAGATATGGACATTATGAATTTTTAGTTATGTCTTTTGGATTGACTAACGCACCCGTAACCTTTATGGAACTCGTGAATCGGGTATTCCATGATATGTTGGATACGTCAGTCATTGTGTTTATTTATGATAGATTGGTTTACTCTAAGGACAAGGAAACTAATGTCATGAATCTAAGAGCCGCTTTGCAGCGATTAAGAAAAGAGAAGCTTTACGCTAAATTTACAAAGTGTGAGTTTTGGTTAAAGGAGGTCGCTTTCTTAGGCCATGTTGTATCCGCTGAAGGAATTAAAGTAGATCCTAGTAAGATTGAAGCCATTGTGAAGTGGGAAGCACCAAAGACTGTGGCAGAAATTAGAAGTTTCCTAGGTTTAGCTGGGTATTATCGACGATCAGACGTGCAGCTTTGCTTGGCCTGGGCTGAAGCTCCATGGTGAAGCTTAGTCTTCGGTCGGAAGAGAAGGTATGTGTGCCCATTGACAGGCCCGGTTTCTGATGAAGAGAACGTAGATGGCTCAGATTCATGGAAGACTATTCTAGAATTGTCGTACTTCTCACCAGTTTGACTAAGAAGGGCGAAAAGTTTGTTTGGACTGATAAATGTGAGAAGAGTTTTTAAACATTGTAGGCTAGATTGATATCTGCTCCGATCTTGACTATTCCTATTCCAGGACAGTCATTTTGTAAGACCCATATCAAACTAATCCGGTCTTACCACCTTGAACCAGGTCTACCATCATGGTCGAACCAAATGGATCACGTGCATGAAGGAGATCACGATCCTAGGTATTAAACTGACCCAAACTACTCAAAATAAGGGGAGGGTCGCATACCCAACAAGGGAGGGTCGGACCCCCCCAGTATAAAACTCAGACCCCCAGTTTTACATAGGGGGTCGGACATTTTAAGGACCAGGGGTCGACGGGATCTCCGACCCCCCTATCGACCCCCAATAGTCGGTAAAAACAGTTCGAACCGAAAATTAGGAAACCTTCCTAATTTCAATGGGATTCCTTCCTAATCTCAATGGGATTTATTTTAGGAGTTTCTACTCTATAAATAGGACGTCCCTAAGCCTCTTTCACTCCTTTTACAACCCTAATTGGATTGAGAGAAAGAGAAGAGAAGGAAGAGAAGGAAAAGAGAAGGAAAGTGGAGAAGAAGACCAAGGAGAAGGGATTCAGAGGAAGAAGCATATTTCTCAGGTATGAATACTATCTCCATGAATTTCTTAACACCTTAGACTAGATAATGAAGAGGGGATTATCTAGGAGGAACCCAAATCATCCACCCATGGTTAGGTTTTCATGAAAAACCATGGGAGAAATCATGAAAGCCATATAAGTGAATAAACCACGGTTCTAGGCCATAGAACATGTGTGGAATGGACTGTAGGAGCAAGCCATAGGACCTCAAACACGAAGAATGGACTGAAGGAAGAAAAATTGACAAAACCCATAGGGGGTCGCATGGGGGGTCGATGGCCAATCGACCCTACCAGACCCTGAGCATCAACCCCCAGTGTTCTGGAAGTCCAGAATAGGGGTGGTCGCACCCAGGGTCGATCAAGACTCCGACCCTAGCATCGACCCCCAGTTAGCAGCATGCTTTTTAACGTCCAAATTAATTCTAATTAAATTCTATCGACTTGGTTAGGTTTTCTAGAGATATAATATCGATATATAGTTGATTCTTAAAGCTTGAAAGAGGACTTACGATCAAGTAAAGGTGAGGAAACAAGATTTAAACTAATTGGTTAATAACAAACTATTTTTATTTCTTGAGTCCAATGCAATGCTTGATTCTATACGAATATGCTTGTAATGTGCATTCAACATGTCATCCAATATTTTTATTAATTGTTTCATGCATATTTACTTTATTGTTTATAACATGATGATGCTGATGATGATAGAAATAGGCATGTGGATGTATGTGTGTGGTTGGTGTACTTGATGCGAGCGAGTATCAGGGGGAGGTGTCATAGGCCGGGCCTCAGCACTCTAGCTCTATCTCTAACTCAAGTCTTGTGTATTAGCATCGTTGTATCGCCATTACTTTAGCAGAACTATTACATCGTAGAGTATCAGGGGAGGTGGTCTCAGTCCTTGTAGTCTCTGACTCTACCGGGGGCCTTAGCTCTATCTCTATGGGCGTTCTGAGGGATGCTGGGGTGAGGCCTTGGATATACTGTTTGGCATTAGGATTGGTTAGTTGCGAGCCCAGTTTGCAAGCCCTCGCCAACAGGGGCTTACGTGTTGGTATGGCACTGTACATCAATAAACGTTAACCTTTGTTGTACAATGTTCATGGTAGGGTGGATGGGGACGACAATAAATGTCACACCCCAATTCTGATCCAACCAGAATGGTGTGAGTGAACTGTCATTGAACCAACGGTTCACACCAGGATCTCGAATAGGCCGTGTCCACTCATACAAACCATCACACATAACCACAATCAGAGTATAATAGTACAGCGGAAGTCTTTAAAATAAAATGAACTGAGTATCTAATGATAAATTAAATACAATTATTCAAATTCAAACATAAAATAAATATCTTTTACATCCCTTTAATATCAAACGAAAATAACTGAAACGAATAAACAAAATCCAATCACAAGTACACGCAGAAAGGACACTCGCATGAAGCGTTATGCTTGTCCTCTCCTGCCTGTACACTCAAAGCAGCAACGTCACCATACGCCAGAGCGTTCACATAGTCGTCAACAGTGTAACCTGCATCAACATCTAAAAACAATGTGTACACAAAGGGTGAGGTCACAACTTAGCTCAGTAAGACAATCAGACAATTTCACAATATTATGCATGAGTAACAATCATTTTATGCTGTGGTCTGGTTTTAAGTTTGCAATGTGCTATAAAAAGGTTTGGTGGCCCCTGCACCTCTATACACGAGTATGTGGCACCTCATGGATCACACCCCCATTGGCCCACATGCACCCATCATGGAATAGAGATAGAGCTAAGATACCCCCGTACCTCCCCTGATGCTCTACCCATACCAGTACCTAAGCCCCTACTGGCCAGGGCTCACAATCTGGGCTCGCAACTAACCAATCCTATATGTCATCAATGTATGCTCTATCCCAGCACAGCCGTCTACGGCATAGAGATAGAGCTAAGGCATTCCCACACCTCCCCTGATGCCCTATCCACAACTAACCCACTAGGATAGATACATAACGCAGGTAGACCCTATCCCAACATAACTCCCTACGACATAGAGATAGAGCTAAAGCATCATGGACAAGCCAGCGTCGACCTCGGAGACCACAGTGCCACATAACTATGGCCAGGCCAACATCAACATCGGAGACCACCGTACCACGACCTTCCCCTGATGCCCCACCTGTCACACCCCAATTCTGATCCAACCAGAACGGTGTGAGTGAACCGTCATTGAACCAACGGTTCACACCAGGATCTCGAATAGGCCGTGTCCACTCATACAAACCACTACACATAACCACAATCAGAATATACATAGTACAGCGAAAGACTTTAAATATAATGAACCGAGTATCTATTGATAATTTAAATAAAATATCCAATTTTTCAAATCAAACACATAATATAATATCTCTTACATCACTTTAATCCAACCAAAAATAACTGAAACAAATAAACAAAAATCCATCACAGGTACACGTAGAAAGGGCACTCGCATGAAGCATCATGCTCGTCCTCCCCTACTTGTACATCCAAAGTAGCTACACCTCCATGCACCGGAGCGTTCACATAATCGTCCACAGTATAACCTGCATCCATATCTAAAACAAGATGTGCACAAAGGGTGAGCTCACAACACAGCTCAGTAAGACAATCAGACAGTTTCACAATATTATGCATGAGTAACAATCATTTTATGCTGTGGTCTGGTTTTAAGTTTACAATGTGCTATAGAAAGGTTTGGTGGCCCCCGCACCTCTATACACGAGTGTGTGGCATCGCATAGTAGATCACACTACCACCAACCCACATGCACCCATCATGGGATAGAGATAGAGCTAAGGTATACCCGCACCTCCCTTGATACTCTACCCATACCAGTACCTAAGCCCCTACTGGCCAGGGCTCGCAAACTGGGCTCGCAACTAACCAATCCTATATGTCAACAATGTATGCTCTACCCCAGCACAGCCGTCTACGGCATAGAGATAGAGCTAAGGCATTCCCACACCTCCCCTGATACCCTATCCGCAACTAACACACTAGGATAGAAACAATACGCAGGTAGACCCTATCCCAACATAACTCCCTACGGCATAGAGATAGAGCTAAAGCATCGTGGACAAGCCAGCGTCGACTCGGAATCCTCAGTACCACATAACAATGGCCGGGACAACATCAATATCGGAGACCACCGTACCACGACCTTCCCCTGATACCCCACCCGTACCAAGCATGTTAAGACAGAATACTACAAAAGGTGCTAATGTGAAGAGCGATCCCAGGCCCATGCCCCACTCCACACACTAACGAAAACAATCACATGCCTAACAATCACATCCTATCAATGCATGAACAGTAATAATAACTGAAAGTAAAGGATGACATGTGAATATGCACAAACATCACATCATAGATATTCAATGATTAACAACGATTTACTGTCCATTAATTATTAGGTTTGGGTCAGATTCCCTTACCTGACGCTCGTTCGATAACTTGCTCCACGTCGCAAGATCCAAACGGCAAATCACAAAGTCCTACAATATTATTAGGGTTTCATTAAAATAACATTCTTAGAGTTTCATGTTGGTCGGAAACCAACATAGATTACAAAATACCCTCACAGAGCTGACCGGTGTCATGTACCAGTGGCAGCTCTGTGGGAAAGACTGACGACCGGTATGGTCAGCCGGTCCCCACAGATAACCTCCCTAGAGGTAGTGGTCGCAACATACCGGTCGCACTATGTGCAACCGGTATAGTAGACCGGTATGTCTCCGGAAGACCATACATGGGTTTTTCGACTGTCGTCAATCATCCTCCATGGATTTTCAGGGTTTCTCCTATCCATTCTAAGTCTAGGCATTGAGTTAGAGTTATCCCCAACTCATTCAAGTCTCGTTTCGATGAATATCATCTCGAAACTCGAATCTAGGGTTTGACGGCAACGTAGGGTTTATTGGCCAATTTAGGGTTTTAGATCAATACCTACTTTTTGTGGTATTGATCCACCCACACAACTAACACAGAATAAGAAGATGGATTCAAGCACTTACCGTTGACTGGCGTAGTGAGAGCGTCGTCGAACTGTAATGGCGGCACCTCCTTCTTCTTCCCAGCCCCTTCTCCTTTCCAAGCTCTTTCTCTTCTCTAGGATTTGTGAGAGACAATGGAAAGGATTTGAGGAGGCTTAAGGGTGTATTTATAGGCTAGAATTAGGGTTTAGTAACCCTACTAGGATTAGGAAACTTCTAGGATTTGAAATCAGGAAAGCGGGACCCGTAGAGACCAATTTCCAGATTCCCGCACATAGCTGTGCAGGCCATACCGGTCGACCGGTACCAAGACCGGTACCATCGACCGGTATACCTAAAATCAGGTATAATTGGTCGACTTCGGTCTGCTTTTGTACCTGTTTGCTATCCGCTTGCCCCGTCTGGCCCGGTGATGATCGGAAGACCTGTCATGACACAAAACCAAGGTTTAGACCGGGTTTTCAGAGTGCGGGTCTTACAACTCCACCACCCTTAAAAGAAATTTCATCCCGAAATTTGCATGTAGGTTCTACAACTCCCCCACCCTTAAAAGAAATTTCGGCCTCGAAATTTGAACGTACCTTGATCGTAAAAAAGGTTAGGGTACTCCTTCCTCATCTCGCTCTCTTCTTCCCAAGTAATTTCCTCCACATTTTGGCTTCTCCAATGCACCTTCACATAGTGGATATCCTTGGTTCGAAGTTGCTGAACTTTTTGGCTTGAGAGCATTACAGGAACCACTTCGAAAGTTAAGTCTTCAGTCAAGTCTGGAGGATCAGCGATCAAGATATGCGATGGATCTCTGACATACTTCTTCAGTAATGATACATGGAACACATTATGAACGCTAGACATAGATGGTGGTAGAGCCAATTGATATGCTACATTACCACGTCGATTCAATATCTCATATGGTCCCACATACCTGGGGCAAAGCTTCCCCTTTTTACCAAACCGTTTTAGACCTCGCACCGGTGACACATTCAAGAATACTTTGTCACCCACTGCAAACTCCAGATCTCGACGTCGATTATCCGCATAGTGCTTCTGTCGGACTTGAGCCGTCTTTACTCTTTCCTTGATCTGATCAATCACTCGGTAAGTTTCTTCAACAAACTCCGGTCCTACAATTGTTTTTTCTCCCACCTCGTTCCATAACAGAGGTGTACGACACTTCTTCCCGTAGAGTGCTTCATATGGGGCCATCTGAATTGTAGCCTGATAGCTGTTGTTGTAAGCGAACTCGATAAGTGATAGCCTCTCATCCCAAGCTCCCTTGAAATCTATTGCACAAGCTCGGAGCATATCTTCCAAAATTTGAATAGTTCGCTCTGACTGTCCATCCGTCTGAGGGTGAAAAGCTGTACTGAACTTCAACTTGGTTCCCATAGCTTTCTGTAATCCTTCCCAGAACTTCGATGTAAAATGGGGATCTCTGTCAGATACTATACTCTCTGGAACGCCATGAAGTCTGACTATATTATCAACATATAACTTGGCCAGTTTCTCCATGGTATACTGAGGTCTAACCGCAATAAATCGAGCTGTCTTGGTGAGTTGATCTACTATAACCCAAATTGCATCCACTGACCTTGGTGTCAAAGGTAGGCCAATGACGAAATCCATGGTGATACAATCCCACTTCCACGCAGGTTCCAGTAACGGCTGTAGTAAACCTGCGGGTCTTTGCCTTTCCGCTTTAACTTGTTGACAATTCAGACATTGGAACACGAAACGAGCTATATCTGCTTTCATACCCCTCCACCAATATAGTCTTCTCAAGTCATGGTACATTTTGGTACTTCCTGGATGTACCGAATATGGAGTGTAATGAGCTTCAGTCATAACTCGGTCTCTGATATCGCAGTCTTCGCTCTCAGGTATACATAACCGTCCACGATACTTGAGTACCTTGTCTGAATCCAAGGTAAAGTCAGGATTGCACGTACCCTTCTCTAAGTCTTCCTGCACTGTCTTGAGATATGGATCCTGTAGGATTGCTACCTTGACTTCATCAATTAGACCCGGTGAGATCTTCAATGCGGCGAACATCATAGTGAACTTATGAATCAAGGCTTGCTCGACTGGATCTTCTGCAGTTTCGATAATATGTTCTTCATCAATTTCCATTGAACTCGAGGCTGCAGCACACAATGCAGCATTTGCACTTGGTCCTGCCTCAGGTTTCGATGCCCACTTTCTGCTTAAGGCGTCAGCCACCACATTTTCTTTACCTGGATGGTACTGGATGTCGCAATCATAATCTTTTAATAATTCCAGCCATCTCCTCTGTCTCATATTCAGATCCTTCTGAGTGAAGACATAAGTTAAGCTCTTGTGATCTGACTTGATCTGAAACTTCTCACCATACAAGTAGTGTCTCCAAGTCTTGATTGCATGTATAACCGGTGCTAGCTCCAAGTCATGCATAGGATAGTTCTTCTCATGCTCTTTTAACTGTCTTGATGCGTAAGCAATCACTTGTTCTCCTTGCATCAGAACACACCCAATTCCCAACCCTGAAGCATCCGTATATAAAGTAAACGGTACGCTTGGTTCTGGGATGGTCAAGATAGGTGCAGAGACTAGTCTTGACTTCAAAGTCTGAAAGCACTTCTCGCACTCATCTGTCCATATGAATTTCTCTCCCTTTTTGGTCAATCTGGTGAGTGGAACAGCGATCCTAGAGTAATCTTCCACGAATCTTCTATAATAACCAACCAACCCAAGGAAACTACGAATCTCCGCAATAGATTTTGGTGCTTCCCATCCTACTATAACAGCTATCTTGCTTGGATCAACCTTGATACCGTCTTCAGATACAACATGGCCCAAGAAAGTTACTTCCTTCAGCCAAAACTCGTACTTCTTGAATTTTGCATAAAGCTTCACATCTCTTAGCCGTTGTAGGGCTGCCCTCAAATGCGCTGTATGAGTCTCCATGTCCTTAGAGTAAATCAATATGTCATCGATGAATACGATGACCGAAGTGTCCAACATATCATGGAACACTCGGTTCATCAGTTCCATAAACGACGCTGGAGCATTGGTCAACCCGAAAGACATAACTAGAAACTCATAATGCCCATACCTCATCCTGAAAGCAGTCTTCGGAATATCTCTGGCCTTGATCTTCAATTGGTGATACCCCGATCGGAGATCGATCTTCGAGAAAACCTTTGCACCCTGCAGCTGATCGAACAGATCATCGATCCTAGGCAAAGGATACCAATTCTTGATCGTCAACTTGTTCAGCTCACGGTAGTCAATACATAGCCGTACACTTCCATCCTTCTTCTTGACGAATAATACAGGTGCTCCCCAAGGCGATATACTAGGTCGTATGAAGCCCTTATCCAGCAATTCTTGTAATTGGGTCTTCAACTCCTTTAACTCTGTCGGGGCCATCCTGTATGGTGCTTTAGACACCGGCGCCGAACCTGGCATAAGGTCTATCACAAATTCTGTAGCCCTGTCTGGTGGTAAACCTAGAAGATCTTATGGAAATACATCTGGAAACTCCCGAACCACATCTATATCTTCCATCTTGAGTGACTCTGCCGTGAGATCGACTACAGATACGAGATAACCAACTCCCCCTTTCTCCAAGCATCTCTTAGTTTTTAGGGCGGAGAGGATCAGCTTCCGCTTCCTAGATAGCTTAATCCCAGCGAAACTATATTCCCTTCCCTCTTTGTCAGTAAGCACAAGCTTCCTTTCACCACATAAAAGGACGGCCGAATGATGGCCTAGCCAATCCATCCCCAAAATGACATCAAAGTCTGCCATCTCAAGTATTACTAGGCTTGCTTCTAAGTCTCGGCCCTCAATACATACAGTACATGGTCCATAATATTCGGTCAAAGCCACTTCGACTCCTAGTGGAGAGTGAACTATCAAGCTTGGGTTTAAATGCTTGATTGGTAAATCCATTCGCTTCCCAAAAGAAATAGAAACAAAGGAGTGTGTGGCCCTAGAGTCAAATAATACTCTGGCGGGTAAACCAGCTACATTTACAATTCCTGGAATATATTTTCCCTTAGTTCTACATGCTCATGCAACTGAAAGAATAAACCAAATAGTAAGGGATAAAGTCGTACCAGTTACCACATTAGGTGATGCGGCTGCCTCTTCAGTGGTGACCGCATACACTTTTCCTTGCTGGGGAGCTTGCTTCTTAGGTAGAGTGCAGTTCCTGGCAACATGTCCCAGCTGGCGACACAGTTATAACATTTGATATTTGGGTTGTGTCCAGCGAACTGTGGCACAGGTGGTGCCGGGTTGTTTCTCGTAGGTGCTGTAGCGGTCTGTGCCCTGTATGGGCGGAATGGTCTAGTATTACCGCCACCCGAGCTCTCACCAGCGGATCTCTTCACTCCCCTGTTCTGAGCGAATAAGCTGTCCCTCTGACTGGACTCTATCACCCTCGCAACCTGCACAGCCTCGTTGTAGGTCTTCTTGTCCAGACCCAAATGGTGCTCTCTGATGCTTCCACGTAGTCCCATGGTGAACCTACGTGTCTTGGTCTCCTCCTCTTGCATACTGGCCGGTGCGAAGAAGAATAGCTCTTCGTACCTCTGCTGATAGGCATCTACGGTCGACTGAGACTGCTGCAGATTGAGAAACTCTCTCTCCATTTGATCCTTGAAACTCTTTGGAAAATACTTATCGAAGAAAGCCGCTTTAAACACTTCCCAATCAACCAGTGTATACTTATTCTCCAGATATGCCCGAGTAGAATTCCACCAAGCATTGGCGTCTTCCTTCAACATATGAGTGGCAAATAGAACCTTTTCCTCCTCAGTACAAGTCATCAGTCGGAAGTTCTTCTCCATCTCTGCAACCCACTGTGCTGGCCACAATGGTTTTCCTGTTCTACCAGTGAATGATGAAGGCTTCAACTTCAGGAATCTATCCACCGCCCTACTCAGATCGTGCTGTCCCTGCGTGTCTGCTCCGTACCATGGTGGTGGGTACGGATAAGCTCCCGGGTAAGCAGAAGGTGACGAAAACTGATGCGGTGTGGTACATTCTGGGGTTGGCCCATCGGCCCTGGACTACCATGTGTCGACTGTGTAGTACCAACGCCAGCTCCACAGCCTACACCAGCAGCACCACCATCTACCTCTACCGCTGGACCATCTCCGCCTCCCTCCGACACCACGATGGGTATGATTATGGAGATCAGGGACACTCAGCGTGAGATGAGCCGCGACTTGGCGCAGTTGGCTCGCAGTCTCAAGGTCACACAGGATCAGGTGCACTGGCTCAGGGTTGCTTACGAGTGAGACTATGATATAGCAGACCCTATTCCTCCCAGGCCCCCTACCCCATGATTGTCCCCTTTATTTTCTTTCACTTATGACTATTTATAATACAGGGTAACTGTCCGGTTAGTGGACTGTACCCTGTAGCACTATTTATCAGATACTCATTTTCTTAGTTAATGAAAATTTTCATGGTTTTTCCTAACTAGTGCATGTGTAAATGTTAAGTTCCACATTTAATATAGTACATTATTCTCTTTCTTAGTCCATCTCAGGTATCAAACAATGCTTAAGGTGCGTTTGTATTAAGATTTTTAATTTTCTCCTAACTCAGTTCATCGACCCAGTTAAGTGTAATATAGTCTGTAGACAGAGCCCGAGAGCTCTGATACCAAGTTGTCACACCCCAATTCTGATCCAACCAGAACGGTGTGAGTGAACCGTCATTGAACCAACGGTTCACACCAGGATCTCGAATAGGCCGTGTCCACTCATACAAACCACTACACATAACCACAATCGAATATACATAGTACAGCGGAAGACTTTAAATAGAATGAACCGAGTATCTATTGATAATTTAAATAAAATATTCAATTATTCAAATCAAACACATAATATAATATCTCTTACATCACTTTAATCTAACCAAAAATAACTGAAACAAATAAATAAAAATCCATCACAGGTACACATAGAAAGGGCACTCGCATGAAGCATCATGCTCGTCCTCCCCTACTTGCACATCCAGAGCAGCTACACTTCCATGCGCCGAAGCGTTCACATAATCGTCCACAGTATAACTTGCATCCATATCTAAAACAAGATGTGCACAAAGGGTGAGCTCACAACACAGCTCAGTAAAATAATCAGACAGTTTCACAATACTATGCATGAGTAACAATCATTTTATGCTGTGGTCTGGTTTTAAGTTTGCAATGTGCTATAGAAAGGTCTGGTGGCCCCCGCACCTCTATACACGAGTGTGTGGCATCGCACAGTAGATCACACTGCCACCAACCCACATGCACCCATCATGGGATAGAGATAGAGCTAAGGTATACCCGCACCTCCCCTGATACTCTACCCATACCAGTACCTAAGCCCCTACTGGCCAGGGCTCGCAAACTGGGCTCGTAACTAACCAATCTTATATGTCAACAATGTATGCTCTATCCCAGCACAGCCGTCTACGGCATAGAGATAGAGCTAAGGCATTCCCACACCTCCCCTGATATCCTATCCGCAACTAACACACTAGGATAGAAACAATACGCAGGTAGACCCTATCCCAACATAACTCCCTACGGCATAGAGATAGAGCTAAAGCATCGTGGATAAGCCAGCGTCGACTCGAAATCCTCAGTACCACATAACAATGGCCGGGACAACATCAATATCGGAGACCACCGTACCACGACCTTCCCCTGATACCCCACCCATACCAAGCATGTTAAGACAGAATACTACAAAAGGTGCTAATGTGAAGAGCGATCCCAGGCCCATGCCCCACTCCACACACTAACGAAAACAATCACATGCCTAACAATCACATCCTATCAATGCATGAACAGTAATAATAACTGAAAGTAAAGGATGACATGTGAATATGCACAAACATCACATCATAGATATTCAATGATTAACAACGATTTACTGTCCATTAATTATTTGGTTTGGGTCAGATTCCCTTACCTGACGCTCGTTCGTTAACTTGCTCTACGTCGCAAGATCCAAACGGAAAATCACAAAGTCCTACAATATTATTAGGGTTTCATTAAAATAACATTCTTAGAGTTTCATGTTGGTCAGAAACCAACATAGATTACAAAATACCCTCACAGAGCTGACCGGTGGCATGTACCGGTCGCAGCTCTGTGGGAAAGACTGACGACCGGTATGGTCAGCCGGTCCCCACAGATAACCTCCCGAGAGGTAGCGGTCGCAACATACCGGTCGCACTATGTGCAACCGGTATAGTCGACCGGTATGTCTCTAGAAGACCATACATGGGTTTTTCGACTGCCGTCGATCATCCTCCATGGATTTTCAGGGTTTCTCCTATCCATTCTAAGTATAGGCTTTGAGTTAGAGTTTTCCCCAACTCATTCAAGTCTCGTTTCGATGAATATCATCTCGAAACTCGAATCTAGGGTTTGACGGCAACTTAAGGTTTATTGGCCAATTTAGGGTTTTAGATCAATACCTACTTTACGTGGTATTGATCCACCCACACAACTAACACAGAATGAAAAGATGGATTCAAGCACTTACCGTTGACTGGCGTAGTGAGAGCGTCGTCGAACGGTAATGACGGCACCTCCTTCTTCTTCCCAGCCCCTTCTCCTTTCCAAGCTCTTTCTCTTCTCTAGGGTTTGTGAGAGACAATGGAAAGGATTTGAGGAGGCTTAAGGGTGTATTTATAGGCTAGAAATAGGGTTTAGTAACCCTACTAGGATTAGGAAACTTCTAGGATTCGAAATCAGGAAAGTGGGACCCGCAGAGACCAATTTCCAGATTCTCGCACATAGCTGTGCAGGCCATACCGGTCGACCGGTACCAAGACCAGTACCATCGACCGGTATACCTAAAATCAGGTATAATTGGTCGACTTCGGTCTGCTTTTGTACCTGTTTGCTATCTGCTTGCCCCGTCTGGCCCGTTGATGATCGGAAGACCTGTCATGACACAAAACCAAGGTTTAGACCAGGTTTTCAGAGTGCGGGTCTTACACCACCCATACCAAACATGTTAAGACAAAATACTACAAAAGGTGCTAGTGTGAGGAGCGATCCCAGGCCCATTCCCCATTCCACACACTAACGAAAACAATCACATGCATAACAATCACATCCTATCAATGCATGAACAATAATAATAACTGAAAGTAAAGGATGGCATGTGAATATGCACAAACACCACGTCATATATATTCAGATAATTGACAACGACTTACTGTCCATTAATTATTAGGTTTAGGTCAGATTCCCTTACCTGACGCTCGTTTGTTAGCTTGCTCCACGTCGCAAGATCTAAACGGGAAGTCACAAAGTCCTACAATGTTATTAGGGTTTCATTAGAATATATTGCTTAGGGTTTCATGTTGGTCGGAAACCAACATGGTTACAAAATACCCTCACAGAGCTGACCGGTGGCATGCACCGGTCGCAGCTCTGTGAGAAAGGCTGGCGACCGGTATGGTCAGCCGGTCCCCACTGTGAGGACAAAGATGGAAATCTTTTGAAGTCGCCACCTAGATTTAGGTCTAGGACCTTAGAAATGTGAAATCTCACCCTAAGGTAAGAATTTGATTGACTCATGACCCTTAGATTGGAATTCTGGTCTATCAGAGATTGGGTAAGCGTCAGGTTATGGTTATGGGAAGGGGTTAGGCACCCAAACCGCCCGATCGAAATCGGTCTTCTATACCTTTCCTATGCTAGACTCTATTTGTTAAGCCAAACAAACCAAGTGGTTTGATATCATTGAACCGAATCTGTATCCATCAGATTGCCTACGTATTACGGAATTATTCTGAAAATCAGGTTCACCATCTTAGTTCAGGTGTGATTAAAGTTTATGGATGTGATTTATGCTTGTGCATGATTAAGTTTATTTGTTCAAGTTGAAATTTATGCTTGAATGGCTGAGAAAACCCTATGGGTTAGGATCTGGATAGTCCATGTGGACTGATAGATAGTCCTAGTGGATCTAAGGATATCCCTATTTGGGTTGAAATATGGATAACCCATTCTGGGTTGGAATGTGGATAACCCTATGTGGGTCAAAATGTGGACAAATATCCTATGGATCTATGGATAGTCCGAGTGGACTAAGGTATGGATAAATATCCTAGTGGATCTATGGATAGTCCGAGTGGACTAAGGTGTGGATCCGAATTTGGGATTCTCCCAAATGGCCTACGTATCCTAGGGTTTGCCCTAGGAATCAGAATCCGCGTAGTTCGGGACTGTAGGTTGAAATGGTTGAGTATCCTAGTGGATCTATGGATAGTCCGAGTGGACTAAGGTGTGGATCCGAATTTGGGTTTTTTCAAAAACTTTTTTTTTTTGGGGTTTTTTGGAAATTGGGGTTTTTTTGGTTTTGAGAGGGGGGGGGGGGTATTTTTTGGTTTTTGGGGGGGGGGGGGGGGTGTATGGGGGGGTGGATTTTTTTTGGTTTTTTTTTTTTGGGGGGGGGGGGGGGGGTATCGTTTCAAAATTGGGGGTCCCAATGTCGATTAATGGATAGATGGTCAGCTTTCTGGTAAACAAGTGAACTTTCTTCAAGCTCGTTTTCATTGGTCGTTGTTTCAACCACTTCGGACGGATTTCACTATTCAGTGCAAGATGGCAGGAAACCATTTAGTTTTGCTCAAATATGAAAGATTTCCCCTTTTCTATTTCTACTATGGTCTTATTGGCCATCCATTTAAAAGATGCAGGAATTATTATGAAGATTGTAAGAAACATTTTGATGTTCATGACTGCCAGGATACTCTTCAATGTCCATTCTTACCACCTTGCAGATTTAGTTCTGATTTAAAAACTACCAATCCGATCAAACGATAGCTTGATCAGGCTAGTATTTGGACACTTGGTACTTCATTACTACCAAGTTCTATGTTTTCAGTGGGGGTAATTGGTGCTCAGACATCAAATCCGACGGATTCTGTTCTGGCGATTTCAACGGTGATTTGCTCTGCCTTCCAGACTGCTTTCGAGGTTTTTGGAAAAAAGGTAGAGACTCCGCCACGTGTTTCATCCGTCACCACTCAGCCTAAAGTATCTTCTACCACAACGGGGGTAAGTGTTAATCCCCAATCTTCCCTTCAACCCACATGGTAAGGATGTCAAAAATGAGCCAACCCGGTAGCACAGAACGAGTAGGCCCGATATAACCCAAAACCAGCCCAGACCGAATCTTAATGGACAGGTTTCGGTCTCAGTTTGTAAAGCTCGATACCATTTCAGCCCAGACCGAAATCAGACCGGATTGGCCCGTTAAGAAGCACAAACTAGCCCGAACCAATAATACCTAACCCAAACACCTGTAAGGTCCATCTAGGCCCAGTTTCTTAATTTTAATGGTTTTAAATTTTGATGGATTATATTACACTGTTATAGTTCACTTCTTGATCCGAAAGATTATATGAATCTATAGTTGAAAAGAGTATGTTAATTGTTAGAATTTACCAAATTACATACATATAGAAGGAATGATGCTAATTTTATAGATAGAAATAATAAAATAGGCTATATATATTACATATAAAATAGGCCCGATAAGCTTGATAAGCCCAGTCCGGACCGAACCAGTCCGAAATCACCTCAATAAGCCTAGCCCGATAACAAACCGACACCGGACCAGCCCGTTAGTTATTGTGTCCAGCGCAACCTAACCCAGCCCGAACTCTTAATGGACATGTTTTGGACTGGACTTATAAAACCCGACACCGGTTCAGCCCGAACCAAAACTGGCCCGGACCGGCCTATTGACACCCTTACCACATGGTGTTCTAGTGATCTGGATTCTTTGCTCTCATCTCAATCCCGGTCCATTGGATCTATGGTTCCAACTCAATCTCTTCCAGCTCAATCTCTGTCCATTGATCAACAAGCTTTTTTACATTCGTACTTGTCATCAAATCCGGCGATAGTGTCAACCATTATACCACTCATTCCTCAACTCTCTGGTTATCTTTAATTCTCATGTTGGAGGTGTTGCAGGATCATTTTTGTCACCATTTACCTCTTCCTAGGATGTGATATCTTTGTCGCCCCCAGTCTCGCCACCTTTATCTCCACCTCAGCCTACTCTTCTGTCAGTGGCGTTACCCTCTTATCCCATTCCTTCCTCATTGCCAGATCATTATGTAGTGGTTAAAGCTTCACCAGGCCCATCGGCTAAATGGCCACGTCAAGCATCTCCGATCTCTGAAGAAATGGATACTTCCACTGGTTATTTTTTAACGTGGACCCATGGTGGCTGGGGAAGTTCAGCCCCACGGGGAGCAATGAAAATCTCAGTTGGAACTGTCAGGGATTAGGGAGGGCCCTGACAGTTCGCATTTTGTTCTCCCTCCTCTGAATAGTCAAGCCTGATGTGGTTTTTCTCATGGAGACAAGACTTGCTCAATCAAAGTTGGTGAGACTTTTTTGGCATTTTGTCTATATGCATAGCTTTGTGGTGGATCCGGTTGCATCTGCAGGGGGTTTAGCTTTACTCTGGATGCAAGATCTGTCTATCACCATTTTGTCGGGCTCTCTTCGGGTCATTGACTGCCAAGTGAATTTCCCTCATTTTACTAAGTACTATCTCACCCGTGTGTATGGTGATCCGGTTAAATCCCGCCGTCCTCTAGTTTGGCAACAAATTGAATCCCTGGCTATTGACAGATCATCCCCATGGCTGTGTTGCAGAGATTTTAACTCTTTTCTCACTTGGCATGAAAAATAGGGGGGTAAAGATTTTTCTCCATTGGATGCAACATCGTTCAGACATAAGGTAAATTGTTACAATTTCATGGAATTACCTTCACAGGGTCCTCACTTTACTTGGTCAAATCGTCGCCAGGGTTCATCAAAGATTCTTATTAAGCTAGATCGCCTTTTTGCTAATCCTTTATGGTATTCCTCTTTTGATCAGGCC